>VZRW01009281.1:0-99717 GCA_013398125.1 Aegotheles bennettii | reverse complement strand
CCGCGTCAGCAAGAACAACGAGGTGGCCTCCATGGTGAAGAAGGAGGCCAAGCTGGACAGGGAGAACAAGCGGCTGCGCGCCGAGCTGCAGGTAGCGCCCGCCGCCCTCCTGCGGGCCGGGGCCGGGGCCGGGCGGCGAAGCGGGGCCCTCGCACCTGGGGCTGCGGAGGACTCGCCCCGCGCCCCGGGGAAGCCGTGGCAGGGGGGTGATGGCCGCGATGAGTTTTCCATGCCAAGGAAGGCAGGGTGCGCGTGCCTCAGCGCCGTCCTGGAGCCGCCGGGGTGCGGGCAGGGGGTGCCCGTGGGCATGGGGACCACACGGCCCTGTCCATCGTCCTTAGAGCCAGGAGAGAGGTGCAGGGATAACATGGATGTGGTCGGACCTGACGAGTAATCTAAAACCTTCCATCAGCAATTGCTTTCCCTCACAAAACCGGTACCTTACTGTTTTCAGGCACTTCAGAAAACTTACCAGAAAATACTCAGAGAGAAGGAAAGCGCCTTAGAAGCGAAATACCAAGCCATGGAGAGAGCTGCTACCTTTGAACATGATCGAGACAAGGTCAAAAGGCAATTCAAGGTATGGCTTGACTTTTCTTTTCTGGGGGAAAATGACCAAAAAGAAGAACAATGTCGACCAGTCACTTTGCACCAATGAACTCTTCTCCAATAGCTTTCATGAGGACCTGTCTGTAAAAAAAAAATAAAATTGAAGCTACCTCTTTCCTTTGAGATAATTCTACCAAAACTTCTCAGTAAAACTATAAGTAAAAAATAGAAAATATTTTTTCAAATATTGCATGGAGAATATGCTTTTTTTTTTCTTTCCTGCTCATAGATTTTTAGAGAAACTAAAGAAAATGAGATTCAGGACTTACTGAGAGCCAAACGAGAGCTAGAAGCAAAACTTCAGAGACTCCAGGCCCAAGGAATCCAAGTGTTTGATCCCGAAGAGTCTGATTCGGATGATAATTGTACAGATGTTACGGGTGAGAATTTCATCCCCAGCATTTTGTGTTGGAACATGGCTGAAGTCTCTGAATAGTAAAGCACAAGACAAATATTTATGTTTTTTGGAAAAAGTTTTATTAATCCGGGTGAAAAGCAAGACTTTATAAACTTGCTTCAGATTGTGGGAACCCCAGATTTCTGGTCTGATGAATGAATAGGTGAAGAAAATAGAGCACTATCTAGACACAGTGACTTGAATATATTTTTAAATTGTTCCATGAAGAATTCTGAGTTTTCTAGTCTCTTCTGAGATTTCTGATTCTAGATCTGAGGGATTATGTTCCAAAAGATCCAAAAAGCACATCTGAAACTAAGGGGAATCTTAGATAGACTTACTGTCTCTGGATGATAGAGTATGCCAGTCTCAGCTGCTGTACTTTCAGAATAGCAGTTGGATATTCAACAAACATGAACTGACCAAAGGAGTCATTTTATTGAACAACTTTTTGAAAGGGAAGCTCTAGCAAACTTAATGACATAAAAGACAAAACCTTATATATGTGCTATGAGTTATTTGATAACTTGAGAAGGATTCAGATAGATATGTGATCAGTCCTCTGACTTTGATTCGAAATAGAGCGATAGTTGTAACAGACAGTTGGCACCTTGAGTCTCTGGCCACCATTACCTCTTGTACCATGAAGGGTTACTGAGGAAAAACTGTGTGCAAGTGCTCTTAACCTTTGTTTTGCTAACTGAGATACATCCACAGTCACATCTTGTCAGGAGTATAAATATGCAATCTTTAAAAACAGAAGCATTTCAGAATGCAGTGATTGGCATTTTGCATAGTAATTATGCATTTGATGAACTTTAGTGGTACAGATAGTCTTCTTTCATATATTTTTCTGTCTTCTTTTGTGTTAAATTAATGTTTTAATTAATTCTTTCCTTTTTACTGTTTTCTAATTCTTTTTCAATTTCCTGATTTTCTTCATGGAACATTTTCATAGTGTACTAAAAGTTGTATAGGGAGTGGCAGAAGTGTAATCCAAGCATATTATGAAGGGATACTGTGAAAGCTCTATCACACAGCACAGGATATATTTCAATCCTGACCTACAGCACCTTTATGCTCTTTCAGTTCTGGAACTTTCACGAATTACTGTCAGTTTATGATATGCTCAAATGACTGCAGCAATACCGTGAATGGTTTTCCTGATTTGTAATCCAAGCAGATGTGAGCAATCCGTATAATAACAAACAATAGCAGATAACCTTGTCCTTTGGTAGCATGGCTTTTCAATAACTCATTTGGAACTACAACATACAAAGGTGTGAGTAAATCTGATAAAGGAGAAAAAATGTGATCAGCAGCATGTGATGGTAGGTTTCAGCTAGAGTGTTTAAGACTGATCATTTACCTTGTTTAGTGACAATGAAGAGGTTTGTTTGTTTCCCTCCCCCTCCCCCCAATATTAGCCACTGGGACACAATCTGAATACTGGAATGGAGGAGCTTTGGGAAGTGAACCATCCATGGGTAGTTTGATGCAACTTCAGCAGTCTTTCCGAGGGCCTGAATTTGCTCATAGCTCTATAGACGTTGAGGGACCATTTGCAAATATAAACAGAGGTAAGTAGTAGTGGTTTGTTCTGCTGAGTTTATATGTGTCTATGTAATTCTTCTGTCTGTTTTTGAATAATTCTATTCTTTATTAGCTCCCTTTATGTCCATTCTTGGGTAATTTGACTGAAGGGTTGTTTGGAATTCTTCTTTGTAAAAATAAAACTAAACTGTAGCTGTATATGCTGAGTTATGTTTGATATATTTGGTGGCTATGATATGTGAGGTAGTGGTTTTAGCAAACAGCAGTGAATGGTGCTTCGTTGTAAGTAAACCAAATACCATTTTGTTGCTTACGTTGACTAAGGAAGGAAGTGATCTCTTTCAATACCTGCTGGTGTTTTTTTCCATTTGTATTTGTATTCTTTACTTTCCAAGTATGAGTGTTATGTTCATACTAGAATAAACTATTCCTGTTTTTTCACTTGATTTGCATGGTTTTGGAGTCTGCTTAGGGGGCTGTTCATGGCAATCTGATTGCAAGATGAGGATGTATGCATTTTCACATGAATTGGTGTTAGATATTTTATTATCAGCAATTGTTGCTTTTGAACTTTGTTTCCTAAATGGCCTCTTGTAAATGGTCTTCTGTTGCTCTGGTTTTGCTCGATGTTGTCCTGGCCTTGGAACCTCTTCTGCATGTAATTGACTTTGCTGGCAGTTTCTCCCTTTTGCCTTCAGTCCTTCAGGCTCTGATTCAGAGGTCTGTGTCTGCAAAGTGGGAGGGAAGGGTCTGTTCTGTCATGGCTTCAGCTTCACACACTAAGCCTTTCATCATGCCCTCTCATTCCTAGCTTGAAAGAATGACCAGCTACAAAATGAAGAACCAAAGGAGTTTTAAAATTCATTGCTTCTATAGGAATTGACATACAGCACTACAGAAAGCAATGGACTTTATCTCAAAAAGAGGAAGTTCCCATGTTTTGCTGTCATTTATTCATGTGGTCTAATTTAAATACATGCAGATCAGGAGGGAAAAAAATATATTCGGTTATGAGTGATTTTATTATTCCTGCATATTTGTACTTACTTTACAACAATCAACTTGATTTTATGGATACATTTCATCAATGCTATTTAAAGGAAATACCATTGTAATGATAATATGAATATATTTAACACCGTTGTTTTGCCACATTATCAAATTATATGACATTCTCAGATGATACGGTTTCTCTAAATTCAAATGTATAAAATTAAAATAGTTACATAAAAATATTACTACTGTTTTAAATAAAACAGGGTATTCATAATATTAAGAAGTGATGAATTACCTGTTATGCAGTGTAATTAGATGTGAACACCTCTAGACTTACATTTTGGGGTTTTTTTGTTGGCAGATGATTGGGATGCTGCTGTTGCCAGTTTATTACAAGTTACTCCTCTGTTTTCCCACTCTCTGTGGAGTAACACAGTAAGATGTTTTATTATTAGTACTGTTGAGACTCAACCAGAAGTGGATATCTTCATTAGAGTGAGTACCTCACAAACTTATGCTAAATTATGTGCGGCTTTTCCACTGTGATACTTGTTCAGAAATCTGTCTAATGTTTCTTGAAAGCTTTAGTTGGTGTAGCCTGAAGTCAAAGTATTGTCAAGGACTTAAGGGAAAGAACAACATAGAGAAAAGAAACTGAAATTTGTGTAGTAGGTCCTTAGTGCTATGCAGATTTAGTAATAAAGCACCATTATTCAAATTTGCTTTCAGAACTACTCACCAAAACTTCAAAGAATCTGTGAAACAATGGGGTACTTCTTTCAAGTTGTTAATTTTTCAGCAGAAAATGAAAGGCCTCTTAAGGATGTAAGAAAATGGGAAATTGAAAAAAGTTCATTAGTCGTTTTGCTCCTGCATTTAACTTTGCCAAGGTAAGTATTTTCCAGACTGGTAAAGCAAATAGAAACTGGTAATTTATGCAGAGTGCATAGCTTATTAAAATGTATGTGATGCTTTGCTCAATACATTTTCTAAGCTAGTATCTGCTAAGTATCTTCTATCTTCCTTCGGACTTTAGGTTTGCTAGTGCAGACAGTTAAAAGAATGTATCAGCTTTGTATCATTTCCCATTTCTTGTACCTACAGATTCTCTTAAAATACAGCATGAAAGATGTCTTCATAATACAGAAATGTTTTGCTTTCCAAGAGGAGCTCTCTGTCGTGCCTGTTGTTGGAGTCTTAGAAATTCAAGGTGGCTGGTGTGAGGACACTGGTCCTCAGTGTTTTTCATTTGCTTATCTAGCCTTACACCTGTCTGTAGTATTTTGATTTTATTCTGTCGCATATTATTTTCTCTCTTTGGCTATTTTTCTGACTGATTTCATGGCTCTTCTCTGTGGTACCTTATGCTAACTTTCTACAGCCTAATTTACTGAGGTCACAATGTTTTATGACAGGTGGTGGTGCAATGTGTTCTGTTTGTTCAGTGAGTAATTTCCTAGCCTTCTAGAACAAGAAACATGGCTTATTAAATGAAAAACACCAAACTAGAGATACTTGTACACTTGTGTTAGGACTCTTTCTGTTATACATTTAGGAATCTTGGTAGGGTTTGGTTTTGATGTCTGGGGGAGGAAGGGGTGCCTTTGCTGAAGAAGAGGGGAAAAAGGGGTTAGAAAAGACAGTATTAAGGATCACAGAGTGATTGTTTCAAAACATCTATATGAATGCAAAAATCTGGAGATACTCGTGTGCATTAAGTTTCATATTAGAGGTAGATTTTGAACTCTAGGGTTTTCAAACGTTGTTTTGTTAGAGTTCTTGTATTAACTAGACCTCCTGTTTCTGTAAATAAAACATCAGTGCACTGAGAATTAAGAGCTGGTTTAGGACACTAGTACCTAAGATTTATAACAGTAGAGCGCTTCAGGGAACAGTCAGGTACCACAGAAGATGCTGATTTGTTTTCTTAGAGGAACTGAACTAGAGCTGCTGCACACTTATGCTCTTGGAAGATAATGTCAGCTGCTGAGGCTTTATTGACACTCCAAGAAGATACTGTTGCCAAATAACCCAGTTTTATGTATGTGGGTCGCAGGTGTTTAAGAACAAAATACACAAGAAAAAAAACCACAAAGAAGTATTCCTGCCAACAGTATTCACTTAGAAAGTTTCTCTTAGAAAAACTGTGATAAAAATTGTAATGCTCATATAAACAACATAATATTTGAGATCCTGTCTGCTATTGTCAGCATCCCCAAGTTGTATAGTTCCTTCTGTGGAACAGCAAGAGATTGCTGGGAAGGATGTCCATTCACATATATAAATACAAAGTACTTTTTGAGTTTGGAGTGGTGTAACTTTCCTTTTCAACTACTACAAGTTAAAAGGCTGTCCTACATTTGACAAATACTGGAGGACTTTTCCTAAAAAAGTGAAGGAATAGAACAGAGCCTTCAAATAAATGGTGGCAGAGCATGTCTGTGATGCTTGTTAACCATGTGTGAATCCGTGTTCTTCCCATGCAAGGCAATTACCTTTCACTCGGCATATAGGTATGACAGGAAGATCAACTTTTAATTTACAAAGCAATAATCATAAAAATTAGTGAATGTTTTTTATGTTTTTGGTACTCTTAGCTGTTCCTTGCTTCAGAGTTTATCTTAAATTCTCTGCTGAAATATTTGCTTGCCTATTGTTGTAAATTGGTATGACTTTTGAACTAGAGTTTGCAGTGAAACCGATCTTTGGAGCTTGTGTTGATTGAACTGTTTACTACAGCAGTGTAATATAGCACAAGAATGCTGATT
Source organism: Aegotheles bennettii (assembly GCA_013398125.1). Lineage (NCBI taxonomy): Eukaryota > Metazoa > Chordata > Aves > Caprimulgiformes > Aegothelidae > Aegotheles > Aegotheles bennettii. Next base: position 93,393 of record VZRW01009281.1, on the reverse strand, counting down.
TCCAATCTAGTTGTTTGTTGGAAGACTGTGAAGAAGCCTTCTTGAGAAATCCAGAAGAAAAACCCCGGCTAATTTACCACAGAAAGGAGGATGGCAGAGTCAGTTCAGTCTCAGTGCAACAGTTAATTGAGCAAATTTCTCATGTGAACAAAGCAAAGGTATGGCATTTTAAATACTGTTGAATTTTAAAATTACTTACTTTCCTGCTATAAACAACATTGATTGCTAGTGGTCCCAGATTTTAGGAGAAATTGTGTTACAAGTATTGCTCTGAATGCTCACTATATGAGCAGATTGATGAAGCTGAAATTTATGAATGTTACAAAATTTTCATTAGCAGGAGAGAAAAAAAGCCACTGCATTTTCACTGAAAAAAAAAATCCCTGTGCTGTAAGGATAGAATTTCTCCCCTGTGTTTAGCCATTTAAATGGCAAAGTTATTTATCTAAGGTCCCTCTGTAGCCACTGAAGAGAAAGAAGTGTACCTCCAGAGAAATTCCTCCCATCTGAAAATAGATCAGTTGCCATTTATTTCCCTCTACAGAGAGAACTGTTGAGAACAGCTGAAACTAGATGCCAAATTTTAATAGCTTAGGCAGAGTGAATCCTACCTAAGGAATGCAACAGACTGGAATTTAAGTGTGTTCCAGAATGTTTTTGTTGGACTTTCTAAATACTGTTCCCAATGGGGATCAGAGTTGCATCATGCTTTGCCATTTACTTTTTCAGATGATTGATCATGCTGGAGGTGTGGAGGAAGGAGCATATGAAATCTATAATTGTGTGGAAAAGATAATTAAACAGGTAGAGTACATGATGCATTTCAGCTTTCTCTGTTTCTGCTCTAATTTATGACCTTAATGTCAGTGTGATTATTCTGTGCTACTTAGATGTAATTCAAAGGATCTTTCTGTGTTTTTTTCATTAATATCCGACAAGCAAAGAAATCTGCAGCTGGAAAATCCAAAACTGAGCAGTGCAGAAATAACAGGGGAAAGGGACTTATTTGTGCCCTAAATTATCTTTTAATTTCTCCTGATCCGTATCATAGGATTGAATTATCCTTTAATTTTTCTTAATGTATTTTATAGGATAAGGAAAGACTGCATAGTCCATTCTCTCCTTTTCCTTCCTTGTGGTGGGTTGCTTCCATTATGAGAAGACTAAACCCAGTGTCTTGAAATTTGTGCATCCAGAGTTAGCTTGGTTTCGTCTAATTGCTTATTTATTTATGTTCTCTGCTAGCCTAAAAGGAAATGAGCATATTGATGTTAGTAGAGCTGCACTCACTGTGGAATTGAGACTAATGCTGAATGTGCCTGTCCTGTTAAGACTTATAGTTGCAGTTTTCTCCATGTAGTTTTCTTTTTACCTAGGATATATTGGGATGTGAAACAGCAGAACTAGAAGGTAAGGATTTGAGCAATAAGGAAGAATCCACTGCTCCTGAAGAAGAAGGTTTTGGTGATGTATTGTGGGATGCACATGATGAACAAGAACAGATGGAAGCTTTTCAGCAGGCCTCTAGTTCAGCATGTGAGCTGGGATTTGAGAAAGTAAGTACATTGGAAATGTACATGGATAAAGTCATCACTCATTCCCATGTCTTGTAAGGCAACATGTGATTCTACAGAAGAAGCTGTGTCTGAGAGCATCCTTGAGGCTGTTATTCCTTAAGCTAGAAAAAGCCATATGTCTTATGTAGATGGCATATTTATTTTCTGCGAGAGATGCCAGTTTGAGTGTTGTTGAATGGCACTGATGAAGAAGCAGTTGTTCCTACACTGGGAAAAGCACTGTAATGGTGTGCCAGAAGTAGGGTGTACTCTTAAGACTTTGGTCATCAATAGAAAAGGCGCTGAATGTCATCTTTGTTGTTGTTGAGGAAATCTGAGCTTGTCTTGACACCCAGAATTAGGTCCTTTGGAGATAACTAATGAAAAGATTTCATCTCGTTATGTAGCCATACATACGGAGAAGAAAATAGGAAAGTTAAAAGTAGAGAGCTGCTGAATAACTCGGTACTTACTCATTGCTTGAAATAGATTTTTAAAGAAATTTCGAATTGAAGGTACCAGATGCAGCTATATATAGGGAAGGTATAAAGGATGTAGGAAGAAAAACCATGAATGTGGTCATGGAAAGTGATGCACAGCTTATTGGACAACACTCCTTGATGTTATAATGTAACATAAGCATGCAGTTTCTGTGATCCTGCATTTAAATTGTTAGTGCCGCTGTTTTAGTAGCCCAGTTTGTTCTTCTATTTCACTACTCATATATTGGCAGCGAGCTGGAGGATTGTGCCATCTTCACTATGTACTAGAACAGTGAAACAATAGAACGTTAATAGAAAAAAACACCTATGTGCAACTTAATGTGCCTCCACTTCTATTTTGCAGACGAAATATTTCTCCGAAGTGGATGAAGGGTGGTTTTTGGTTTTGTTTTTATCAGTTCAGAGTTCTACAACATTCTTGGGCATTCATGTGGTGAAAGAAAGCCTTAGTTTTGTCTGCTTAGTGCCTCAAAATACCATTCATGGCAGATGCCAACATTGAAGGCTTTGTCCTGGCAACCATCTCCAGTGCAGTGGAATAGTAGGGAGAAGGGGCCGGGGGCGAGAGCCTGAACAAATACAGTGCCTAACTGCTTTACTGTAGTGACACCCGTTCAGTTTATTAACACTGAAATTTCCTATTAAATACGGTTTTGAAAAAAATGTTTACTTATTTTACACTTTTTTTAAAAGAGATAATACATTTTGTGGTTTTAAGTGTTTCATTACAAAATTTATTTCCATTTGTATTATATTGCATTTCAGTAGTTACCCCCCTTTCCTTAATAAATTTTTGCATGCATTTTGTATCTAGATGGTTTACAATACCAATATTACTGGTTTACAATACAAATATTATTTTTGGTTTACAATACCAATGTATTTCTCCCTTAAACAATGGAATATTTATAACGATTGTTTCTTTTTTTGTAGTATTTTGAACGTCTGAATGACCTAGTAGCAGCACCAGCACCAATTCCACCTCTGCTTGTATCAGGAGGACCAGGCTCTGGGAAATCTCTCCTTCTGTCAAAATGGTAGGTTAAACTGATTTTTTTTATTTTGTATCTTTTTGTATGGATGAAATCTAAGAAACAAGTTTCCATTGCGTTTCAAACATCATACCAGTTTAATAAGAGGTAAAATTAAATAAAAGCACTGAAGTTATTGAAGCATCCTGGAAAGATTTGTAATAATTGAGTAGCTAATTCCATCTGGACTGCCTGACATCTCCCTGACGCCAATTGTAATACCCTAGAGATCTGTCTTTGCATAGCATTAATAAGTGGTTTCAGTAGCTCAATGTTGTTGCCCTTCTCTGATGCCCAAGAGGGATCCTTTGGAGTCTTTTTAACTGAAATAAAGGAAAGATCAGACCTAATAATTTATCATAGAAATGCATTTTATAGTCACTTGTAGGCTATGACAAAATTTGCTGCCATAAAAATAAATTGATAGTGTCATTACTTCTTGAAAGCCTAATGACATGTGACTATCCAGTGCTAGGAAGGGCACTTGTTAATGGCTGTCAGTACTGGGGAGTGCAAAAATGGAATCTGACATAAAACGTTCAATTATAGCTCAGGAGATTTCTATCGTATTTTGTAAGATAAACATGGAGCACCTCTGGCTCAGACACTCTTATCTCTTTTAGCAAAACTGATAGTTTTTATTTGAGATATAAGTATATTTTCAAAATTATGGTCTGTTAAGTGCTTTTTTTTTTTCTTCTCTCGTTAGGATTCAATTGCAACAGAAGCATTCACCAAACACTCTAATTCTTTATCACTTTGTTGGAAGGCCCATGTCTACTAGTTCAGAATCTGCATTGATAATCAAACGCCTTACTTTAAAGGTATGCTGTATTATTAAATACCCTGCACTGCATGATTCTTTGGAAAGTGCCAGTATGTGTGTGTATGTCAAAGGATAAACATTCCTACAGGTTTTTCTACATAGTAGAAGTGTCAGGCATTATAGAACGGGGGGAATCTGATCCTATACATTGAAGGCAGATCAATTAAGTAGCATCTCTGAGATATTTGTAATAGATTGCCATTAGCAGTTATGCTTCCAGTGACCTATATTGATGACTTATAAAACCATATAAGCTTCTTCCAAAATTTCCTGCCATCTGGCCAGTGAGAGAGGCAGGTGGTATGTCTTCTGTTGGTGTGTTCAGAAACCTGAGGCTGTGTTTGTCAGTTGGCACCATATTGTTCCCAGGCTAGTCTCTCCCCTATGTTAATTTATTTTTTAATTGTGTGTTAGATATGTGGAGAATAAGTGAGGAGTATTTTTGTGCCAAGGTCTGAGCTTTCTTTTTCCTTCAGGGAGTGGCATTAAGGACTTCACAGGACTAAAACCTTTAGAAAAATAAAATCAATTGTGCTATTCCTGCAATTTTCTCATGTATTTTAGATGTCTGCCTGTTTAACCTGTGCAACTTTTAAGCCCTTTAAGTCTCCAAGTTCTTTGTTGTGTAAACTCAGGTTCTCTCTCTAGAATTTACACAATGAGTTCAATAGATATTCTTTTTTCTGCATATGCTAGAAGGAAAGAATCCTGTGTAAACTTGGCTAGAAGAATTGTCCCAAAATCATGGTTTGTTTTCTTTTTTTCCTCTTGTGCCTGTAGGACATCTTTCAACTGTTTTAATTTATTTTTAAGATAGAATTTTTTATTATGTTTATAATTCTGCAGCTAATGCAACACTCATGGTTAGTGTCACCTCTGACCTTGGATCCAGCTAAGCTTTTGGAAGAGTTTCCTCGCTGGCTGGAAAAGCTTTCTGCACGTCATCAAGGCAGCATTATTATAATTATTGATTCTATTGACCAAATACAGGTATATTCTAAAAATACTTGCCATTTGTCAGTCTAAAGTAAACCTTGTAATAAGGAAAGTCTAAAGGAAACTATTGTAATAACTTCAGCTATGTCTATGTAACAGAAATATTGTTTCATTTGTTCTAAAGAGCACCTATAGAAACTAATTTTGCAGAAAGTGCAGATGAGTTAAAACAGTCTTTGATTTTTATAGATAAAATTTGTGTTGGGTTGTTTTGGTTGAGGTTTTTTCCTAAATTTATTTTAACACCTTAATTTTTGAGCAGTCTGGTTCCTTTGTTTATCCAAAGGTTCAAGGCTGTGAGCTGACTTACTCGGCGTGTAAATAGCCTACTCTTTGATGTGAATATTTCAACAGTAGTATTCTCTCTGCTTTATTTAATGTACAGTCATGCTGATACATATCAATGGATCATTTAGTACTGTTTCAAGAATGAGATATTGAAGAATTTTTAAGGACACTGGAGAACTTAAGACTCCTTTCACTGAGCTGTGCAGTTAATGAAACCTATCAATTTCTGGCATTTGTTTTGAAGAACCTTTGTATTAACCGAAATTTGTTTTTAAGCAAGCTGAGAAGCAGATGAAATGGCTCATAGATCCACTGCCAGTGAATGTGAGAGTGATTGTATCAGTGAATGTAGAAACGTGTCCACAGGCTTGGAGGTATGTTATATTTCTGAGATGTTTCAAAGTAGCCTGTGTTAGAATTAGTATTTTAAATGACAGTTACCTGTTGAAGGCCAAACAGCCATGTTTGTCAAGACCTGGAGAGTTAATAGAATAAAGTTTTGCAACCATTGAGGACAACCAAAGCTTCTGTATTGTAGCTGCAATGCAATGAGGATATGTTTTGGCTGTTTTGAAACCAGATTTCTGTTTTACTCTGGTGGATCTCTCCGCATGACTATATGAAAGAGGATATTAAATGCAGTCAGATGCACGTCAAGAACTGCAATACCATGGTATAGATCCAGGATAAGACTAAAAGTGGAAATCTGACTTTTGATCACTATAATTTTTAAATTGCAGGGAATAGCTTCAGTTACTGCTTTGATACCAATCTTTAAAAAGCTCTGTAACTTTTTCTTTTTTTCCTTTTGTCTCCTGTTTAATAAGGTCTGAATATGATTTTATTCTTTCTTACCAAAGGTTGTGGCCCACTCTTCATCTTGATCCACTGAATTCCAGAGATGTTAAATCTCTCATTAGTGCAGAATGTGACTCTGCAAATGTTAAATTGACTAAAGAGCAGGTATGTCTGTTGCAGTTCTTCTGAAGTACCTTACCGTAGAATAACTTTTAATGAAAACATGGAAAGATGAAATAAGCCCAGCTGTCAAAAGAAAGTGTTATATTTAGCTAACTAAATATTACTCCTCAAGATGGCATGCAGTTTTGAGTTTTTTTTACCCCATGGCTCACAGCACCGAAACACAGATGGAACAGCATAAATTATTAACACAAAACCAGTACAGTTGCACATATTGCTGGGAACATGTTATTCATATTAGAATAATAGAAGGTTTAGTGTCACATAATACTGTAACAATGATTGGCTAAGTAGGGAAAAAAGTATTCTACCTCTTTGCCCTAGAGACTGATTCCGTAAGGTAATCCTCATCTTTAGAGATGTAATGGTTAGATCCTAACTATTTTCATTTTAAAATCAAACAATAACTTTCACTCATATGCTGCTATACCAAGAAAAACATGCAGTATTTTGTGCACTAATTATCATGTCATGGTCTTCAGATGTTACAGATAGAAGCATATCTAGAACTTTCTGTTTTCTTGTCTAACAGTGAACATTTTATTGGTATGGTTAATTTTGTCTTGGCTCAAAGGTTTTGTTTAAAATATTGTAGGAAAAGAAGCTTGAGAGACATTGTCGTTCCGCCACAACTTGCAATGCTTTGTATGTCACTCTCTTGGGCAAAACTGTTGCTTGGTAAGTTGAGATGATCTTGAAATTATTATACTTATCACTAAATTAGAAGACTTCAAGTAGGTTTGTTAACATTTTGAAATACACTAATTTAACAAAGAATGAATCTTGTTAAAAAACCCCAGTGGAGCAGTATGCGAAGTTTTCCCCCTTCAGTGACTGGAAATGCAATGGGAAGAAAAAAATAGAGTATACAGTCACCATTTTGATACTAAGTGAATCCAAATAGTAGTGTCTGTCTGTTTTCAACTCTTATGTTTTTATTTTGTTTTTCTGTTGTTCTGCTTTCTGGGTATGTCAGTTGCTTCAGTGCTTTTTAAAGGTATTTGGAAAATGTTGGTATTGTTTTGTTGAACAGTTTAATTCAGGTCTGTTGTGTTTACTGATGTACCAGATAGTTTGCCTCATAGATTTTTAAGGCTAAAAGGAAGTTCAACAGCTGTTTAGTTTAAGATCCTGCATATGGTACTTTGCCCTATAATTCCTGCTGTGGAGAAAATGAATAATCCCTCTTGTGCAAGAGAATACTTAATAATTGCATTGGCTTCTTATTAACTTAGACTTCATCTTGTTGAGAAAGAGCATTTTTAATTTAGAGAATCCCAGAAGATGATACACTGATTGATAATTTATTCTGTGTGACTGATTTTTATTATTTTTTGTTTCTGTTTTATGTCCTAGAATGCTTAATTGCTCCTGAAAACGTGCTTTGTAAATGCATTAAATGAAACAGCAGCATGTGGTTTTATCTTTATCCAACCTTATTCTGTACTCCTGCTGGAGGAAAGAACACTGCAACGTACTTTTTTTTTGTAATAAAAACGTCACAGTTATTTAGAAAAATCAGGCAGTACGACAGAAGGTGGTTTCAGGAATGCACCTCTTCTGTGTTTTAATCTCACCAGGCGCTGTGCACCTTTTAAACCCAGTAGGAATTCAGAGCACTTTTGAGATAGAGCTCTTCGGTAGTTTCATATTACTCAGCCAAACTTAATTGTTAAACCATGCCCTTTTTGTCCTTCTACTCAGTGTTGGAAATACAGGAAATATTGACGAAACCCTTCAACGGTGTTTCCAGTGTCAAGACACAGTGTCACTGTACAGGCTTGTTCTGAGATCAATTCAAGAATCGTTGCAGAGTGATAAAGAGAAAGGTCTTTTGAGAGAGGTAAGCAGAGAATGCATCCCTGTTTCTACAGGTAATGTATATTCTTCCCTGTAAAATTTTCCTATGTTAAAAGTAAATATAAATTTATGTTGGTTCATATGTATGATTCAGAGGTTACTGTAGTATTAGAATAAAAGGGACAGTTTTATTGATCTAATTATATCTATTGCATAACTGTAGAACATATAATTAGTTTGTGTTAAATTTCAACTAAGTCAATGTCTCACAAAACAGAACTTTTCCACTATGATGTGATACAGAATTAGCACTTCCTTGCTGATCACTACGCTGATCCAATGTTAGCTACATTGAGCATAGTAAATGTAATCAAAACATGGTATCTCGTGAATACAGGGCACTGCTTATTAGATTTCTGATTTCTCTTCCTACCTTTGCAGAATTTCCCTGTTGTGTGGAACATTTTTTGATTAGGACATGATACTCAATATTTGCTAAAAGTTCTTTGGTGCTGGCAGCATAAGACCTTCAGTATATTTTGCTTAGATGGAAGTTTCCTATGACAAGGGAGTTATTTTCCCCCAGTGCTTCAGAGGAAGGTTTGAGGAGCCATTTATTTGTCCCAGAGTGTCTCATTTGGTGCTTTATGTATTACAATATTAATCCGTTAGCCCTGAGGACCATTCTTTGAGGACAGAAGAGGGAAAAGGCTGGTGTAGGCAATTTTTTTCCCTTGGCATATAAATTTATACAGAGTGATACACAGTATTTTTCTTTGAATTTTAGCGTAACTAAGCTCTGCAGCAAATACTGTTAACTGAGTAAAATATTTTTTCTGCTTTATGTAGATACTGTGTGTCATCGGTGTTAGCCACAATGGTGTGAGTGAGTCAGAGCTGATGGAACTTTATCCTGAACTGTCTTCTGCGGTGTTAGCCTCGCTCATTCACAGTCTGCACAAAATGTGTTTGTTGACCTATGGCTGTGGTTTGCTGAAGTTCCAGCACCTCCAGGTACATTTTGTAATTCTGAACATGTGCAAGTGAAACTCTACCCCCTAAGCCCCTGTTGTTAACTGGATAAGCTGTGATATGTTTGCTCATCCATTTTCCTTAACATCTAGTCTGATCTTAGAACCACCTTGAAAAGTATTAAAGCTGTGATACCAGTATTGGTCAGTATCATTCAGCAGTTGAAAACCTGGCATTTTGAACCTTCAGAAATTTCTGATCTTGTAGTTGTTAACTCTATGTGTCCTAGAAAACACTGGTTCCACAAAAAACAAGCAGAATTGAAGGAGAAGGGAATACTATTTGATTAACAAGAGCTTTGGTCTAATATAAGACAATCTGTGTGTAGTGCCTTTGTCATTGAAAGATTTTCAGTTCTACAAGACGAGATGTTTCGTAAATCTTGCATAGCACCCTGTGTATCAGCACTTAATAAACAAGTTAAATGCATTCTCTTTCTCTCAATTATACTCTCTTTAAGGCTTGGGAGATGGTGAGACTAGAGTATATGGAAGAAGGTGAAAAAGTTATTTCTGCTTATAGACAAAAACTAGTGGAGTATTTCACCATGCAGCTAAGGTAGGTCAGAATTCTTCAAGATGTGCTAAATTGCAGACTTTATGCCTCATGGGTATTTTTATTTTCTTCATATAGCTTCTTTGACTCAGTTTAGTAAGATATTATGGCAAAATAACCTCAAAACCCTATTTGTTAGTTTAGCAGTTTATTATTGATACTTTGCTTTCTAACTTTGGAAAAGATTGAGGACTATGGACAGGAATGAGCATATAAAAAGTTATCACGTGAGAAGGTAGGGCATGAATTTATACTGCATCAGTTATTTTGTGGTAACTGATCCCATGTGGACTTTTAACTCCCAGTAAATCTTAGGAAATCTGAGGTTGCTTGGAACTTGAAGAAGCAGCAGCAGACCAGTTGAGTTCAGCAAGCAATTAGCTCATACACAAAGGAGGTCCAGCAGAACAGCTGAACAGCTACAAGTTCATGTCCAACTTGAAAACAGATTTGGATTTACAGTCCTGAGTTAGTGTGTCCCAGCTGTGGGCTATTGTGTACTGCTTCTCAGAACATCCACTGTTGGATAGCAGAAAGCCAAGAGGGCCACAGTGTGCCAGGCAAAGGAGGCACAAAGGAACAGTGGGCTGCTGCAGGGCACAGATTGGCCCATGTGGGAGGGAGGAGTGGCTTCCTGTAGGGTACCTGGGGATTCCAGTGAAATTAAAATGGAGATGTGAGAAGATGGAGTACCTAGGTCTTATAGTAGTCTGTCTGTTCAGACATTCAGGTGTGGCAATTGTATGCTTGCCTAGTTTTCACATCAAATTGACGTGTTCTGTTAGGCCTCTCAGAGTTTCAATTTTTCTTTGCTTTTCTTTTAATAGTCGAGACCGAGTGACTTGGAGAAGTGCAGATGAACTTCCCTGGCTCTTCCAACAGCAGGGTGATAAGCAAAAGCTACACAAGTGTCTTTTGAATCTCTTTGTATCCCAAAACCTTTACAAAAGGTACAAAGGTAGCCACTGCTTTGGTGGTTATTAACATTTCAAAGTAATTTTTTTGTCAATATAAATCAAAATGACAGGTAAAGATTAAAGGAACTTAAATAGTAGAGGCTGAAATGCTAAATGCTGTTGTCATATAATTAATCTATTTTTTATATTCTGTTACACCTGGGGGTTGCTAAAGGGATACATACTGCTGTTGAACAGCATTAGTCTCCATGGATCATCTCTGTAGACACTGTAACATAAAGACAAAATTCATGTATATGGCCCTTTTCTTCTAAGCTAGCATCAGTCTGAATAGAGGGATATCAGAGATAAGATGAGCTTCTTATTTCCTTGTTAAAACAGGGGACATTTTGCAGAATTGCTGAGTTACTGGCAGCTGGTTGGGAAAGATAAGAGCTCTATGGCAGCTGAGTATTTTGGCTCTCTGAAAGAATATGAAAAAAGCTGTGAGGGAGAGGAAAGTATGATCTGCCTGGCTGATCTTTATGAGACCCTGGGACGGTTTCTTAAGGACCTAGGTCTTCTCAGTCAGGTAAGTACATTTAGAGATTGTTGTAATGGCAAGGAGGCAAATTAAGCAGAGCTCAGTGTGTGCTTTCTGTTGCATTTGTTAAATTATTGTAGCATACAGGATGCTGCCTGCTGCCATCACGTTCTGAACTTCATCATTACAGGCTGTAGCTCCTCTGCAGAGGTCTCTGGAGATTCGAGAGACTGCACTGGATCCAGACCACCCAAGGGTGGCGCAGTCACTCCACCAGTTAGCAGGAGTTTATGTTCAGTGGAAGAAGTTTGGAAATGCTGAGCAGTTGTATAAACAGGCACTGGAAATCTCTGAAAATGCTTATGGAGCTGAGCATCCTCGGGTAGCCCGTGAACTTGATGCACTTGCAACCCTATACCAAAAGCAGAACAAGTAAGCTTAACTACACTGGTGTTTTTCTTTCATGTGGAGGTGGTACAGAAATAACAGCAAAGATTTTCTTCCTGAAGCCAGAATATTTCTGTGGTTCTTTTTTACAGTTTCATAACTTCCAATGCAACCATGAGCATCCCCTCCGTATTCTTGTAGCAGGCTACCCAGCAGGGGCTAACTTTTGTGCTTAGTTTCCCAACAAGTTAGAGATAAAGGAGGAGCATTTGGATATTTTTATCTTTGACGAAAAGTATGAATTTCTTCAAGATTCTTAAATTCTCCTCAGATTTGTAAATTGAAGTAACTTAGAAGCTTTCCACAACACTCAGTGATGCTACATTTGACATTCTTTCTAACACTAAATAACTGTTTTTTTCAGATATGAACAAGCTGAGCAACTGAGGAAAAAGACTTTCAAAATACGCCAAAAAGCAGCAAGGCGGAAAGGCAGTCTGGTAAGGAAATGTTTGATATTTAATACAAATGCAGGGCACGTTGCATCTTTGCTAATCTGATGCTCAGATGCTTTTGATAATTGAGGCCTTAGGTAGGGAAGTAGCCTAGCAGCAGCTTTGGTAACTGCCCCTTCAACTCTGCTGGAAGTGCAGATGAATCAGCACAACTGATACGGAATTGAGAGAGGTGGAAAAGAAATAAGTGGATATATACGTTTCGGGGTGCAGAATTGCTGCTGATATAATTGCCTGTCAAAATGGCAATGGAAAGAGGTGTCCTCCAGAGTAACTGAGGCATTTATCCTACAGATACTATTGAACACAGTGCTCGCTGCAGTGGATAATCCCAGGAATATTAGGTGCCGTAACCAAGTTTTTCCCTTTTTTTTTCATCTGTGTTTTTCAGCTGCAGAGTTCCTGTTGTCATTCTTGAACTAAGGGTTGGTTTGCTATGTAGTGCCTGTACTGTAAGAGTTGAGTTAGTAACACCAGAGCTCCAGTTGTAGCTCTAATGAAAGTAGTGAAAAGCCATAAAAATCTTGCTATTTCCACAGTGTTTAAATTCAAATGAATTTGGATCATGAAGATTTTGTTCATTTTTGTAATGAATTCTGTGGCAGAAATATTTTTATTAGAATGCCAGAGATCAAGAATAGGTGGAGCATGTAAAAATGGCTGCACTTTTCAATTGTAATTCACTTCACATGTAAGCATTAGCTTGGCAGCCCATTTTCCAAAGAGCCTTGAGTAATACCTTATATGTGTTTGTGTATGGCATGTAGGATAGGAGATTAACTTGATTTTATTTTTTTAATTTATAAACTTAAGAATTTAATCTGAATTGGTTATTTGAACTGCGGAGTTTAAGCAAATTAGCCTGAATGGTGCAGGGAAAACAGAGCTGTATGATGACACAGTAACTTAAATTTCTTGGAAGCATGTTTGGTGAGTAAGCAGGATGCCTATGTGCCATTTAATTTGAAAATGGAACTTAAGTGGGATTATTGTGCCCCTGTGACACCAAACAGAGTCCTGTGATTTTCTGTCTTTATTTGTATGCTTTAAGTAATGGTGATTGGCTTACATTACCTTGTGCTTTGCTGTAGTGTGGCTTTGCTCTCCTGCGTCAAAGAGCCCTGCAACTGGAAGAGCTCACGTTAGGCAAGGATACACCAGATAATGCTCGAACCCTCAATGAGCTTGGAGTCCTCTATTACCTGCAGAACAATCTTGAGTAAGTTGTATTAGTTGTGACGTGTCCACTGAGTGTTCTCATAGATCTAAATGGAAGCAAAGAAATGAGAACTAGTATTAAATGTAGACACATAGTCAAATACTCATTATAGTGCCCTCCTTGATTAATTATAGCGGTTTTTGCTTACTGGGAAATTCACTCGTATTTTCTAGAGTTGATGCTGTTGGCAGGTGAGTGTTCACCAAGTCAGTGCATTTCCTGCATTCAGAATTACTTTCCACAATTTAATTTAACCTAGCTTTCATTGCAAATACCAGTTCTTTCTTGAATTTTATGCCCCCTATAACTCAGCTTCACTAATTTTGTGACCCTCCTTTGTAGTGTTCATCCTTGAACAGCAGCATTGTTGTTTTTCTGTGAAAAACACTCAGAATGCCAGTATTACAAGCAATCATGAGTTAAATACTCACTGTGCTTTTAATCCTCAGGCTCTTACCCTGCTGGCCTTTTTAAGGGCAAAAGAGGAAGAAGCAGCACAAAGCAGAAAGAGATAAGCAGGGATGTTGGAGAAGGAGAATAAAAGGGGCAGAGCAGTTCTGATTGCATGGTTAGCCACTCTTCACATCAGCTTCTTCAGTGCACAGAGTAGTCTAAAACTGTGTTGTCAGGGAATTGTAGAATCACCTAAAATCCCCCTCTACTGAACTGAATCTTTTCAGAGAACAAAGTGCACAGCAAAAAAGCACAGAGAAAGTTCTGGAAGTATTTTTATGTTCTTCCTGTAGCTGATGTTTATGTTCACCAGTAGTTGCTGGATAGCTACAGAAGTGTGTCATAATTTAGGATCTGCACACGCAATCTGTTAAATGCAGGACCTTTACAGTGAAGGAAATTATTTTTGTAACAGTTGTTGGAAATGCGGGAGTTTTTCATCAGATTACCCTCATGAAGTCACGCCAAAGTGACTGAATATAGAGGAGTGGTATCTAAGGTCATACAAGATGATTTTATATTCCACATTGTTCATATGTAGTTCCTGTCCAACACAACCTGTTGCTAGAGTAACTGTATCTCCACTATTTCATAGGTGAGCCAAAGTATAAACTTTGTTCTAGTGAAGGTTTAAGTCATTTTTTTAATGGATGTTGTGTCTCTGTTCTGAATCACCAAATCCAGGATTGAATTTTTTGATCATTTGATGCAGTTAGAATGAAATCAATGGCAGAAGGGTATGTGACTTTATTAATTGTTATGTTATATCACACTTCTTCCTCTGTCCTTTATATAAAGGGAGCACCTTTTGACACTTGTCTAAGAACTCCAGAACTGAACCTACAGTTCTGTTTATAAATGGTCTTTTTTTTCTCCAATGCGAAATGTATTTTTCCAATTTACTAAACTGACCTCTTGAGAATGGTGTCACACAATTTGTGTGTCTGTCAGGATGACAAACTGCCTGGTTATAGTGGATGCTGCCAGTATTATGTGGGGATCACCCATTGTTTGTGATATTGCTGTAAATCTGTAATGGAATAGCAGTGTGCTGCTCTAGTGAGATAAAATACACCTTTTTTGGTAGGGAAATGCTTGAATGGTGGCATTACACAGTCTTTTCTACTTGTCACTTCTAGACAGATTCTACTGTGAGAATCTAGCATGTGGCATGTATAAAACCCATTCCAGTCTCTCCTCCTTTGGTGTGAAAGCTGTCTACTCAACCCTGTGATATGTTTTATATTTTTTAAAGTTACTTGAAAAATGTGCGGTGTGTTCTGAACTTTTACCTCATGTTCTGCTACTGCTTTATCCATGGGAGTACGTAACTGCTATGACGAGTTGCCCAGAAGTCAGCAGTATGTTTTGAATAAGGATTACTTGCCTATCTGAGGGTGTAGGTTGAATTAAAGAGGTGAGCAGCTGTTGGGGTACCGTAATGCTTGCTGCAATTGGCTCTACAAGCATTCCAGCCCTTTACAGAGGGGCTCCAAGTTTGCACAGGAATATATTCACTAGCTTTCTATCTACATTCTTATGGTTAGCATGCATGTCAGGACTGTGTCTGAGATGTATAGTTTCTCAGTGTGTAAATGAAGTGTTGAGCTACATTTGCTTATTCTGATGAAAGTCCATTGCATATGTCAGTATCTGTGTAGTTTCCAAGGCTGAGTTTGTTCTGTTTTAAACAACCCCTTCAGCCTGTACAGATGTTACCAGCTTTAAAATATTGCTGAATGAATGTGTTCTGTAGGACATCAGAGCTTTTCCTGAAGCGCTCCTTGGAAATGAGAGAGAGAGTCCTGGGACCTGACCACCCGGACTGTGCACAGTCTTTGAACAATCTGGCAGCCCTGTACAATGAGAAGAAGCATTACGACAAGGCAGAGGAACTCTATGAAAAAGCTTTAGACATCAGGAGGAGAGCACTGGCTCCAGATCATCCCTCCTTGGCTTATACTGTGAAACACCTGGCAGTGCTATACAAGAAGATGGTAAGTGCCAGCCTATTATCTTTCTGCATTACCTAGATTCACTGTAACGCCTTGCAGTCTTCAATACAAAAGGAGTGGGGCATGGGAATTTTGTCAGCTATTGGTGTTCTACACACATGTGTAAAAGATGCAGTCAAGTAACCTCAGTCTGTTTGCAAAAAGCCCAGTAGATTTTCAAAACGCACTTTGCATAAAGAAAAGCCATTTATGAATAATGTCTTCAAAGTCCTGCTTGATCACTATTCACCCAAAGGATTTCTGATTTGGTTGAAAGAATCACAGAATTGGTAAGGTTGGAAGGGACCACAGTGGGTCATCTGGTCCAACCTTCCTGTGTAACAGGGTAATCCTAGTGCACATGGCACAGGACTGCATCCAGATGGTTCTTGAGTATTTCCAGTGAGGGAGACTCCACAACCTCTCTGGACAACCTGCTCCAGTGTGCAGGAACTCACATAGTAAAGTTCTTCCTCAAGTTCAGGTGGAACTTCCTGTGCATCAGTTTCTGCCCACAGCCTCTCGTTCTATCGGTTGGCACCACCAAAAAGAGCCTGGCTCCATCCTCTTGACACCCACCCTTTAGGTACTTACACACATTAATGAGTTCCCCTCTCAGGTGCCTCTTCCTGAGGCTGAACAGCCCCAGCTCCCTCAGCCTTTCTTTGTAGAAGAGATTCTCCAGACCCTTGACCAACTTAGTGGCTCTCTGTTGGACCTGCTCCAGGAACTGGTGTTTTGGCTGCAGTGAAGGAAGCTCTTCCCAGCTGTAATTGAGTTCACCACTGTCTGTTACGTGACATCCACATCCACAGTTTGGTTAGATGTGTCTTGATGAAAAAATCATGTTTTAGGGTATAGAAATAGTTCTTACATGATGACCTTGAACTATACAGTGAGATTGAGAGTAACCTGAAAGGTCATGAGTGAGATAGTACTTTACAAATAAACTGTCTAGCTGAGCCACATCCAGCTTATGTTGATTCAGTGAAAGATGAGAGTTACTCCCCTGTGAAATGCAGCACAGGGAATAACATTAACAGTAGTATAAACTTCTGCATTTCACCACTTCAGAATGTTTTATGAATATTTGTGTTTGCAGATGGTTGTTCTAACCATTCAATATCACCAGTGTAAGAGTGATGTAAGGTTTCCAGCTGTTGAACCAAGATAAAATTCAGAGGATGAAATTTTTTTCTTTTATATGTTCCATATTTTACCATTCTTCAAAGAGAGCCCTTGAAGATAATCCTTTGGATCAAATGCTCCTGTATTTTTGCTCAATAATTGTTATCTGCTGTTATGTGCATGAAATTGTTTTGGGTCACATATCCTCTGCTCACTCCAGCTTCTAATTTTCATGCTGCTAGAAACTGCAAAAGCACTCAATATTTGCATCAAACAGCTCCGCTAGTTTGAAGGAGCACAAATTAAAATTCATGGTGAACTAGTGAGAGAGGGAAGAGTGGAGGAAGAGAAGGGACAGGAATCAAATGTAGAAAATCACAATTATTTATAGATGAATTACTGATCATCTTCAAACTGAGGTGGTAGTGCTTTGAAAAAGTAAGGAGAAAATTTCATTTGATTTTTGCGATTACAATGAACATTATCCAATGGAAGTTTGCAGTATTTCATTCCTAATTGCCATTGAGTACAAGAATTCATGTTCTAACAACAGAAACCTAAACATACTTCTGAAAAACATCTGGTTAATGTGTGAGCAGATTTAAACTTGGAGAAAAACAGAAAAATGGAAAAATGATCTACAGTAAAACTAGTTGGAATATGAGCAGGGTATTTTAGAGAAAAGTCTCAGTATGGTGAATGGGAAGCAACAGGTACTTGAAATGGCATTAGACACTGTGGGGCTGTTCCAAAGAAGACAGTGTGAACATGACTTCAGTAAGCAGAAAACTGCTCAAAAGTTAAGGCAGACACATTCCCATTCCCATATCGTCAGTAAAACTTAGGCCCTTTGGGACAAAAAAATGAGCTCTCTGCTCTCATTTACAGCAGGCTGAGGAAATGCAAATGGATAAAATTATTTGCATAAACGTACAACTGAAAATTCTTTTTAACAGCCTTCTCAATGAGACACTTGTGGGGGAAAAACTAAATTAAAAAAGAAAGAAATAGGCATAGCTGAGGAACACATTAACTGGGAGTTGAATATGCTCAGTATTTTGGAAAGTTAGGTCCTAATAAATATTCATGATAAACAAACTGTGCAAAATATAACTATGAATTAACCACAGTTGAACCCTTTTTCTGGAAACAGTTACATCTTCTCCAAGGCTTTTTGTTTAAAACAGTTTTTACTGTTACCATTTTGAGATAAGAAAACGGAATAATTTTTTTCCTGATATTTCTAGGGAAAACTTGAAAAGGCTGTTCCCTTGTATGAACTAGCGGTTGAGATCCGACAGAAGTCATTTGGCCCAAAACACCCTAGTGTAGCAACTGCTCTGGTGAATCTAGCTGTCCTTTATTGTCAGATGGTAAGTTTTTTATGTCTTACATGTTTATTAGTCCTTAGACTTTTTTATTATTTGTGCCTAAATGACACCTAAGAAACATGATCACATTTAAAAGGGAAATTCCTTATAAGACTTTCAAATACTTAGGTTCCATTTTAAAAACTGGAAGGATATTTGGCAGGGAAGATGTAGGCAGGGAACAGATAATTGCTGTGACTGGTATTTCACAAGGACACTCAGGCTAATACTCTTTAGATAATACAAAATGCCCACATGGTTTATAAGACTAGAGTTGAGATTCAAAGGAGATGCAGTCAGCTTGCTGAATTCCTTACTTAGCATCAACAGGAGTGAGCTGTAGATTGCTTTCTTGTTTTCTGTATTTTGCAATCTGCATATCTGATTTTAAATAGGGATTAAAGCTTCCTCGGGTAAAATTAAAGAGCAATTGGTAAATTAAAACCTACAGGACTGAGATTTTCAAAACTGCCTAGGAAGTCCAGACCCTAATTATTATAATATTAGTGGGAATTGCATTTGCGAGTACAAGCCAATTGCTTTCACAGTCTCAATTACCATCCTCATCTGTCATCAGTATTGAGAACTCGGAACACCTTTTTGTTAAATATGCATGACTTTGTATCTAGGATGTGTTGATGCTAGGTTGGAAAAAAGAACAGCAAATGTAATATATGTCTGTAACAAACAACTTTCTGTTACCCAAAGAAAAAGCAGATTGAAGCTTTACCTCTTTATGAACGTGCTTTAAAGATTTATGAAGACAGCTTTGGTCACATGCATCCTCGTGTGGGGGAAACTCTGAAAAACTTGGCTGTGCTAAGGTAAGATCAGATGCTTTAGTGCTACAAAAGTGAATTACTGTAAAAATTACTAGATAAAACAAAACATCCTGGACTTGTGTACTTACTGGGAAAGGAGAGAGCCTTAAGTAAACTTTGTTGATAGTATGATGTGCATTTCAATTTAAATGAATTAAGAGGCTTGTTTTATTTGCTTGTTTCAACATTGTTTTACTCTTCTCCAAAGCTACGAAGGGGGAGACTTTGAGAAGGCAGCTGAACTTTACAAGAGAGCTATGGAAATAAAAGAAGCAGAGACTTTGTTGATAGGTGGAAAAGCAACTTCTCGACACTCATCAAGTGGAGATACATTCAGCTTAAAAAGTGCATTATCACCAAACATTTTCCTGGAACACGGACAAAGGTGATACAAACCTGCTCAAAGAAAAGGCAGTCTCTACTGCTATTTTAAAGCAGACATAAAATTATTAAGAAATAATTATTTTTCCTAGGATAACGTAATATTTTGGGACCGACACCTGTCTTCATGAATGACAGGGAAACAAGCGTTTAAGCTTGAGATCCTTCAATGTTAACTTTGCAGACTGTATGGTACAGAGTGACCTGCTTTCATTGTATATAGATATGCGTATCAGTCACTAGCTCAAGTTATAGCTAATACCAAAAACATGGATTTGGTACCTCTTAGCCTAAGTGCCAGGATTTTAACAAGTTGAACCAATTGTATATACTCCATAGGGTAGTTCTTATTTCTCTGTTGCAACAGCCTGGCTTACAGCATTTGTATATTTTTGTTTCATCAATCCTTTCAGCCTTTTCAAAAGCTTTTAAAGTTGTTTCTAAAGGGACAGTAATTTTGAAAGAGTCAAAATACTGTTCCACCCAAAGCTTTACCTGCAGGGTGATTTCAACTTTAAGCAAACTTACTTAGATTCAAGGGACTTGTGCAAAAATAATCATTTTCCTTGGGAATCTAATCTATCTAAATGTATCATCATCTACAGTTAAAGCTGCTGTCAGATTCAACTGTGTTCAGTAAAAATACTAGTGAGGAATCAGAATGAAGGGGATTATGACCTAATTCCCTGTTTTCACCCTTTAGCGATACTTTCACTATTTAATCTCACTGAATCCTTTAAAATACAAGAATGTTTGTGTTAGCTGGAAAAACCTAATGATGCAAAATAATTTGCCATCAAATAAAGAGATGGTAATGAAATCTACCTGTCTGTTGTATTTCCTAACACCCTAGTCATCTGTATTGGTTTGGAATCTGTTCTCATTCAGTGCTCTAATCTGTGAATCAATTTAAATTAATACATAGTATAAAAAGACTTTTTATCAAAAATGTAAGTGAAAAATTGATTGAAACCTTACTATGATGTATCAGAGGCAACTGATAGTAAGAAAGATTTATTTGATCCAGTTTGAAAATGCAAATGACTTCTGCCTCAAAGAGGTACTTATCTTCCACAATCTTTTTTTTTCCCTGTTGGAGTTAAATATAACCCCTTTCAGTGCTTTTCCTGGTTAGAAGAAAATGAGTATTTTGGTAAAACTGTAACTTGGCAAAAGAAACAGTACATACAACTGCTAGAACAAATATACAACCCAGATTTGATTTTTATGATTTCGTTGAAAAAAAAATCAAAAATAGCTCTTGAAGGTTATTACAATACAGCAACAAGAGTTTACACTTACTTTCTAATAGGTCTCCGGATATTGTTACTGAGGAAGGAGAGGGGCAAAAGAAAAAAATGAAACAACCCAAACCTCAACCACCTTAGCTTACTTGTGTTTCTGTTGCCTACTCTTCTCAAACCTTGTACGTCCCTCCTCTAAAGCCAGTGTAATGAATTATCAGATGTCTAGCTTGCCACCTCTGTTCTGATTTTAACACGTATAATGATGTATCTTGCTCTCCTAAACAGTTTGTGTTGATGTAGCTAGCTTAAATAAGCTACTTTCTAGACCTTCAGTGTTGTATCACTTTCCCCATTTATTGATTTCCAGTTCTGAACTATTCCTATTCTTCCCTTGAGTGGCTTCTCTCCCAACTTGTTCATAGGTTGCATGATTGCTTTTGGAAGTCCCTAAAATGCAGCTGATCCTAACTCTATTAGCAAAGATGGTGAGGAAACAACATGCTTACTCTGTCAACCCAAGGAAAACTTTCTGCAGAAATTAAAACAGGATCACCAGTAGTAGTGGAGCATCTTGTATGTAGGCTGCACGTTGGCTATGAGCTGATGCAGCTATAGTCATAGTGCTCTTAAGACAGTTGTTTATGTAGTTGTACGTGATGGACATTAAAAAAAAAGTTAATTTGTATATCTGGTGTACGCCAAGTAATACTTCTTTGTAGGAGAACTCCACCTCAGCAGTGTCAGCAGTTTCAATGGAGATTTAATCACACAGTCAGAATATCAACTTCTCAGTAACATTCATGATACATTGTAAACACTGAAAGCAGCTTTTATAGGATTGCCAAATAACAAAGCTAAACCATTGCAGGGTGCTTTCATTTGTTAGTTCATAACAAAAGAAGTCATAAATTTTCCATTAGGTTTTATAGTTGGAGAAGATTATACTGGTAACTGTCTTTTTAATTAAAAAAAAAGTCCTTAAAGCTGCTTTTATTGATGCTGTTTATTTTTAAATAATTTTAACCATTGGCACATACAATCATCTTAATTAGAAAATACATGATTTCAAATTCTTCTTGTATATACAAGCTGAAAGGCTGAAAGTAACACAAGAACCATTTTGCATACTTTGTATGTGTATTAATTTGCTCAAAACCGTAAATGAAGTGGTAAACAGGTGCCTCTTGTAAAGTTGTCAATCATGTGAGAGCAGCCATGTCGCCAAATAGTTAACAGTCAAGATTAACGAAGCTGCTGTAGAAATGAGTCAACCATTTGCCTCAGAATCTCCAGAGCCAGGTGTGTGCCTCTCTTGTATTGTTCCCAACAGAAAGGTTAAGCCACAAAAAAACATAAATAACACTCAAATTGACACATGGGTCAAGCTAACGTAGACTTAGTGACACTGATTCAAGTATGTACTTATTTTAATGATCTTGTTCCTTTCCATTTTTACAGTTCATTTCTAAATTTTGGGTTCTCCAAAACTGAACTCAATAAAAAAAATAAAAATCTGCCATTTTACAGTACAATACACTGCACACAAAACCCACCCAAAAGCTCCCTCACTAGCTTGAGATGATTTTTATGTGAATAATATAATCTAGTGTCAGCTGTGGAGGAAACAGATGTTGGAAGTTTGTAACCGTTCCGTAGAAATCAAACATTTTTTTAACTATTCGTTCAGCTGCCCTAAGAAACAAGCAGCTCCACAATGTTACCATCTTTTTACATGTTGGTTGGATAGTGCTACTACCTTTACTAGCTGGTTCTGCGTTGCCTGTATCATGCTGTGGAAAGGATTTTTTGAACAGCCTGTGTTGGAAATACTTGTATTGCACTGCAAAGGTTAACAGTTACATTCTTCTAAGCCAAATTTAATGATCAAATTCTGGGTGAGACACCTAGAATAGTGAAATATTTAAAATTGATCCTTCCAGTTCTGCAGTGTACTGGCACCACAGGATGTGTACATTTACAGGTCAGTTTAACACCTGATAATTCAAAAGGCAATATGAGTGTACTAATATTATTTACAAGGCAAACACAATAGCTCAGCTACTTCACTGAAGATATTTGCAACACTAAACAAAGTTTATAGCATCTAATTTTAGAAGCTTTTCTATGCAACCTCAGATTAAGTATATTCCTTAATATAGCCCATATGATGGAGATGGATCAGAATTAGAGCTAAATTTTTAATCAACAAAAATACAATATTTAGATTTTCAAAGAGATAGACAAAATTTCCTGTTCTTTCCAATGTTGCTGGGAATTCTTACAGATTTTGTCATGAAAAGCATCTACCAGCTGAAATAGTGACAGCTAACACTTGGTCTTCTAATATAATCATCTACTAACAAAACACTTGGCCTTGGTGCAGCATACTCAAAGCATTATCACATACAAAACATATAGGCAGCTATTTAAGAGCAAGCAGTAGTAAAACCAATAAAAACAGGAAAGTTTAACAAAAATTCCCTCCCAGAGATACTTAAGGCAGATGAAGAGGCCAAAATGTTCTGTTTAGTCAGAAAAAGTAGCCACAGCATGATCCATGCCAAGTACAGAGACCAGCGAACAATGATGAGTACAAGTGCCTGGAAAATCGGGAGCAGCAGTATGAGTGAGACACGATCATCTGCCCTTGACCTATTCAGTCTGTTCCAGCAGATTTCATCTTTCACTTGGCCTACGCTACATACTGTTCTCATCGTGTGATATTGCATACAATGTGCTATGCCTGCTTTTGTTAGTTTATCTATCTCCTTTTATTTTCCATTGAATATCTGGACACTGGTAATGCTGAGAAATTAAAAATTTGTAGTAGCATAACTCCATATGTTAAACATGTGAATAGACAACAGAATATTAACAAAGTATGTCTGTTTCCTTCCTGCCCCTGTAACAGTTCCATTTCATCAGGAATGTAAAGATGAGCTTGAGTGGAGGTAAATAAAAAAAAAAAAAAGAAAAAGAAGTCTGTTTTTTCAAAATCCAATGTCAGTCTAAACTCCCGAAAGCTGTACTTGATACCGGTTTTGCTACATGTTTCTCATTTTGGCCATGAGTTCTTCTAGGCTTTCTTCAGACTCAGCTGCAGCTTCCTCAGTTATCAAATTCTCTTCCTATTAGGAACAGGAAGAAAAAGTTGGCAACAAATAGGAAACAAAAAACAGCACAGATAAGCTTCATTCATGTTATGCCACACCATTTTCCTAGAACCACCCTAAGTGATTGTAAGCTTAAATTGTAAACTCTGTTCTGACTGAGAGTGAGAGTGATCTGGCTGCGAAACATGGATTCTGTGTTCCCCAGGTATACTAATTGCTCTTTGACTACATACAGCTTTTACAAGATAAATATGGTTAAAATACTAGTCACCAAAATATAACCTGAGAAATTCACAGTTGCTTTCCCTCTGTAACTGGGTCATATTATAAATTTAACCTATACAATGTATTTAAAACAGGTGTATTCATAAAGAATATGTGCATTACCTTGTTTGGGATAGTATATGCTACAGTAATTCCCTCAGGAAGCTCAGGTACTGGGCCAGATGCAGCCTTCAGCTCATCTTCTGACATTTCCGAAACTAACTCAATGCCTTTGCATTAAAAGGAATTGAGAACTCCATTAGAAGTTACACAGAGAAGTTCTTTAATCACTGTTACAGCACAAGAAAAACTGCAGCTACTTTTCTAAAATACAAAAAAACCCCACCAACCAAAAGCAAAAAGACCTTTGATTTCAATTACTTCATTCCCATTATCGATGCAAAATGTTTTCTTCCCATTACAATATATGAAATGGTTCCATACATGGAACTCATTGACAAGAACGGCACCTCTCTGATAGGACTTCCTTGTCCTTCACAGTTTAAATCTTCCCATGAGGACACTTACCAATGGTAAGCTAAGATTATTTTCTTCATCATGTAACCAACAGAATGTCTATATCTGTTATTGAAGTGGTTACATAAATTGTGTGCACTGTTTATTAAGACAATTCTTCCTAATTTAAAGCTCTCAGAGGAATAAGATGATCTATGGGAATGCCTTAGCACAGTGGTTATAGAAATGACAAATGCTCCTTAGCTACATATTTAAAAGGAACACATGGTGAATATCTCTCCTCACATTTTTCATAGCTTCAGACCATCTTCTGAGAAAGTTTTTTATTCAAACGTGGTTACATTTTGAGCCTGAAAGCTGCACTAAAAACACATCATGAAGTTATTGACAAAACCTGTGAAAAGCTAGCAGTAATTACACAGTTAAAGTTACCAAAAAATAGGAACCATGAGAAGACCCATGTACCTTACAATGTTTTCACCTAAAACAAAGACTTTAATTGAATCTTGGTACTAGGAACAGCATTTTGTATCCAATTGATTACTTACCCCAGTCATTGTCTTCATGTACTACTGCTTCTTCCTGTTCAATTACTTCTTGTTTTGGTCGTGCAGCTTCTTTTTTCTGAAGGAAAAACACAAAAAAGCCCCTAGTATATGTTATAGCCCAATTTTCATCAACAGCAGATGACTAAACCTAAAATTCACACTTCTTTTAGTATTTAAGATACACGGTCACCATTTAGAACTTCATTAGGCACAGAAAGGCAAAATACCTGCAAGTTAAAAAAAACCCCAACCCTATTAACACTCAAAAATGAGACTGTTGGAAAGGTTGAACATTTAAGTACTGCATTTTTAAAAGTGTGTGCAACCATCTGAAGACAAGGCTCCTGAAAACTGGAGTAGTGATGAAAGCTTTCTTTTACTACAGGTCTGTACCTTGCTTTATTCTTAAGACTATAAAAGGAAAAACAAAAACCAACCCCAAAACATTTTTACCTTATAGTTTTCTTGCTGTTTTCTGCAATTTTGGTCACTACATTGTGGATTTGGCTTCATAGACATAGTTGGAAAGAAATCCTGCATTGCATTATAACCAAGATAGTAACTCACTGTACCAAAATTTAACAGGTATCTAGAAACACAAACAGAGAAAGCAGACCCTTATATACAGGTGCAAATTCAGTTGATCAAGGAATAATTTCTCCTCAAAGATACACTTCCACACTAGTGAAACTGTAAAGAATTACTGTAATTGTCTTAAAATAAGCTGTAGTCACCTGACAACATGATTACTGCATCAACATAGAACCTGGTCCTCTTGTGGTGTAAGTGTGTGAGAACAAGTCAGCTACCATCTCAGAAAAATAAGTTTAAATGTAAGCAGTTGTCTCCTGTGCCTTAATCCATTCCCTGAAACACTCGGATGCCCTGTACTATGAAGGGAGAGTTTTCAACAGCTAATCAGAACCAGTTTATTCATCTTCACTGTAGGGTCATACTGGCAATGAAAGGAAGATTTAAATTAAGCTGCAATGTTTGCATTCTTCATTAAAGAAAAACACCTGTTGCTGTGCAATTTTATGTAATACCTCTCTGCACAGCTGAAAATGACACTTAGTTGTTTGTAGGCACACTTGCAAACAGTATTTTTATTCTTTGTAACTAGAAATTTTTGGATAACTGATAAAACCAAGTTAAGGCTAAAAATAGGCTAAATGGGATCCTGTTCTCAAAGATGCTTGTAAAAGACGGTGCATCATTTTGAAACCAAATACAAAGTTGTTAAAAAATTCCCCTTGCTGATACACGCAGTTCTTTGCTGATACAGCAGCTGGAGCCATGTGACAGTACTTTTGGAAAATACTGAAGTATCTCATACTGCTATATAACTATTTTTAATTCACCTCAGGTTTTTAGACTACAAACACTACAAGAAAAATTATTTCTTCTTTGTCCATGTACAAAATTTCAAAGGCAAGTTAGCACAATAGCATTTTTGTATATAATTTAGTGATGTCAAATGGGAGCACGTTTCAATGCAGAACGAAAGGGGGGGGAAATGTGTGTATGCTGTAGGAGAAATTCTTACGAGAACTCTGAAGAATTTTCCTTACCCCTGAAAAATTCTATTTAAAACAGCAGCTCTAAGGTGAACACACCAGTAATTCAAGCAGTGTGTATATCAGCCCTGTCCAATGCCAATACCTTTAGGAAATATGCCACAAACACATAAAGACTCAGACCCACCATTATGAAATGTTCCTTTGGGTTGCTTTATCTTATGGTGCTGTGTATTGAATAGCAATAACTCAGTAACTTACTTCAGAACATTCTGTACGAGCATTCCTGCCACAACACCCATAGTTGTAGGAAGACTAGCTGCACAAACTCCTTCTCGTTTTAATGTTTTCTCATCAATATTTGCAGCCACTACAAGTGGAGGAGCACACTGAGGGGAAATAAGGAAAGTTGGTTTAAAAACAGTATTAAAAAACCTCCATAGATCACACAAAATATTAAACTACTCCACCAGCTGTGCCAGGATCACATTCACTGGCCAGCTAATCTTCATACTCCCAGTCCTGCTTTAAAAGACAAACGAGCAATTCAGCAGAGCACTGCATACCGCAAAACAAGCAGATTCACCAGGTACGATCAGCTGTATGTGTCCTGACACTGCATTTTCACTCACTCCAGATTCCATCCAGATTTGCCCAAGTTCATTGCAGGCCTTATAAACACAGAAACACACACATCAGCACTGCAAAAGTTTAATGAAAAGAAATAAAAAAAACCCCATGTTGTGAATTGGGAGTGATTAAACACTTCTTCTTGCTCCAAGGCAAAAAGTGTAAGATCAGAAAAAGGAACATGAAAATGTAGAATAGAAATTGTTTATCATAGAATAAAATTGTTCTCGTGAAGTCAGGCCTTTGTGCTTTCCTGAGGACCTGAGACTTTCAAACAAACACAAGCATTAATAATCCAGTTACTAGTATACTACAGAACCTAATTGCACAAACTACTTTTAGAGGCATAGACACAGTATCTGTGTACCTTCAGTGCATGCAATTTATGGACCAAGTTGGCTGAAGGATAACAGAAAACACACATTTGGCATAGACCTTACATTGGCTGCTACTATAAAGAAAAACAGCTTGATTAGGTACAGAGCCTTAAGACATTTTTAGTATACAAAAAGTCATATGAATTATACAATTAGCTATACACAGTCTTTAAAAAGTTTGTAAGATTTAACATAGCAAGCTTTGATAATACCTTTATATATACAGCATAATTGGGAAAGAGAGAGAGAGCTTATGACACTTAACTCTTTAATTAACCATTAGCTGCTTACTAGTCTACAGTTACATTTATAAAACATGTATGTGTATAAGAACTGGGTAAAAGCTCAGATTCTATTTCCTTAAACCAAGGAGGAAACTTATTAGAAGATTCCTGATAAGTTTCTGTCTTCCTCTAGTCCCAGTTCCTAACATTTATTTATAGGAGAAATAAGACTTCCACAAGCTCATGCCTTCAATGGCCTTACCGTGTTGATTGCCATGCGAGCTTCAAAGTTGTCCACGCAGCTTAGAACAAGGTCAACAGGCTTCCCTTCCTCTAGTGCACCATTACTGAAATCAAGTATCAGAAGTTTGCATAAAATTGCTAGCAGAACAAAATACCAACATGTCAATCAACATGATGCTTTAGAGTACAGAGTCACATGGGAAGAGTATTTCTACAGAACAGGATACAACTAGCATCAGGAATGTCTTCATATATACCGATTTCTCACTGGTTTTCAGTTGGAAGTCATTAAATTGAAAAAAAACCCAATAAAATTATGAGGCTGTACAGAACCACACATCGGCAGAAGTTAGCAATATGCTTTTGCTGAGAGATTTTACCTTATTCGATCCATGAAGTGTTCAAAGTTGTCCAGTGTCGTGATGTTGTAGTTATGTACTTCAAATTGAACATCAGGATTAATATTCCTTATGGAGAAAATATGAGTCAAAGTTAATAAATACAATGGTAACCTACATTCTACTCCCTAACTTCACAAGCGTTGCTACAGTCTTAAGCTTCCAATCTGAAGTCTAGAATATAGCCATGTTTGCCAAAAATTCACAGATTAAATGAGAAAAAGCTCCACAACACATTGAAGTGGCATAGTTTATACCAAAATTCTGAGCAAAATTAACTATACTTAAAAAGTAGACTCACATTAAGGCTCTGGCTGGTACAAAAATGTCCTTAAAGTATAAACCATTTCCACAACTATTTTATACTTAAATTTCCAAATTAGGTCATGACAGTTTGCAAGTGATTAAGAGTGAAACATCGATTTTCTGAAGCAGCATCCTGGGTAAACACATTTTGATACCCACTTCTGTAAGTCATACCTCAAAGTATGCTCTGCTGCTTGCACTTTACTTAATCCAGCTTGATGAGGTTGGAAGAAGAGTCTGTTCATGTTTGCCAATTCCACTTTGTCATAATCAAACAGAAGCAGCTATAAGAAAGATTGTATTAACATATGTGAATCTCTAAAGACCTGCAACCAGAGCACTATGGCAAGGCATTTTAAACAACAAAACTCATTCCAAAACCAACAACAGAAACCCCCAACCAGACACCTTTTACCCCGCAGTTCCATTCAGTTCACATACAAAAATTACCAATATTGTAAGTATGTGAAACACTGAATTCTAACTGCTATTCACCAGAAACTTATCCTTTAAGTCACAAAAACCACTCTTAATAAAAAGCAATCTGTTCATTCTATCTAAAATAAGAATATTCAATGGATTATCTACATGAATATTAACAACTCCATTGCTACATTCCTACTTGTTGTTATGGCATTAACTAGAAATGTGTAATTTCTTTCACTTGTCTTGGCATGTAGTTCTTCAAAAACAATTCACTTGAAATACCTACATAATACATGGACATGTTGATTACTATAAATTCTGAATCAACTGTCCAAGGTAATTTTCTATGCCCAAGATGCTTGTCTTCAGGAAATCCTGTTCAGAGAAAGGAGGAATAAACTTTGCAATAAAGAATTGCATCATCTCTGTATTAAGAAGTTTCTTAAAGTTACAAGAGTAAATGGCCAGGCTTTGCCTGGAGATACAAACATCTAAGCCATTCCCCAAATTCCTTCTTTAAAGAAGAATCCTGTTTTATTATCTCTGGAGCTTCTTGTTACCTGTACACACATCAAATTATTTTTAACTGCTGCTAAATTTCTAGTTTGCCACATGACTAACTAATGTTTGTGACAAAAATATCTCTTTGACACCTACCTCATTTTAATTTCATGAATATCTACTTGTTCTTATAAGACTTCATCTTCTATGTGATTTACCCTCTTCTTTTTCTTTATTTTGCCTTCTTTTTGCAATAATCCAGTATGAAGGTCAGATAGATGGGCTCATATAAAAGCATGGAGAAGACAAGCATCCAAACAAGAATCATCCACATGATACAGGATTAAACCCCAAGTAAATCAATTTTATTAGCATAAGAAAAATAAAGACTCTTAATTTGTGACGTTTATGCAAGTGCTGTTCTTGAGTGCTTTCTTCATAGTATTTTTTTATTTGGGCAAAGCTAACTGACTGAAATTGAACCTAACTCTATGAAGAAGTAGAAGAAAACTCTCATTACCTTACCAATGCCACACCTTGTCAACATTTCAGCAGTCACACTGCCAACTCCACCTACACCTACTACTGCAACTGTAAAGGTACGGATTTTCTGTAGAAAGAGATGAAATACAGATCAGTATATCAAAAGTGGCCCACACAGGGAAAACATGCAAGGCTGTTTTAATGCAGATCGAATCCTACCTCGTAGTCTTTGACAATCCCCATTCTTTTTAACGCCATCAAGCGACTACAAAGAAAAACAGCAACATTATACAGAAAATACTCTCTACATTTCTAATAGCAATTTTGCTTTTCAGATATTTAAAATCACTTTTGCTTTCAAAATAACCCCACCAAGCACCAAACTCAAACTTGCTGTTTTCACTGCAGCTGTGACTGCCAGCTAGATACAGTCTGAGTTACTAGTTGCTTCCTTATCAGCAACAGAGTACTAACCCTGCAGAAACTCATGTACTTACTCGGTTGGGAGGAATAACATCGATGAGATCAGGAGAACCCATAGCTATTTTTGTAAACAAATCCCTGATTTATAGAATGAAAGCCTACACTTTCTTCTGTAATGAACCATATGGCAGCAGGCCAGTGAAGACTCTTCCACTGTTTTATGATCAATTTGATTAGATTAACTCCAACACAACATTAAAAAGTAAATAAATCTGTGAATATCAGGTTATGGGCATAACTGGATGAATTTTAAAGTAACATTTTATCCTGTTATTGCATTTTTTCCATTTACAGTACCAATTAAGTACAAGAATTGGCTTATATTAAAACAATTAATCCTGAAAAAAAAATGCACCAGATTTCCAGAACTGCTGAGCATTAGAAGAGGTCCCAGATGCTCAACTTCTATAAACTAAATTCTAAAATATGCAAGTTAGAGGAATGAGAATAAGACCTCATGTAATACCAACACCTGTCCCATTTATTGCCAACTGAGCTAAAACACCTACGTTTCCTCTCTCCCTATACCGCAAAGCCAGACCCTGCAGGATAGCGCCGAGGTCCAGCCCTGCCAGCGCTGCCAAGGGGAACTCTGGGCGCATCGCTGCGCTCCTGCCCTCAGCACTGTCCCGGCCCCAGCCCCTCGGCCCTTCCCCACCCGGCCCAGCCCCCGGCCACACGCCTTCACCCCTGCACCCAGACCCACAGCTCCAACCCACGGCCTGAGCCTCCGCAGCCCCCGGCCCGCACCGCACAGCCCAGCCCCACCCGCACCTGTAGGGGTTCGAGTCCGTCACCTCCGGGCTCATGCTCTCGATGCGGGCCCGCGGCGCCCGCCGCCCGCTCCTCTCCCGGGCCAGCTCCTCCTCCAGCTCCCGCACACGCCGCTCCAGCTGCTCCAGCCGGCCCGGCTCCGCCATGGCAGCGCCACGTCCCCCCGTGCCAGCGCCTTCCGGGAGCTCAGCGAGCGCCGTCCCCCGCCAGCGCCGACGCCTCAGGGAGCGTTCCCGTCCCGAGCCGGTCTCCTGCCTCCCGACAGCGGGCAGCGAGAGGCTCTGCCCGTGACTGAGGGAGGGTGCCAGCCGGGGCGGCAGCCACCTTTCGGGAGACGTTTTCCTCCGGGAGAAGCCGCCCGGCTCCGAGAGCCCCGCTGGCCCGGCGCCGGGGACCGCTTTCCCGGTCGGACAGAGCCGCCCTCGGTTGCCGCGGCGACGCCGGGCGGGGCGTTCCGCCAGTGGCGTAGCGGCGGGCAGGGCAGGAGGGGGCGTTCCGCCAGTAGCGTAGCGTAGCGGTGCGGGGAGCGGGCGCAGGCCGTCCTGGCACGCGTAGGGGTGCAGGGGAGAAGGCGCAGCCGGGGGGGATGGCGGCCGAGCCGGGCACTACCGAGGTGCGGCGGCAGCACCGCTTCGACGAGGGGAGCTTGGAGCGGTATCTGTGCAGCCACCTGCGCGGGTTCCCTCGGCAGCCCGCGGGGGCCCTGGCTGTCAGGCAGTACAGGTAAAGGGCGGGCCGCTCTCCTGTGCCCTGGCCGCGGGGCGCCCTGAGGCGCAGAGCCGGAGCGCGGGCCCGAAGTGCGCCCCTGAGGCGAGGAGAGGGGTCGCGGCTTTGCTCGCTGCCCAGCAGCAGAGGTGGGCAGAGCTGGGGCCCTTGGTCCCGGTGGTGGCAGCCGTGGCCGGTGAGGAAAGGGCAGCTCCCCGAGCGCCTGGAGGAGCCAAAGCTCGGCTGGGGCGGAGGCGACCTTTGTCCCAGGCTGACGCCGCGGCTCCCCTCAGGCAGAGGCGCTTGGCCCGCCGTGACTTGCTCGGAGGGAGTATGAACACACTCGTTTTATTGCCTACTCATAAATATTGGCTTATCTGATTGCTCCTTAATTGCACAGCAAGTAATGATGTTCAGAAGCACAAACACGGCTTAGGAAATCAATTTAAAATGCCTTAAGCTAGTGCCAGGTAAGCAAATCCATGAGAACAGCAGAGATTCCCTTTAACAAATGCCCTGAGAGCAGTGCATTGTGCCAGCGAGGGGCTAACCCAGGCTGCAGGGCCACACAGAGCATCTGGTTTGTTTGCATTGTGCACGCGTGGTGTGGGTGTGGGGCTTCCAGCTGGGAGCTAGCTATCAGACATGAAGTTATTTGAAAAATACATATTAATTCCTTTGTAAACATGACTTTAACTGCTTTGTCTGGAGTTATCAACAAGAAACAGTAAACAATTTTTCACTGTCTTCTGATGTAAATGCAATACATATATTGAATCCTCAGCTGTAGTGTAATCCTCATATGTACTTTAATTGAGGAGCCTTTAGAAGGGATCTCGGGAGAGTGGCTAATAGTAAAATCTGCTAAAATATTGCCAGTATTTATGCTTTTACTACTCTGTTTGTCTTGCAGCTGCACTTAAAGGCTTCAACCAATCTAAATCTCTGTTGTGCCAAGCAGAGTGTTTGTCTGTGCAGTACACTTGTTAAACTATATTGCAGACTATGCCCTAACTATCTCGGGGAGAACCAAAGTGTTGTGGGGAGCATGAGGGCAGAAGTTCACTTGATTATGGTTTTCCAATAGTTGTCTGATCTTTTATTGGACTAGGTCAGAGTATGTTTTAAAAATGATCCAGAATGTGGAGAGGGAGACATGTAGATTCCCACAGAGCCTTGGGGAAACTAAGGATCAGTGAACTTGATTGGGATATGATGGTCAAGATGTTATGAAGGGTTTAACCAGGTTGTCCTTCTCTTTTACACGTGTGTGTGATTGAAAAGTCTGATTTCTATGATTCTTTGTCGCTTTAACAGTCATTCTTCAAAACTTTACAGTTACTACAGGCAACCCCTGTAGCATAACATATGTATGTTATGGTCAGGCTAGCATCCAGTGGGGCTTGATAGTAGAATTCATCAGTTATTTGGAAAGCTTTCTCTATGCTTACAGTGTTCAAAATACAGCTCATCAAAGGACAAATACAATTATGGACTAGTGTGAATTCTGCTCTGTTTAATTTCCTCCAAATCATAAAGCTTTGAAGTTAGTATCTACTGCCTACCTTGGAAACATTGATGTTGTCTCTTCAGGGGGGAGAGGTAAATGCTATCTCCATTTCACAGAACAAACTGAGTATCTGTGACCTCTCCACAGTGAGAGAAGACATCTTTCTTATAGGTAGGAATAGAACATTTGACTTCGATTTTGTAGACTGTTGCATCCTTATAAGACTATATTTGAGAAAAAAAACCAACTCTTGAACACTTGCCTCTGTCTTGCCATTTTGTTCAGGCCAAATCACAGTGCATTTTGCATAATTTCTGTTAAAGTTTGCAAATGTGTAAGTACTTGAATTTGTAAGTAATTATAGTCTTTCTCTTTGTAGCTCAGGCCAGTCAAATCCAACCTTTTATCTTCAGAAGGGTGGGCGGGCTTATGTGCTTCGGAAGAAACCCCATGGCCCCCTTTTACCTAGAGCTCACAAGGTAAGTAACATTCTACAGCAAGCTCCAAACACTTTGTCCTGTACATGATGGTGTGGCACATTGTTGAATGTGTCTAGAACTGCAGTTAATTGCTGGATCATTTCCAGTTTTCTGTGCTATACACATTAATTTAAGAGGGTACATTGTCATTCACTGTACTCACTTATGTTTGGGAGCTTTTCATTGAACCTAAGTTCTGTGTCTTCTTCAGGTTGATAGAGAATATCGTGTGCAGAAAGCCTTATTTTCAGCTGGATTTCCAGTGCCTGAGCCCCTGTTGTATTGCAGTGATGTTTCTATCATTGGAACAGAATTTTATGTAATGCAGCATGTGCAGGTTTGTCCTCCAATGTGAGACCATTTTTTCTTCTCCCTACTACAAGCTACTTTTAAACTGTTTAAAACCTTTCTATTAGAGACTTACTCAGCATTTACTAAGCTTTGTGATATAAAGACTGATATTTTTAAGAAACGCTAGTGTAAGTGTACTGTAAGAGTGTAAGTCTGCTGTATCATGTCTTTTTTTTTCCTGTGGGAGAAGGATTTGAATTCAGGCCTCTTGCCTTTCATCACATCCTACTCTATCATCAGGTTCACTAAGAAATTAGAAATGTAAGACTTTATGGGCCAATTCCTGGAGATTAAGTTAACCTTCCTACAAAAATCATGATTCAAGAGTGATGAAATGTAAAAGCTATGAAGAATTTGAAGCAATTTTCTTACATTAGAGATGGAGAATTTTTCTAGTTTTGACTAGAACAAAGTGGTTCCTTAATGAGAATCGTTGCTACTGTTAGATTTACACTCCTAAGGATGTAAATGTATAGTCTCTCCATTCTAAGATGGACAGCAGGGCACTGTTTTTAACAAATAAATTGTGTATTTAGAAAGGAATCATACATTGATTGTATTGAATAAACTATTAACAATACAAAATCTGATTTTTAGATTTGTTATGCAGAATTTTTCAGCAAAAAAGTTATACTAATGCTTTAGCTTTGTAAATATATTGAAGCCATCATGCAAACCAGTGAAACTGAGAAACTTAGAGAAAAGTCTGTTTTTTCTTTTCCAGTCTGTTACTGGCAGGGTCAAAATTGAAGGAGAAATT
Source organism: Aegotheles bennettii (assembly GCA_013398125.1). Lineage (NCBI taxonomy): Eukaryota > Metazoa > Chordata > Aves > Caprimulgiformes > Aegothelidae > Aegotheles > Aegotheles bennettii. Next base: position 58,301 of record VZRW01009281.1, on the reverse strand, counting down.
GGAAAAACACACACATTTTCTAAGTGTGTCAAACTGCTTTTAGGGATAAGGCAAGTGAATTTCTTTGGATTGTTTGCCTCTTTCTATGTACAACCCACCCCTTACCCTCCTCTCCCCAGCTGCCCCTGCTCCCCACCCCTGCACACACCCCCCACCCTGCAAAGGTCTTTATTGATATTTTTTCTGGAAGTTAGCTGTTAGAGACAATATGGCAACTTTTTTTTTCCCTGCTGCTTTCAGGCTTGAGGATATCTGGATTGAGTGCTTTAGTTCAAACTTTCATCTACTGAATATATCAGTTATTTTAATTGCCTTTCAATAGATATCCTATATACTAATGACCTGAGACTACTGTGAATCCCTTCATGATCCCTGAGCAAGCAATGAAATAAATGAGGAAGGAGTTTTTTATTGCACAGGGAGTATTGGTTCACTGCATTTTTTTTGGTCCTGAAATATATAGCTTTATTTCTCTTCATCTGATGTGTACATCCCACCAAATATCTGATCTATGATGTTTCTAGGGTCGCATCTTCCGAGACCTTTCACTGCCTGAAGTGGGTCCAGCAGAGCGTTCTGCTTTGTATATTGCAATGATAGAAACTTTGGCCCTGTTGCACTCCTTTGATTTACAGTCATTAGGTCTCCAAGGATATGGCAGAGGACCAGGATACTGCCGAAGACAGGTACAGCTCTTCAAAAAATTCTCTTGTTTTGTCAGGTCTTTGAAGATTTATTTGATTTGCAAGTGAAGTTGTTAATTATTAATGACTTGTAGAGGTAGTCTTTGTTGCATCTTTTGATCTCACAGTTCACATTTGCAAATGCAAAGTACTAGTGTTTAGTGAATTGGTGGTAATAGTCAAAGCCCAGAAGCATGTGCTTCAGAATTTTATGCTCTTGAAAAACTTGTGAGTCGGTTGGAAAATCTGTTGAAGTCTGTATTTCTTTAGGTATCAACTTGGAAAAGACAGTATGATGCAGCTGCTCATACAGATATTCCTGCCATGAACAAGCTGGCTGAGTGGTTAGCAAACAACTTGCCACCTGATGATAATAAAGAAAGCCTGATTCATGGGGACTTCAGAATAGATAACATCGTCTTCCATCCAACAGAGGTATTTGAAACGTATTTGTACATGTTCAGTAGTTTTTGGTCATCCATTTGTTTGTACTCCTACCACATAATGAGACATTTACATGGGTGTTTCAGTGCAGGATACATCTTTGAAAGGAACAGCAGAGAACTTAACTCTTCTCTATAATCTATGTATAGTGTTTAGATACCTAATATGGTCCTGGTTTTCATTGAAGGAGCTACTTACTCGATTTATTCATTAGCTGTAGTCCTTCAAAGTCCAGGAACAAAACATTCTATATGCATAAATCCTATTCAGTGCAACTTAAGGGTGTATTGAAGGCTCATTTCATTAAACTATATAAGCATCTGACCCAAAGCCTGTTGAGATCTGTGGTATGGCTTCAATTACCAACAATCACTTTTGGAACAGGATCTGAATGCATGATATGTGATACTAGTGGAAGGAAAGAAAAATCTGCCAAAGCTGCTTAGTTACAGAGCACGCATAGATCACAGAGACCCTGAAAGTTCCTCATCTTTAGGGAGGAGGATATTTTTTTCTAGTTTGTGCAAATAAATGTGTTACCTGTCTATTGACATAATTGCATTTTCATTACTTTTTTTTTATGCTATTTGCTGTGTTGTGACCAGAAAATATGCCTGGGATTTGTGACCAAATCTCTGCCGTGCCTGCTTCACAACAAAGCACCAGATCCCAGGGATTCCCACTGTTGTGCAAGGATCAGTTGATAGACACTGTTTGTAGGCTTAAATGTGCTGATTGACTCCCTGAGCAGAGAATCTGGCAGTCTCAAGGACTCTCCCATCTGTTCCTGATGTAGTTGAAACAATTGACCAAACTGTAGATAGGTAATCCTAAATAATCTGTAGAAACTGTTGCTGTATATGCAGGAATGATCATGTAGGAATGTCTTTTGCACATAGTTCAAGTAGCCATGGATCATGAGTAGGCTGGAGGGGTCGTTCAGGATGACAGGCCAGCAGGATTATAAGAATTCATCAGAATGACGGTTTGGGGAGTCTCAGCCCATCCAGCTGAAGACACCATTGCAAGGGTGCTTGGAGCAGAGGCTCATGTCACTGCCTGCACAGTCATTGACTGTCCTGTTTAAGAAATTCAGTTCCCTATGTAAGTGTTAATCTGTGCATATTATGATAAATTAGTTTTTTTAATGCATGGTCTATGCAACAGTATTTGTTCAACAGGACTGGAAACAGGAAAAAACCCCTGGTAATGCTACTGTTCTTTAGGATGTTTTATTTCAATCGTATTTTGATTAGAAGAGTCTCTGACAGGAAGACTTCTACTCAAAAATGTAGAATTTAAAACATATTAACTGGAAAAATGCCTGGTTTTCTGTCACTGTGTAGATGTTAATTTTCTGCAGATCCTTACATAGTGCTAGAAGTAACTGGTTTTGCTGTAGACAGGTACAGTGTGTTTTTAGTTTTTACACATAGTAACCAAATAAAGCTCTTGGATATTAAGTGGCTTGTGCATTTGTGGATGGAGAGAATTTATATTCTATCATTCACTTGAAGTTTTTATTTTTATTTAAGGCTCGTGTTTTGGCAGTGCTGGACTGGGAACTTTCAACTGCTGGTCACCCTTTAGCAGATTTAGCATTTACCACTCTGTTCTACTTTTGGCCTACACCTATTAAGGCCTTAGGTCAAGGAGCTGTCTTGGGTTTCAAAGACACCATCGGTATGAAAGTGTAATCTTTTTGTTGATATTAATTCTAGCGTTAACTTCCATTTGATATGTTACCTTTCTAAACAATAATAAAATGTTAAATTAATAAGCATATTGTTTTACAGTTGCAAAAAACTTTTCCATAGTTTTCTTCTTTGTAGGAAACATGCTGATAGTGAGGTTTAAGGTAGTCCTGTTTTAACAAGCTGTGTCTTAGCCACAGTATGCTGCTTCTGTAAAAGTTTGTTTTGAACTTTTCTTAGAGGTAATGGGAGGAAACTGAAATTGAAATGTAAATTTCTCATTTATTAAAAAAAAAAAAAAATGGCAACACCTCCCTGTCCCCCCAGTGGTGAAATTCATTTCCTGATTGAAGTGGAGACGAGGGGTGTTAGGATGTGTTATGCTGGAATTCTGACGACTCCTGTTTCCTTTTGGCTCTCCATATCTCACTTAGGTGATGAAAAATGACAAATCTTGTTTTTTACTATGTAAATGGAATATCTTGTAAAGCTGAAAAGCTGTTCAAATGTTTGAAGAATAAGGTGGAAAAAATAATAGAAAATGTTGAGTATTCTAAAATATTCTGTTCTTTTTTTGTAGAAACTCCTTCATTTGAAGAACTGGTTTCCATTTACTGTCGCTGCCGGGGTATTAGCACTACTTTATCCAACTTGAATTTTTTTCTTGCTTTGTCATATTTTAAAATGGCATCAATAGCCCAGGTAATATACTCACATTTGCTGAAATGTCACATATTTTTGAGTGTTTATAGTTGGTAATACTTGTTCAAAATATGAATAATATTTAAAAATAACTGGAACCGTTGTATTTCAATTTGTTTCTTTAAAAACAGTATCTTAGATGCTTATGACTCTCTAAGATAGAATTCTTGCTACATAAAGTGCATTAGATATAGCTAACTTTTTAAGAAAGTAGGCTAAAAACAAAGAAATTGTGGATACGTGGATTTTTCTTATTGATGTTCCAGTATGCAGGCAATTTTGTCATTAATATTTTTGCACTCTTTGCTAAATGTAAATTCTGTGTTACAGAGAAACAAAGATCTGAGTTTCTGCAGCTCTCATGAAAGTAGAGAGCAGGATAGATAGTAATATCCTGTTAGTGCCACCTACAGATGAAAAAGGATGTGTTGTGAACTCAGCTTATTATGAGCATTGGAGGCCAATCTTGAGATGTGATTATAGGAGAAAATAAATTTCCTTGATTCATTGTTAACAGAAGTAACTGTTTAATTAGGTACTCAGCCATTGTAGGGCATAAGTATATTTTAATGAGTTGCAGCATGAGATCAGCATACCAAATGTGGGATAAGCTACCTGGTATTAATTTGGAGTAAGAGTGTGTATGTGGATAGTTAATTTAGTCATGGATAATAATCATATGTGTATAGTGTTGACAGCTGGCTTAAAGGACAGGCTGGGCTTGCTTGCAGTATCACGTGCAGAAATTTCTTGTTTCTTTTTTCTTTTCTCCACTACTTTTTGTGGTTTGCCTTTAGTTTGGTTTAGCTGGGGTATGTTTTTTTTTCTCTTGTGCACCAACCATCTCCATTATATCAGAAATGGATCAAAACCGATATTAACATATCCCAGTAATATCTGTCTGGGTGCTATTTTTTTCCTTATAAGAATATGTGCATTTAAGTGTTACTTTCATAGTTGAAGAAATCACCAATCTATTAAAGAGACAATTTCAAGTGCATTATTATACCATATATGCCTTTCTTTTTGTTTTAGGGTGTGTATGCTAGATATCTCATTGGAAATGCTTCTGCAGAGAATAGTCATGAATTTGCTAAGATTGTGAAGCCTTTGGCAGAGAGAGGGTTAGAGCTCTCAGAAAGGTATGAGTGGTCTAAACTACTGGTCAAAGGCAACGCAAAGCTTTTACAGTGTTTTCACTTCTTGAAATGCTTCGTAAGGCTGCTTATATTATTTTGAGGAAAAATCTGGTCTTGTAAGTTGTATATTCTTCTCTAGGTCATCTTTCAGTAGCACACATCACAGCGGTTCTGGCGAGCTGTTCCATCAAAGTAGGAAAGGCCAAGAAATGTTGCTGAAGGTCAAGCAGTTCATTAAGCAACACATATATCCAGCTGAGAAGGTAAAAGCTTTTAGTAAACCTATTTATAAATGAACATTTTATGGCTAGAGTTTATAAAAATGTAAAACTATGTATGGAAGTAATTTTCTTCTATTTTTATTTTTTCAAAACAGCCTGGTTTTCATGCAGTGATGTTTGTGCCATTGCAAAATATCAACAGAAATCATTATAATCTGTGGGGGTTCTTTTTCAGAATTGAAATGTTGTATGCATTGGTAATGAAAGCTAAGAGTTCCTTTTTAAACTTTTTAAAGTTTAACAACTAATCTTTTTAAAGAGTTACTTTTTAATGATATTTACCAAAATTTAAGCAACCTGGTCTAGTGGGAGGTGTCCCTGTCCATGGCAGGGTGGTTGGAACTGGTTGATCTTTAAGGTCCCTTCCAACCCAAACCATTCAATGATTTTGTGATTCTAAATACTTTAAACACTAATAAAAACCTAGAACTCTTACATACGAAATGAAAGTTATTCAGTTAAAAAATGGAAACTGCTGGTTTTAACCAAAGTTGAATGTTTCTGTTTCTTGCCTTATTTTATAAGGTGTGACTGTTATGACAAAAAATTAAATTCCATAATATATCAATGTAGCCTCATTCTTGAACATATCTAACAACAGTGAAGGTTTAAAATCAGATAATGAAGTATCCACAAAAATCTCTAATTAGTGGAATTACCTGCTTCTGCCATCATCACATGTTTTAAACCACCCCAAATCATTTCCTTGTATGAAATAAGGTACTGATTGGGGTCATCTCCACAATGCATTGAAAGTCTTGCAAAATGAATAGATTGCGGTTTGATTTTCAATGATATTTTAAATTTTATAATGCAACCAACTATATAATAAAAACTTGTGTTGAATATTTTTATACTGATTTCTAGTGGTGTAGGGCTGGAAAAGACACTGTATTATTACTAGAGTACATTATACAGGTTCTTAATTTAAACAGCATCTTTTTAATTGTTTTCCTAAGGAAATAATAAAATACTATGCTGGACATAGAAATACTGAGGAAAAATGGAAGAAACCACCTCTGCTTGAGAGACTGAAGGTATGGGATAATAAATGCTTTTGAGCACTCTAGAGAAGGAAGAAACAGGCACTGGGATAAGAATGTTTAGTGTATCCTGCTGGAGTAGGTGCTCTGCATAGAAAGAAACAGTGTGAGGAACAGTGAAAGGAAGGGAAGAAGGAAGTGTGGAAAAGGAGGTGAGAGATATGAATGAGAGAGAAGAAAACCAAAAGTGAGTTCTGCGAGGGGTGTATCAGAAATTTAAGTCAAAGACTGTACCTATTGAAAACAGCTGTTGAAAACAGACATCAGATATATCAGACAGTATGTTAGGAAGGAAGCAAGTGGGCAGCAAGCCACAATTTATTTTTTTTTAAGATTTATTGCTAGTGTTTTTCTCTGTTGATTATTTCAACAGGAAATGGCCAAAGCAGAAGGTCTGTGGAACCTTTTTCTCCCAGATGTCAGTGGTCTCAGTCAGCTTGACTACGCACTGATAGCTGAGGAGACAGGGAAATGCCTCTTTGCTCCTGAGGTTTTCAACTGTCATGCACCAGGTTAGCAACCCTGTCCTATAACTGCAACACTAAGAGCATCAAAAAGTTGTGTATCTTACACCTTACGAGTTGTGTATGTCGAGAAGTAAACGTGACTGCTGATTTCTTACAGACACTGGAAATATGGAGGTCCTGCACATGTATGGGACTGAAGAGCAGAAGAAAGAGTGGCTGGGGCCTCTCCTGGAAGGGAAGATTAGTTCTTGCTTCTGCATGACAGGTAATTTTTTCTGCAGAAGAAAGTTAGAGGCAGTTGGCAGAAATTTCACAGGGCATATGCAAAAAGTACAAAACTACAAGCTGTTATGTGTTAATGAATTAACAGAGAAATTTCCTTTGTATCTGTGAATGTGTTGGAATATGAAATCAAGTGTGAGGTCTGAGTGCAAAGTGAAGCATCCTTACTGCCTTTCCCTGATAGTTACCATTTTTTGTGGTTACAATACTTAGTATTTGCTTTCCATATATCTTCTATTTGTTTTTAGTACTGGTAAAATACATTTTATTGTACTAATCAGATTTACAACAGAACTTACCCTTTTTTGTAGAGTGCTTTGGGGTTCTCTAGAAACATATATATATATAGGTACAAGTATGGTTAGTGTGATTAAAGTTGTGTAGTTTTGCAGTATGTCATAGTTTATGTTTTAAGACATAACCTGAACATATGATGCACTTGCTTTATGTCTGCAGTTCAGCGTTATAGTAATTCTTGCTCTTCTAAGCTTGTGGCATTCAGCATCTGTGAAAGGCCTGGCTGTTGATTTAGGAAGGTAGCTTTTGAACATGTGATGTCAAAATCTTAATCTTTCTGTGTTGTGTAAAGGATATGAGTCTGCAAGGTGGCTGAGGAAGGCCCTCCATTGCGTCACAAGGTTCAGAAAGGACCCCCTTGCTTTCTGAACTTCTCAGAAATGAACCTAGGTGCGGCTGGATCCAGTCCTAGTCCCAGACTTGGTCAACAGTTTGTGTCTAAAAGACTGTGTGTGCAGCCACCTGTTAGAGTCAACATTTGCCTGTTTCAGAGCCCTGTGAAGGACTTTCAGTGAGACAGATTTGCAGAGTTGTAAAGATAGATAATTTATTAAGGTGACAGATATAATGAGTTTGGAATTGCCGTTGATAAATATACTCACTGCAAAAATTCCATTTCAAGTTAGTAATTCCCGCGTAAACATCCAACAGAGCTGGAGGCACAAATCTTACCAAAGAAGTGTCCCTGTCTGGGGGAAAGAGAGGATTCAGGCCCTTTGACCCATCCAGATAGTTGGAGTTCTCTTCCTCTAAGAAGAAAAGGATTCTAAAAACTAATTTTTTACCTATTGACGAAGTGAGACTAGGTCATAAATCGTGTGCTGATTGGTTCTTAGCAGGCTAATGATGCTTATTAATTAAGAGAGGGGTTGGGGAAAACCCAGTGCTTGCTACACAGCAATGAAACAGATGAAACAACCAGACCATTCCTTTCACTCCTACTCCTTGTCAGTTGTAAGATAAGTGCACTAAATTAGCCTGCACTCTTGTCCAAGGCTGTATGCAAGATAAATGGTTTGCACTCCTTTGTAGAAGGTAGGCACACTGATTAGCTTGTGTTTGTGTTCAGTTACAATCACTCTGAAAGAACCAAGACATCTGTTTTCCCACACTGTGTTAGCAGGAGTTCAGAGAACTCAGTCTTGCAGAGTTGGACCCTTATTTTGCAAATTCTGTTTCACTGTGTTCACCAAGAAGAAAGAGATGTTTTTGCTTTAAAGAAGATGACCTATAAAAAATGTTAGGGGTGAAAGGAGAGAGGAAGAATCTTTCCTGTTCCAAACAATAATTGATGACATTTTGCTGGCAACTGCTTAGTGTAAGCTATTTCATAAACCATCACAAAAGTAGTTTAGATCTTTTTGTTTGTACTTGAGAAGAGCCTAGGGGAAAAAAAGGCTGAGGAGAGATATGATTGTTATCTATAAGAACATTGGAAGGGGGAAGAATTTAAAAACATCAGGGAAGGAAGAAGGCTGTTAAGTATAAAGAGTAGTCTGAGCCCAAGAAGGGGTAAGTTTAAACTGGCTATGACAGGGTTATTAGAAAATAGAAAGCCTTTGACTACTAGCATAGCAAGGATCTGAAAACAGCTTTTCCACTGGGAGCAAAACACTATTATTGTCAATATAGTATATCTAGATCCTTATATTTGTGGTAATAGTCCTACCTGCATATTTAATCCAGTGGTTTGGTTTCTTTCTTTTAACACAGAACCTGATGTCGCTTCAAGTGATGCCACCAATATGCAATGCAGCATTGAGCGAGATGGAGACAGTTATGTGATCAATGGCAAGAAGTGGTGGAGCAGTGGTAAGTACGGAAACCCTGAATAAGAATGGCTAAGCCTACTATTCTTTCCGAGAACTGATAAAACAAAAATATTTGTGCTCCATTTCTGAGATGGAACTTGTCTTTTCGTGGGTAAAGTCAATAGAATGTAAAACAACAGGAAGAGCTGAATCAAGCTTTTGTTCTATGAAGCAAAGTCTAAAACTCAAATCCAATTTGGGGTTTTTGGCCCTTTTTGGAACCTCTGAATTTTGTTCACAGAATGAATGCGGCCATTGTTCTTTAAACATTACCTCTTTCCATCAGGTAACTTACATGTTAAAGGCTGTAGCCTTTAAACTTTGTTTTTATGAAGCTTTCTTTTGCAGCCTGTGTGTGAGGTTTGAGTATCCTGTGTAGTTACAGTAAAATTTGACTGCTTTTTAAACAAGCCTGTGATGCTGTTGGACTGACTCTTACAGGTAATTTTCTTATACTCTGCTTACCAGAAAAATCAATGGATTAGTCTGTGAGTGGTAAATGTCCTTGATACGGTAGTACCATTACCTTTTTACTGAAACATAGATGACAACAACTGGAAAACCATCATTCCCTGGGAGTTTGGAAGCCAACTACAGAAACTGAGTTGCTAACTGGAGTGAAACTTGAATGTTTCATATATGTGTCTTTGAATGTGGCAGCTACTGACTGATCTATGCTTGTGCAATACCTTGGGTCACCAGAAGATAGGGCTCTCTCTCTTTTCTAGTACTGCAAAACTGGCAGCAAAAGCAGGCATGGTAGCTTATCTCTTGACCTGAGAGTGTCGCTTAGCTGCTGGCTGCTACTTTTGCTTTGAGTCAGTATCTCTCAGCTGTGCTTTGCAGTTCCTACGGAGGTAATGGAAACGTTTGTAATAGGTCACATACACATAATATTCATAAAATTAGTTACATGACTTATAAAAAGGAGAGTAAACATAAGAGAATAGCGTGATTTGGTTTGTGTTATTTCTAATAAAAATAATTAGGATTCAGCTTTGCATAAAGGGAGACTCGGACTAAGGCAAAGCTGCATGTATGCATTTCTCAAACTTCTTGAAATTGCAGCACCTTTTGTGAGTCTGTCTTTATGCCTGGTTGGGATATAGGTTGCCTTTTTGACTTGGGTTTTGGTTTCGGTTTGTTTTTTTTTTAACTTTTTCCTCTGAGTGGGACATTAAGATCTTGGATGTCTGGGAATTCCAGAAGCCTGACAGCCTGGTTGGAATGTCACTCTGCATGCAACCACTCTGTATTTGTGAAGCCAAATTGTAAATCACAAATGCAAGGAGTCAGTTGCTTCATGGAAGAACTGGAGTTTCTTACCATGGTCTGCATGGGTGCTTTGCACATCTACAATAAATCCAGCATGGCTTAAACCTGTCAGGTTTGCAGCATATGTGTAGACCATCTGTCAGGCACTTCTGACTTACCTGTTCACACCCTAGTATTTCTAAAAATACTGGGCAGAAATTCTGTAAGCTTTTGTCATACAAGCAGAGGGTAGAGGCTTGTGTCTTTTTTATGCTACTGTTGTTTCTTATCTGTCATTTTAGAGGTTTTTCTTCTAGTTGACAATTGTGTAGCTAGGAAGAGTGTCTAAAAGTGAGAGATTCTTGTTGGCTTTTGTAAGCTGTAGATCAGGGATTTTGTCAGAGCCCAGGGGATGTTTGAAGGCAGGGACAGTATGCTGTAATACCACTTTTTTCATTTTGAACTCTAATTATGTCAATATATTTGAAATGCTTCCAGAGATTAATGGAAAACTGCTGTTTTCCTGGAGTTCTTACCAGCACTGTGGCAGGGGACAGCTTTGGTACCTCTCTGAAAAATCTGTAAATCCCACCAACCATGAGCTCCATTATGGAATCAGAACCTCTCTCATCAATCAAGCAAGACATCCAGCCTTTGCTGGTTGATAAATGTCTGTGATGAGAGATGTCAATACCTACTAAACCAAAACAAACATAAAGGTATGAGTAAATGACAGCCAGTGCACTTTTTATATTCTTTGATTTTATTATATGTCCATATATTTTAGCAGATACAGTTATTGCAGTGTTTGACTCATTTTACAAAATCTGACTAGAAGTTCCAGGCCCTGTATCTGAGGATTAGCCTAACTTCTTATTACATTTCTGCTAATGCTTTGGCTGCACTACTTTGGTATTTACATTTGACATGACATTTACAGAGATCTAGAATGTGCCTCCCATAGGTTACAGAGAAGGAATTACTGTGCTTTGTGGAGGATGTTGTTGCTATACATATGTGAAACTCAGGGGGAATGGCTTCCCTTCCCTCGACCCCATCTCTCTCTCAATTATCAACCATGAACTGATATCTCATTTCAAGCTGCAAGGGTATCTATAGAATGATAGCTGAGGAAAAAAATGGAACTGTCCTATTAGGCAAATGTTCTGAAGTTTTACAAATAGTTGGAGAAAAACAAGATTATCAACTTCTGGTACAAAAGTTCCTGTACTGCTGTTTTATTGCTGATGGTTTCTTTTTCTGTTTTAATTACGTGGTTAAATGTGTATAGATTGTTCATTACACAGCTATTTAAGTGCCTAGTACTATGATCCTTTTAAATCTAAATCTTGGGGGTTTTTAGGTGTTTGAGTTTTGCTGTGGGGGGTTTTTTTGTTTGTTTATGTTGGGGTTTTTGTTTGTTTGTTTAGTAAGTATCTCTATTTTTTTTTTCTAGGAATTTCAATATTTACTTCTTGCCTAACACTGTATTTTGATCAACGTGTTCCACTTGAACTGCACTGTAGTGTTGTGGCTAGTCTACAGGTTCAGAAATTAATCTGAAAGTTGACTTGCAGAGAAACAGCTGCTAAAGCAATACCCTCAGAATTACTAAATAATTCTCTTGGTTATAAAAGATAAAGTAATGGCGAATCTATATAGTGAAACTAATTGTTTCTTCAGTATGGTCTTCGTAATTCATAGAAATTTCTTCAGGTCTTCCATTCTGTTGTTGTCTTCTCCAGTATCCATAATTTTTTGCAACTTTCATAATATGCATTTTAAAAGAGGCACCCAGGAAGGCATAGAGAAGAGGGTTCAGGCAGGCGTGAAATAAAGCTATGCTCTTGGTGATCTGGAGTGCAATGTCTATGGTTTTACTTGCATCACAGTCAGTGATCAACATGTAGATGATATCTATGGCTCGCCAGAACTTAACAATGTTGTAAGGTAGCTGGGTAATAATGAAAGTAGCCACTACTGCCAGCAGAACCACAAAAGGTCTAGATTTTTTAGCATTTGCAGATCTAAAGATTGCTTTAGCAGTAGCTGAATAGCATATCAGCATTACTAGGAAAGGAAGCAGAAATTCCAGGATAATTTCCAGGATTTGAATGGTTGCTTTTAGGAGTGTTTCCATGTTCATTGGAAATACAGGAAGGCATTCATTCCTGTCATTGTGTTTCTTGACTTGATTAAATATCAGTTCAGGGATACTGAAGAAAATGGCAGCCAGCCAGACACAGGTGCAGGTAACGCTGCAGTGTTTGCCGATCCTTCTATGACCCCAGGATTCAGAAGCAGCCCTGTACCTATCCACGCTGATACAGGCCAGGAACAGCATGCTAGAGCTGAAATTCATGGTGTACAGAGAAGAAGCAAGCTTGCACATTGAGTTTCCAAGTTCCCATCCCTGCACTGCATTTGCAGCCCAAAAAGGGAGTGTAAAGAGCAGGAGCAAATCGGCAATGGCCAGATGCATGATGTACACATCTGTCTTGGTCTTTGGTTTCTTGCAATAGGCATAAATTGCGACCACTAATGAATTTCCAGCGACTCCAACAGTGAAAGCCAATGCATAGAACACAGGGAGGAATAGTTTACTGAAATTTCTCACATAACTTTTTTCACAGAGAAGCTCATATGCATTGTAATCTATAACAGAGTTGAGATCATGCTCCTCCTCCTCAATCCAGTAATCAGTTGAGTTATTCATATCCCAGCCCCTGGTAAACCTACAAGACACAAAAAAGAAGGGAGAAGGGAACATCAAAGAAATAATACTGGTTTTAAGTTTTAAAATGTCTGTTGAGATTTAAACCCCTTGCTCAGGGGTGCTTATACATCTCAAGTTTAAAGAAGTTGGATATTGAGAATATATGTGTAAATAATCAAAGTAGAGCTAGACAGTGATGGAAGCAGAACAGACAGTCTCAAAATTCTCACATGAAATGGGGCAATCGACTACATCCATGTGTGCAGTGCAGTGTAAAATGGACACAAATGCTTTCATTAACCTTAGCATCTGAGATTGCAAGATGCTTGGAGTGCACCTCACTGGTTTCTATATTTCAGTTGAGGAGCCATCGTTGCTTAAACTGCTCTGACTCTGTTACATTTGACAATATTCCATTGCAAAATAAATTTGTGCCTTTACAGGGCTGAAGTTACACCTTCCTCTCTACAGCCTCTGCAAAGCAAAAGAATACTAGTTGAAGGCTGTAAATATTATTACAATAGAGTGGATAAGGGATACTAAGAGCTTAAAGCTGAGGGGCAAGCAGTATTATTCTGCTATCAGTGCCTACTATCAGCAATTTTGGGAAATTTGATATACGAGTATAATATAGGGAGAATGTGCTTGTTTGTTTCTCAGTCACGTGTAAACATGCCCATTACATAAAGCACAGCAGGGGAGTCAGTTGCAGTGGAACAGGCTTAGTTCAGTCTCCATCTCACACAGCGAGCCATGCCCATGTGGAGTTCCTTATAGAATCAGATTGCTGCACGTACACTACATCTTAAGCTGGAGACTTCTCAGGATGTTATGACAGAGAGGAATCTTATCACTTACAGAACTGCTCACAAGCACCCAAACAGCTTTGAAGCTCTGCTGTTTTTTCCAGTACTATCTCATGACAGATTTACTCTGTAAACACCAAGACTGTATTCTCACTGCCAGCTTAGGGTTCAAGTTGGAGCATTCGTATCTTCAGACTGTGTCTTAAGCAAGTATTTTTTTCTTTTCCTGTAATTGTGTTCATTGACTAATTTGCTGAAATTATTTCTATTGTAAATTACAGTCCTGTAGTGGCCTGTTTTCTTGAAATAAATGGGATTAAGATTTCTCAACAGCAGTAGCAAAAGGTAGGTGAGAACAAAAAAGACCATCCCCCTTTCTCATTGCAGTCTTTCAGAATTTGAAGCCAATGTTACTGAAATCAGATTCTTATCTGATATTCTACCCCAGAGCTTTTTCAAGCTTGAAAAAAAACTCCAAATACCATTTCTGCTTTTCAGACAAGTGTTTAAATGAAGGGTTGCCAAACCTTTAATATAACAGTATCTCCTAAAAAAAAATTTTTAATGTATTCTGAGTACCAGGAAAAATAAGTTACTGATTGATCTCATATTCAGGGATGCAGATCAATTAAATAGAAAGAAATTATTAATTTCACACTTTTCTTGATTTTTTTTTTTTCAGTGAGTTTGCTGTCTAACTATTTTTTTTTAAACGTGTTAGTTAGAAATTCACTATTTGGTTTAGCTTCATCCTTAATGATGTTGGATTATTTTGTTAACATTTCAAAACATTTCCTGTTAAACTTTAAACAATGATTACTCTTATTTTAAGTCTTGTAATCTGTCATTTACTGTTGCCTAAATGAGAATGGAAAAATACACTAATGCTGTTTATTACGTTAGCAAGGGGTGTCTATTCTATGCCTAACAAGCTGTATTAGCAGGATTTATCAGCGGGGGTAATCTTTTGCAGCTTTGTAGTACTTTGAGGAGAGATTCAGACATCAGCAGCAAACGTATCTTTTTATTTTTTTTAGTAGAAAAGAAACTGCTGCAGGGAGAGTTTAATCCACTTGGCCAGGATTAGAAGAAAATTAAAAGTTCAACTGAAGAGATTTGGTTATGGTCTAAAACACGTATTACAGAATCCATCTGGGAATGCTTAATCAAATTGGCTCACTGGCAAATTTGCTTGAAAGCAAAACAATAAACATTTTGGTGCAAACTTCAAGAAGTCTGCGTATCACAAAGTGGTTTGCAGTGGTTTGGCTGTGAGAAGGAACAGGCTCTGCTCCCTGGTGTGCTTCTGGCTGACCTGAGTTCTTGATGAAAACAAAGTTATCTAAAATGCAATAGTTGATATTTCTCCCTTAAAAACACAATTGTGTCTGGGCTAACATACCTATCCGTATTTGTCATTCCTGTTAATGTTGTACTCAGGCACACGTGTAAGTGCCCATTACATAAAGCAGAGCAGTCCCATGAGAGTCAGTCACTTAACAGCAGTGGGACAGGCTTAGTTTCGTCTCCATCCCACACAACGAGCTGCCTTGTGCCCGTGTGGCGTTCCTTACAGAATCAAATTGCTGTGGGAACACTGCATCTTACAGCTGGACACTCCTCAAGATATTATGCCCAGAAAGAAATCTTATCACATACAAGACTGCCCACAAGTACCCAAACAGTTCAGAACCTCAGCTGTTTTTTCAAGTACTGTTTTCTAGGAAGTATATTAATAGATATATTAATAGAGAGCTTTGCATGTTTTCTTGCAGAATTATTCCAGCCTTCCATTTAGATACAAATTCAGTGCTTCTGCAAGTTTAAACTTGACATGGGGTTGTATGAGTAAGTGTTGAATGAAGTTAATAACCTCAGTTTAAATAGACAGACTTTTTCTTTAATTGATTAAGCAGTATTCTGTTCTACTGAACAAATCTAATTTTAAGACTAGAAATGAGCATGTTCCTCAGTGAAATGATGTCTCTCTGCAAAGCCAACTTAACCAGGAGTAAATCCTAGCCCTTTTCTATGTAAGCACATATATCACACTTAATATACAGAGCAGTAAATACTAAAACAACACTAACCTTCTTTTGTCAGCAGACTAGTAGTAGGTACTGCAGTTGAGATGTGCTTCAGTGGAATGAACTGGATTGGTCTGACACATTGCATTTTGTCTTCAAGCACCACACCCTTATCTGGAAGTCAGTTGCACTTTCATTTTGACTTGCCAATTTTAAAAATAAATAAACAAAAACTCTGTTTTCCTGGAAACTGTTCTGATGTTGTACACGTATGTTTCCTACATTCCTCCCTGTTCCAACTGAAATGAGTGTTCTTTGAAATGTCATGAGACTCTTTACTATTTCACTGTGGTGTTAGTTGTTTTATTCATGAAAGTCCAAATGTTTTTTTTTACATCATCAAAAGGCTTTTATCAAATCATACATTTAAAAGGTGAAAAAGGGAGAGAAAGAGTGGAAAATCTGCCTGGGGCAGAGCTACCTGTAGGGAGTCACTATATTCTCTCCTCAGGGCACTACTGTGCTTTTGATGGTTGCCTATATAAGGTTTTAAGGGATCCTTATATCCCCTTTTAAAGTAACTTTTTAGGAGATAAAACAGAAAGATGAGTTTGCTTTTTGCGGTATGGGAGAGGTTGCTTTCTCAGTATGTAATACTGAACAGACCCAGGAGGGTGGTAGGGAAGAGATGTGAAAGCAAGTGGTAAATTGTCAACTAGAGTATAAGCAGATAGTCCTGCACCCTGGGGGAGAGTTCTCAGGGACTTGAATGTTACCACTCATATTCAGGTTAGTGTTTGATAATATTTCTACAGAAACTGTGAAGCAGGAGATACTGTAAAACAAAATAAAAAGTTGCTATTGCATTCATGAGGTTTCTTCCACTTGCAGTATGCTGTCTGTATATAAACAGTCAATACTTGTGCAGGAAAGGGAAGATGGAGAGGTTCTGCAGTTTACACGCAAACATTAATCTTTCCACACCTGTACTAAGAATTCCTAAAATGACTGGATCTTGCTTAAATTTCCACAATCTCTACAGCTTAAAATTGGTCTCTTTTGCAAGAGTACCTTGTGTAGTGTCAGGGAGCCTTCCATGATCTCCCAGAGCTTTTATTTTGTTGGAATTATTCTGTATCCTATAGCAGTCTAATGTGTTTCAGTAGGTGCAATATTGATGCCAAGCAACAGAGAGATTCTGAGCAGACCAAAGGTCAGGTTTTTGCGGTTTGGCACAGTGGCTAAAGTGATGCACTCGCCACAGGTGAATTAGCCATCTGTGCTTCAGCTGTTTTGCAGTATGTGAAAGGAAGGCTTTTTCAAAATGGATAGCTAAGAATATAACAGGCAGATGTTTTTCCACATGCTTCTAGCTTCATTTGCATTCACAACAAGAAAGGACAATTGGTTGGGAAAGGAATTGGAGCCTAGAGAAAGTACTGTAATTGTGCATATTTCTGCAATGTTTTCATCTTGAGTTATCACAGCACTTCACTGGTGTTCTTCACAGTGGCACATTTGGGTTGTGTCCAGCACATCCGCTTCTCGCAAGTCATGTTGTTGCTTAGAAGCCTGAGTTGTATCTCTTTAAAATAAGTGAATCTCTCAGTTCTGAATGGGCTTTGTCTCAATATGGTCTTCAGAAAGACAGAGTATCAGCCTGGAACTGAGAAAGCTACCAGGAAAATATCCCCATATGCTGTCTGCAGAAAAGATGGTTCTGTTCCTGGTGCCTGAAGAGGTCCTGTGGGCAGGTTGTAGGGAGGCAGTTCACATAAATCCTGTGCTGTTGATAATGGTGCTTCAGCTCCTCGTGACTTTGCAGGGTGCAAGGAGGACAGAACCTTCCAGCCAGGGTACAAAAATAATAACGTCATGTAATACTGGATTTCATTATTGCCCCAGAGGCTCAAAAGTGATAGTAACTTCATAAGTAACAGTGAATGAAAAATGACAATGGATCTTGTTTAAGTAAGTAAGAAGTGCTTGTGGCTGTGTAACAGTGGGATGTGAGGAAAAAAACATTCCTAAGTATTGTTGAGAGCAGCTGTTCTTACTGGCACCATCTGAGACTGTGAGCTCTAGCTGGGAATGCCGAGCAGCCACACGCGGTGGCAGGACTGTGTGGACCTGGCTGATTAGCTGCAGAGCCCCAGCATTGTCTCTGTCTTTACTGGTTGTAGCCAATTTCCTTGCAGATACATTATAATCTTTACCACATGTGAATGCCCAGCAGCTTTATCTGGAGGAGATGAGATAAAACTACAGAATAGAAATTACTGCAGGCTCTTGGCGTGTCCCCTTTTCTCCATTGGAAGATCCCCATATTATAACAGTCAGTACCACACTGCTGTTCACCCTCCTAAGTCCAGTTTCTTCTTGCAGGAGAGTCCAGAATATGTTTATTAGTGCTTTTCTAGGAAGCTGCCAAGTCTGTACTGTCACCACAGGCCCCTGATCTTTAGCAGAGAGAGGTAAAACACCTGGCTCACGGGTGCAGCAGCCAGCATGACAAGAGTCATAGGTATTCTGGGCATGCAAGTAGTAGATTATTCTGCCTTAGTCACCTTAGCCAAAAATTTGAAGACCGGGCACTGAAAAACAGGTAAATAGATTGCAGGAGTGAAGTGCTATTGGTTTCTGAAACCAGATTTTATGGCAGCTTCTTTAAGTAAAGGTTGTACTGTCCATGTCTGTGCCACGTTTAATACTCTCCACCAGAAACTGTACAGGTTGATTGTATGAAGGTCAGTAACCTTAAGCATGTTCACCCCCTGATAACAAAGATTAGACTTCTAATAGGATTGTGATCTACTCTCTAAGCACATTTTAAAATATTGTTGTCTTTGCCTGTGTGAGTGCCATGAAAATAATAACACATTAGTTAACTTACGATGTTTCCCAATGCAGCAGCATTGTGGTTTGAAGGTTTTGGGCAGGTTGTGCAGACATATGTATGAAAAAGCTTGTTAAAAAGCTTATCAATATGGAAATATGCTGAAAACTGATCTAAAATATCTACTATTTCTATTTGTTCAATTGTGAGTTTCTTGCAAAACAACTTCTAACTCCTGCCAAAATGACAGGCTTCTCTGATTCTCCCCCTGCTTCCCCAGCAGATTCTTTGAGTTCTGTAAGTAATGTAAAAATGCTATTTAGAAATGAGAGATTTATTCCATTCAGGCAGTTTGAATTTCTTCCAAAGCACTGGAGTCTTTCATTAGAATGGAGCTTCTTTCTGGCATTTATGGATGAAATTTGTTTTGGGTTTTCAGAACTTCAGATTCCAAGGAGTGGAAAAGCCAGGAATCTGTCTTCCTTTGCTGTGTCTGGATGGGAAAAGTACACATGAAACGGAGATATTCATTTGCCTTCCAGAAACTTGTACTAATGATTTAGAGCATCTAAGCAGATGTCTAGTTCTCAGTGAACTCCTCGCCAAGTTCAATGTGAATGCTGCTTCTGATTTTTTTAAAACTTGCTTCTTTTTGAAGCATGTATGTGACTTGAGGGTTGTTTACAAAACAATTTTTGTAGAGATTACAGAAAGGCAAAATATCTTTTGTTGTAAACTTCAAGATAAATGTGGTTTGGAAATACCACTTGTGCAATTATTTACCTTCTGTGGAGGAGAAGAGTCAAATAACCCTTAAGAATATAGCATTTCTCTTTTCAGGGTACAGCTTTTGGGTCACAAATATAACCTGACTTTGAAAACAATGGATGAATAGCATATCGCAAAAGAGGAACGTGAACAGCCAGCAGTCACGCCCCCAAAACAGGCAGTGCTTATCAGAACAAAATAAATCTCTCCTACTTCCCGGCCATCACAGTGGCTGTTCTTAGGAGGAAGTAACTCAGCTCAAAGCCAGGTGGTTGTATTGTCTAAACCAGAGGCTCCCAAACTTTGTGATAGCAGCTGCCAGAGAAGTTAAAAGCTCATCTTTGTTTCTGACCTCAAAGCAAACCAAATTGGTACAGGTCAAATCTTGAATTAAGTCTTGGCGAAGCTTGTCACCTGCATTGAGATAGCAATAAAAAATGTACTGGTTGTTACATATGTCAGGTATAATTCTGCCCTCTTTTTCCCCCTTTTCCATAGTTTGATTGTCTGTGTGAGGCTTTAAAAAGAATGAAAGCATGCTTTGGTACTAAGGTGCCTTTAAAGAAAAAGACAGTGGGGATTAACAACAACTCCAAGCAACACTACAGGCTTGGGAAAGAGTGGCTGGAAAGCTGCCCGTTGAAAAAGGACCTGGAGGTGGTGGCCGCCAGCCAGCTTAATATGAGCCAGCAGTGTGCCCAGGTGGCCAAGAAGGCCAACAGCATCCTGGCTTGTATCAGAAATAGCATGGCCAGCAGGGCTAGGGCAGTGATCTTCCCCCTGAGCATGGCACTCGTGAGGCCGCACTCTGAACACTGTCTTCACCTTTGAGCCCCTCACTACAAGAAGGACATTGAGGTGCTGGAGTGTGTCCAAAGAGGGCAACGAGGCTGGTGCAGGGTCTGGAGCATAAGTCTTCTGGGGAGCAGCTGAGGGGACCGGGGTTTTTCAGCCTGGAGAAAAGGAGGCTGAGGGGAGACCTTATTGCTCTCTACAACTCCCTGAAAGGAGAGTGTAGCGAGGTGGGGGTTGGTCTCTTCTCATAAATAACAAGTGATAGGACAAGAGGAAATGGCTTCAAGTTGTGCCAGGGGAGGTTTAGGTTGATTATTAGGAAAAATGTCTTCACTGAAAGGGTTGTCAGGCACTGGCACAGGCTGCCCAGGGAAGTGGTCAAGTCACCATCCCTGGAGGCATTTAAAAGACATGTAGATGTGGTGCTTAGGGACATGGTTTAGTGGTGGACTTGGCAGTGCCAGGTTAATGGTTGGACTTGATGATCATAAAGGTTTTTTTCAGCCCAAACTATTCAATGGTTAAGGCTCTTAGAATTAAGATGCCATTTCAATCAATGGTACAGTCTTCTTTCAGAACTTGTACATTAAAATGCCAACTTTATGCTACAAAGACACATCTCAAATAATGTTATGAATGGCTTGAAATGCCAGTGGATTATTTTCAGTTAACAACTTCCACTCAGATCTTTCTTTGATGTGCAAACTAAAATTATTTGCAAAAAGGGGGAAAAACCTTCATTCCAAAGAAGTTACACTGCAGTAGTAGCAGTCACAGTAACCCTTTGATAGCTTTGATTTGNGTGATGTACTCTAGATGACCCTGCTCTGGCAGGGGGGGTGGACTAGATGATCTTTCGAGGTCCCTTCCAACCCCTTAGATTCTGTGATTCTGTGATTCAGTCACAGTAACCCTTTGATAGCTTTGATTTGCGTAATTTGGTTATAATGTGGTCGGCATTTCATTCCCATATAGATCCTCCAGTCTTTGTAGTTTGAAGTTTGACTTTTGAAATGGCAACATCTCACCTCAGGTGTGCTTTTGTGTCATGCTTATTTGCTTAGCTGCAATGGAGATGGAGGTAATTAGATTCCATTTCAAGTACCTTCGTGTTCTCTTTTCATAAGAGTAGATGATGAAGTTGGATCCTGGAGGGCTTGGATGTTTGGCTTGTCATTGTTGCCCCTCCCGCCAGTCAACTCCCTTTTACGTGTTACACAATAAGTATTTTGTTTCAGTCTGATTATTCAGAGTATAAACACAGAAGTAGATTGCATGCTTTTGGTCCTGTATCACGAAAGGAAGGGAGTAAGATTTATTCGTATGAAATGTCATTTGATTTTACATTGAGATTTTTGTGTTGAAAACTATTTTTGTGTTTGTGACTTTTTTAAGGTGCTGGGAACCCAAATTGCAAAGTTGCCATTGTAATGGGCAAAACCAAAAACTCCTCAGCATCCAGGTAAGGATTCCTAGGAGATTCACAGAGTTACCTAAAACTTGTTTTCTGAGGGAGTCACCCTTTGCAAAAATTTTAAGTGAAATACCATTAATTACCTTAATCAGTTGGATAAGCTTGTGAATTATAAAGGAGTTTTAAACCTTTGCGTGTGTCTGTTCAGAGAAAAATGTTGCTGACCAAGCTTCTGTTTTGCTGTCAGCAGCTGAGGACTGAAGTCTTCCAACCTTTTCACTGCCACCAGCTTGCATCTGCGTGCTTCCCCCCTCCATTGCACTAGCTCCAGTTCCTGCAGCTGTGTGACGAATTGGATCCAGAAAATTTTTTGGGTTCACTAACTTTATCTTGATCACATTAGTTTTAGTCTGCATCAGTTGTTCAACCAACAACTATCTCTAATTTCTTTTGTAAGTATAGTATATAAAACAATTAACAAGAAGCAGAATTGCTTGCTTAAATGATAATAAAAACAAAACTTTTCAGAGCTCCCCTGATCAAGATAAGTACAACTGGCACATCCGAGACCTGAAGATAACTAGTTAAGTTTTTCACAGTTATCTGTAGTTATAGAAAGTTAAGTTTGAAACATGGGATGTTTGTATGTGAAGATGTGTGAGCAGAGAACATTGCACACCTTGAATCAGACCTACTCATTCCATTCCTTTAGGTGTAAATATCCTTCCCTCTTCTTGTTTAAAATAAGTGTTGCTCAACTCTAATTGCCAAACTAAAATTGCCTTTTACAAAAACTTACGCAAGTGATGAATAAAATGTTTTGTGACGGATTCCATGAAAATCACAGTTTGTAATACAGAATTGGAACATTTATATCTCTTAAGTTGGATTTTAGCCCACATTCCAGTGATGATCTGAAGTTTTTAGATTTGGCAATGTTCCAGTGAAAAGCAAACAGTAACTTGCCTACAGCATACAGGATGGTTTGTCCCGTGGCTGTACAGTGGCATCTGTGGAGCCCTTGAAAGCTGAACAGAAGTTCATGGAGGGGACTATGTGACACGGCACTTGCTAGAACTGGAGACTGATTTCAGGGAGCTGCGATGTCGTCTCCAGTTCTGTGTGACTAATAACTGACCTTAAATATTCTGAAGGAATTTAAACATGGGGATTCTTTTCCTAAGCTACAGGCAAGCCAAGATGATGATGATGATAAACATGTTTGGAGAACAAAAAAGAAAGGTGTGGTGAGGGTGGGGAGGAGATGGACTGGCTGATACTGATTGTACTTGCACAAAGTGACAGAAGTGGTCGTTTTTCAGTCATGGTGCAGTATATGCCACTTGTACATTTTGACTTGTTGACTGGTGGTTCAAGGAGTGTGAAAGCATGTATGCCAAGCTGCATGCAGGCAGGAGGGCTGCAATCAGTATATGTAAATCTCAACATTGGCTTTATGCGAGTGCTAAATCGAGGATACAAAATTAAAAACGTGGAGGAAGGGGGCAGAAGGGAGGCTCAAAGTTAACTGTATCTTGTGCATTTTGTCTGGATCAGGTACAAGCGGCACAGTATGATCATTGTTCCCATGGACACTCCAGGGCTGAAGCTGATAAGACCCCTCTCAGTGTTTGGCTACATGGGTAGGTGATAGTATTTATCAGCTGTATGTGTATTAGTTTTTAGTAATCTCAGGAGTTGCAGTGATATTAATAAATATCATATATGAAATACATCCATAAAATGCATATACAGAAAAAGGATTATGAATTGGAGGCCTGTATTTTTATCCTCCTTCATTCTACCCTGCTGCTGTGTTTTCCCTGTAGATGAGATCCATGGAGGACATTTTGAGATACACTTCAATGATGTGCGCGTACCTGTCTCCAATATAATACTGGGTGAGTTTCAGTATTAGTTCCTTTTTAATACACGCAGCAGTGAAGTTTTATGAAATGTTGGTTTATTTTATGAATCACCATAAGTTATTGTAAACAGCAATGTTTGCTTGAGCCAGGGTTCTCAAACAGGTACGAGGGAGTCCACTCTTCCTTTAGCAGTCTGCCTGCTGCTTGTATGTAACTTGTTTAGAGCAGAAAGGTGATTGTGGGAGCAGGGCAGCTGTAGCAGTCATGTGAAAATCACTTCCAAGGCAGAGCAAAGCAGAAACTGTCAGTGGTATTCTTTCCCCAAAACCAGTTTTCATAGACTTTGCAAACTCTTTTAAAAAGAGCATTCTGGTGTAGTCTGAGGCTGTCTAAGCCTGGGTACCTTCAGACTTGGTGGAACTGAAAGAAAAAATGAAAGAATGGTCAGGCCAGCGCTGTGACCTTCTGCAGGGAGAACTCTGCTCTGCTTTCCTCACTTAGATAAAAATAGCAGAAAGGAAATACTATAAATTCTGATTTCTTCTTTCCCTCTTGAGTGGCCCTAGGAACTGGAAACCTCAGAGTCTTCCCCCAGATTCTCATACCAGATCTCATAGATGTATTTTACAATGTAAGATTAACAATATTTAAATTAAATCAGGTCAATCAAACCCTCTCAGAAACCATTTATTTGTGCTGGAAGTATTTATCAACAGTGTGTCAATATAGCTCTAGTTGGAGTAAACAAGGAACAGTTCTGCAAAACAGACTTTTAAGAAGTTTGCTTCTAGCTCTGCTATGAGGCCACCCACTGCTGCTCAGAACCATGGATCATTTCAAGCAGGAACCAGGGAGTATACATGTGCCTGTTCTTCTTTCCAACCAGGTGAGGGCAGGGGGTTTGAGATAGCTCAAGGTCGACTGGGGCCAGGTCGTATTCATCATTGCATGAGGTCCATCGGTGCAGCTGAAACAGCTTTACAGATAATGTGCCAGCGCGCAGCAGCGAGAGAGACTTTCGGGAAGAAACTTTACCACCATGTAAGCACATTCCCTCCGTCTCAATTCACATCCTCCTTTCTTTTGCTTTTGTGACTATAATAATGGCCACTGCAATAATAGATGTGCCCTCACCTTGAATTCCTATTCATGTCTCAGGTAGCAACAGAAAAAAACACATTGTGAGGCTTCCATTTTTCACTATAACCTACGGGATTTTTTTTCCTTGCAATAATTGAATATCCTTTGCTGGATTTGAATACAGACTTTTTCCCCATGTTGTTTTCTCTGCTTTCACTGATCAGTTTGGATGGGTATTTTTCAGGCATACAGCTTATGTTTCTGTTGTTACAATCTGTATTCACTGTTTCTGCGTATCAAATTTGTCACCTGTGTTCATGATTACAGGAGATGCTCAAGTGCCTAAATTTGACTAAAATTTTTACCTCCCTGATCAATTATTAGTACTTACAAAATCACATACAAACTAAGGCCAAGTTGGGATTTTCGGTCTTATTTTGCTCTGGAATTGAAACACAATTTTGTGACAGCTCCCTGGCTAGACAACAGTCTGTTTCCTGTAGGAACCATCAGCATTTAGTAGTTGGCCTATCACATTTCAAGTGTTCCTCAGTCTTATCCAAGAGACAGGATGCCTATTGGAAAAAATGAGTAAAGGCTACAGAAAGAGGAAACTGAACTAGTGTCTGGCACAGGTTACAGAAAATTGTACAGATCCAGAGGCAATAATCTTGCAAACACATTTTCCACTCGTGTCATTGCCAAGCTTTCATTCATGACCACAACCTAGAATTAATCAGAGTTGGATGAGGCACATGGCATTTCTCAGAAGCTCAGTAAAGTAAAACTGACGTGTGCTGAAGCCACAGGCAAGACCTGGGGCCCAGCTGCATAGCCAGCCTCAGTGTTCACAGCTCTGGGATAGTGAAGGAAGAGGGGAGGCTGTTGGCTCCCTGGGATAACACATGGCCCTTAGTTACACCCCTGGAAGCTGTCAGCATGAAGATGTGTCTGAATATCTCTACCTGGTGTTCTCTACAGCCCAACTTTGCTGCCATGAGCTAACCTGAGACCCCAGACTTTGCACTGAAGAAAGTGCTGGGCATTTGCTTGTGCCTCATGCGGCTGCTGAGGCTGCAAAATCCAGGCTTCAGGCAGGAGTGTGTGCCTGAGGCTGGTGCAGGCTCCAGACAGCTTTTGCAATGACAAGCATCACATGAACATTTTTTTTTTCTACTGTGGGCTGCAGCTGGGAATTAGCTAAGAGGTGCAGGGAAGGGCTGCCAAGACCTTAACCTCGCTTGGATCAAGGGAGCTACTAATTTATCATCAGGGTGAACAGGGAGATGCTGCAGGCACCTCCCTGCAGCTGTTTGCCTGGGTGTGTAACACCACCACCACCAGCCGTTTTAGAGAAAGCAAACTGATTTGTCGCCTCTTTCATCCCCCAGTGTTTGTGTGCTGGGGCTTGTTACCCAGAGAGATGGCCGTGAGTCCCAGTAGCAGGAAGAGAAAGCAGGGAACAAAACACAGGCTTTGAGGTGCTTCAGGAAAACGGCCAGCAGGCTGACCAGGAAATTACAGTGTCCCAGAATCTGGAGGTTTTGCCCTTTTCCTCTATCCTGCTAGGAAAAGAATTGTTCTTATCTTTAGTATTTCTGTGAATCAAGTGTTTTCTTTCCTCATATTAGATGGCAAGCATCAAACCAGCTTTAATTTGCAGATTATCTCTGAGTGACTGAACACACACATGCTGAGCAGTCAGGGCATCTTCCTTCAGGCAGGTTTGCCCAGACACATGAGGCAGCAGTAACCCAGCTTTCTGCTTGTTGGCTTTGGTTTCTGCAGGAGGTGGTTGCCCATTGGATCGCTGAATGCCGCCTTAGCATAGAACAGGCTCGACTGCTTACGCTAAAAACAGCCAACAAGATCGACATGGTGGGCAACAGAAAAGCAAGAAAAGAGGTTTGTTTTTTTTTTGCCAGCCTTAGGCTAAGAGTTGAGGATGAAGTTACCTGTGCGTTCAACTAGTTGAAGCATAAGCTGAAATATACTGCTGTTATCTTTCTAATGGTAGAGCATAACTTTGTGATGAAAATAGGTGGCCCTAAGACGTGCTTTTGGTTGTCATGAGATTGGAACTTGTTCTCAGTTAAAAACTTCTAAATACTTTATCAGAGTGATCTCAAAATTAAACAAGTTCAAGTATTGCTCATTTGTCTCAACATAATGAGAGAGTTTTGGGTGACTGGAAACAGTTTTACCTTACCCAGGGAACAGGAACAGCAGAGCTCTCATCTGATCCAAAGAGGAAGGAATGTACCGTGAGGTACCACCTTCAGCAGAACTGTTAGATAAACATTTTCACTTGCTTATGAAACTATTACTGATAGTGTGAGATCTCTTCTAACTACAGGTAGCCATGACCAAAGTGGTTGTCCCTCGAGCTGTGCTTAAAGTGATTGACACTGCAATACAGGTGTGTGGTGGAGCTGGAGTTTCCCAGGATTTTCCTTTGGCTTTCATGTGAGTAAAGAAAGACTTAGCTGTTGGTTCCAAATGTTCTTTTTGAAGTTAACTTTGTAACACCAGTACGTGCTAATTCACCTCAGGTAGCCTGAAATAATGGTCCATATGCCTGTAAACTATAAGACTTAAAACAATTGCTTTTATAATTCAATTCCAATGCAATTACATTGCTTTATTCTTAAAAAAACCCCAACCCCAAACAATTATTTTAGGTCTGTTGCCAGCATTTTATCAGCAGCATAGAGGATCTGTTTCTAATGCTCAGTCTTGTCCCTTCTGCCCTGGGGGAGAAGCAAGCCTTCAGAATTTTGAGCCCACACAGCTCAATGATTTTGCTGCAGTAGCCCCTGTGTGATAGGTTGTTTCCAAGAGACTCTTGTTAAAGGGATGGCTATATCAAAAAAACAGTGCCAAGAACTGCTGCCACACCAGCCTGCTGCTGTGGCAGGGTTAGAGATCTACTCCTCATTCAGCTCTTCCAACACAGGTTTGCTTACATCCGGACCTTGCGCCTGGCAGATGGGCCTGATGAAGTTCATCTCTCAACAATTGCAAGGTGGGAGCTGCTGGATCAGGCAAAGCAGTTAACTGCAAAAATCTAATGTCAGCATAAAGCCACCTCTAATGGATGGAAGGTTTAAATAACACTGAACAAACTCTTTCTTAAGGTAAAATTGGATGAAAACCCAATTTATCCTAGCTTGAAGCAATACTTACTCTCTTGCTTTTTACTTGTAATTATTACACTTAATAATCAGATGCTTGCTTTTAAAAAGTTTGCAGAATGCCATGTAAATACCAGAATTTGTCTGGGTTCTTTTTAACACTAAATAAAATCTATTTTCTAACAGGCCTAAAGTGCTTTGTTTGCTGAGCTAAAGCCCTCTTTATCCTCGTACTGTAGGCAAAGCAATTTTGACTCAGCTGTTTCAGCCAATTTAGTTTATTGCAAGATAGGATGAACGTTTTGTTATTAGGTGACAAGTAAACACAGAGTAATGTGTTACTTTTCTCTTTCCAAAGCCCAGCCTCTGTCCAAGCCCCCCGAGTTCCTGCTCCCAGCTGCCCTCCTTTTCACTAGGGCTGCATTCAGTCCTTCCCCCACCTCCCCTCAAGTGAGACGGGTAGCACAGGAGGCTGGCATTTGTCTGCTACTCCTTGCTTCTTTTTTCTCTGCTTTGTTTCTCCAAGTACATCTTTCACACTTATTCCTTAGAGATGTCCCTTTTGTCTTCCCTTGCATCTTTCCTTCGTGTCTCCTTTTTGTGCACAAGCCTTCTCCCATCTCCTGGCCTCAGCTGCTCCCACCCTTTCTTTAAGTACACCTAAGCATAGGTGGCACCTTCCCCCATAAGGAGCCAAAGTTTTGGCTGGAACCAGCAGTGATGGGCACAGGGCAGTTCACAGCCTCCTCTGCTACCACAACAGGCTCTGCCATTTATGCCCAGTACACCTCTGTGACGGTCTCAACTGCCAGTGTTCCTCAGCTCCGCTTCTTTAACAGCACTCCTTGACATTAACTACTTACAAGAGAACTTGTCCATAGGGTAACAGGAGCAGGCAGATGCCAGCATACTGCTCGGGCAGTGGTTCTATAAAGTAGGACAGTTGCTTTTCAACTTATACAGGGTTGATCAACAATTAACTTGAGGATACAAGTGTTTACTTTTTGCATGAACAAAGCACCCTGGCATAGCACTGGAGCTTGGAGAGATCAGTCTCCAGGATGAGAGTGCAGCCAGTTCTGTCCCTGAGCCTACAGCCAAGTGTTCAGGTGAAGGGTGTTGCAGCAAAGGCTGCTGGGGTCACACAGAGGGGTACAGTCTCAGTACCTAGACCTGGAAGCTTTCTGCAAATGAGTTTTAGCTCATACCAATTTGTTACACCTAAAAACAAGATTATCACTTCTTTTGAGAAGTTATTGTTGATACTTCTATCCATCTTCTTCTTGCTTCCCAGAAGTCAATGTCAGCGAGTGGCTGAAGTGCATTTCAAATACAAAGCCACCTGCACTGTTCCGCTACCTGAGGTTCAGCAGTTCTGCTCCAGCCTGTCAAAACCTGCACAATGTGTTTTTCCAACCAAAAATGCCCAAGGGTCCTATTTAGCCACACTCAAATGAAGGTCTCCAACCACCCTCCTTTCCCACACCTTCAAAGAACAGCTACATAGGAACACCACTTTTCTCTCATTAACAAGGCTCTTAATTCCCTTTATTTTAAAATTTTATGTACATATGAATGATCTGTATAATGTACACTCAATATAGAAAGTTTTTATATATTGGATAGTGTATAGAACATTTCACAATTACACTAATTTCTTACATAACATGTCAACTTGGAAGGTTTTTTTGCTGAAGCTTTGTCAATTTGGTCAAGCCAGTTACACATACAAATGTCTAAAGCTGTTTGATCTCAGGAAGAAGATAATGTTAATGATTAAGGACATCTGTGAACTGGTGCAGGGACAAACCCTTTGCAAGTCATGTTCAATGGGAGCGATCACATCAGACTGGGAAAAGAAGGGATGCCCGATGCCCTTTAGGGGGTCAGTGAGGTCAAAGTGATTTTAGCCCAATTCCTCTAGACTGTAGCTCAACTCCAGTCATGCTAATTCATAAAATATAAAAACTAGGAAAATTTGATTCACAGTCTTGTAAACAAATATAAAGGAACAAAATGTGCTTACGTACAACAAGAAAAAAATTCTCGTGTACTCATTTCAACTGATCCACAGAGTGCTTTCTTGTGTTACAGTGTGAGTTAGAATCTGACTTTTTCCTAAAAAAAAAAAAAAGTCATAGAAAAAGGAATAACACTGTCATCAAACACTTGGAAAGGCAGTAAGTTCACTTCAGTGTGTTGGAGGAAAGTGCTGTCCCCATCAGTGGCCAGTCTGCCTTTCTGTCTCTTCCACAAGAATTTCTGGTCCTTAGCTGACATCTCCCACGTCGTTGTCTACCGGGGGTGGTACGTTGGGCATTACAGAGGAGGTTGTCCCTGCAGTAAGGTAACCAGCAACTCCAGGGCCTTGCAGGGAAAAAACAGAATATTGGAGTTTAATTTTGATTCTAAATTGCAACTGAACAGCTTTATTCCCTGTGGTAACACTTGAACACATCATCCAACTCAGACACCTTAAATGTTCATGTTTAAGAGCTTCCATTTGGATTCTTTGGACTCTAGGAACACTAGGAATTAAGGCATCTTAGCCCACTGAGTGGAGTGGCTTGTGGAAGCTGTTCTCAGACTTGCTCAGCATTTTTTATTCTGATGTGCCAAGTAAGTTACAGAAGAGCCCCAGGCACCAGCATAATCCATCTCACGTTCCACCATGGAAGTGGTAATAAAGAGGGGGCAGCCTTCCTTCGCTAAGGAAAGGACCTGCTCCAGGAGTGGAGTTCAGGCATGCTTTTCACTCCTGGGCTCCACATTTATGCTTTGTGTTGCAAAGATTTTCCCAGCTGCATATTTAAAGGAAACTCAAGTCGCTGCCCCATAAACAAGCAGAACTGTCTTATGCTTGTCTTGACAGCTCTTTGTGGCTTCTGTTAGAAAAAGTAATGGCATTCTTGGGATACACAAGCTCTGTATCTGAGATGGAGAACTCCTTACCATTAATAAATACATGTCAAATACGATAGGGGCTGTCAGTTTTGCACTGCAGACAAAGCCCCTCTCCTTCAAAGCTTGGAGTCTGAAATTCAGCTATACAGAAACTTTCAACAAATGCAATAAAAACTCATGTTGCAGCATGAGGTATTTCAACAGCAACTCTTATCAGAGTAATGACTGTAGAAAACTGCCAACCTGCAACACCCTCCTGCATCAACACAGTGACCAACTTGGTATTAGACCTTCAGCATACATTGCTAATCTTAACACGGTAAGTTCTGATCAGTCCTTCACTCTTCCCTCCTTAAGTCATCTTCACCGAGTTCTCCTAAATTTACCATCCCTTCATGCCCCATCCTCCCTTCTCACGCTACAGCCTGGAGCCAGAACATCAGAGCATGGTTTGTCTCCTTGCAAACAGTCCCACACTACTGCTGCAAGGAGGAGAGCAAAACAAGCAGTGCCTTGGGGAAGAAAGAACTGCCTGGCTTCAGAAAGTGACTTCTTTGCCAGCCCAGTGGTGGCACCTGCCAAGACCCAGATTTGCTTTTAGATGTCCTAGTGCAAAAATTTCACTTGTTGTTCTTGCCCCTCAAACTTCTCCATTATGGAGGATTCCTAACATACTTCAGTTCATCTGTAGTACCAGCAAGTGCCAGCCACTGCAGTTGTTAGTTTCCTGCTGTTGTGTGCATGAAGAAGGCAAGTTCATTGGTGTTTCGCAGCCTGGGACCACACATTTCTTACAGTTCTATGACATGCATCTGTTACTCAGAGTGCAGCAAGTGCAGCGTGCATTTTGCAAGATGGTATCTACCTGCTTTAGAGAGCTACACAGAAGTTAGCAAGCTGCCTGGCAGAGCAGATCTAAAGCCCACTTCTCAGGTGAAGGGGACTGCTGCCAGTTAGAAGGGAAGGAGAAGAGACACCTGAGGGAAGAGAAATAAGCAAGGGAAGTTTCAAGGGAAGTGCAAATAGCAAAGCAATTTGAAGCAAGACATAAGGCAGAATACAACATAAGGCAGGTTAAAAATAAAGCTTGTAGTTTGGTGGTTTTCATCTATATTTGCATTTGTACAGCATCTTCATTCTACATTTGCAAGCACTTGAACATTAGGCAATTTAAATGCAGCACAGGCCTTAAGGTAATTGGATAGCTATACTGCCTCCAGCCTCAGGCCTGGTATAGTTTCAGTTCTTAGCCAGTAATCAGCCAGCATTTACTTCGTATTTGTAATTCGTAGTATTTATGAAATACTAAGGAAATTCAGTACCAACTGAATCAAGTGTTCTTTGTCAAAGTGGCATTAAATGATGCAATAAACAGAAAACTTTTTCAGAGCTAAGGCATCGAGTCTTTCCTATGTGGAAAAATGCGTCAAGTGCTGCAAAATACCTACTCTCAAAATATTAAGCATCTGCTTCTAGAATGTCCAGTTTGTGACTTGAAAGGCTCTTGCTTCATTTTCTCAAAACACATGCTAGTATCTTGCACAAAAAGCTTTCTTGTCTATATGGCCATCTGAGGTATATCATTAATTCAGTTACACTCCAAAGCTTTACCAAGATTCCTGTATTGGGTCAGATGAGAAAGATCCACGCAGCACATGGAACTGTTCACATTGACTTGTCACAAAGGACTTAAGTTTGACCTCCCAGGTAAGGTTTTAGAGACCAAATGACTTTTCATCTGATGGCTACTGAGGAGTCAGAAGCTTGCATCACATGTTGCTTTAGACAAAGTTTGCTACAACGTCATTGCATACAATGTTCTCAGATCTAGCAGGTAATCTGCCACAGCAAAGTTCTGGCTGTGATACAGCAGAATAGTCGTTAAAGATGTGTCTATCAAGTGCTGCATGTGAGTGAAGGAAGAACCAGAATTGGATTTGCTATGACATAATGGTTCCAGGATCATGTCCACACTCTGCCATTACCAGCAAGTAGTTTACATCACTTGCTATCCTTTGTATGCACAGCACACACAGCTGGAGTGCTCTCCTACATTGTTAGTGGGACTGAGGTGGCACCAGTCTTGGTGACACCAGCAGGGGACTTGCTCAGGGTGCACCACAGGTGCACACATGTACATGCTGCAAGCTCCAAGTACGGGCACAAGGCCATTCCCACCAGGGAAGGGCCCTGCCAGTGCACTGAGCCTGACTGGAATGTGGCTTCACTCTCCGAGCTGTTAACGTTCAAAAGGCTCCAATACTACAACTCCATGCCCAGCAGCATAATTCACATGGCACAATCAACTCAGACAGCCTAAGTGATTCTGGAGAAAGTTTACTCCTCCAATGTTGGAACACCATTTTTTCCTAGAACTAAAGTAGACCAATCCTGAGATAGCAAGGAAAGTTCATGTCATTCATTAGTTCTGATTACATCTCTGCTTCATCACTGCAGGGTACGTGCAAGAGACTGGCCAGTGTTCAGATTCCAGTGCTCTGATATTTTAGAAGCAGGTGCAGCAGAGAAATACATTCTCAACCACAAAAAAGTTTGCCTTTTGATAAGTGTTTTAAAAACTTACTGTATTTTTACAGCACTGAATGTTCAGGCCACACGATGGCACTAGATCCTGAGGATAAACATTATCTCCAGAGTCAAGTCTGACAGTTAAGTAACAGTTCAGGATGATTCAGGATATAAATAGGCATGGGTTGCTAACCTGTGAGGTATCCTGCTGTTTGCGTCTCAGAAATGAACAAGTCATGTTTCTGATCCTTGAAGGCACTCCACACAGAAGAACGAGACAGAATTTCATTTACCTACAGTATTTGAAGAGATTAACACAGTGAGCAAGTGACCTTTGTAATGTTCTAGGGGAAAACACTAATTTTCTAGAACCAAGCCATTCTGAAGGCATTACCAAATAGAGCACGGCAGTAGCTTAGGCTGTGATACACATGAATCATGTTTCCTAGGAGACTTGCTTTTCCATTTGAAATGTGCAGCTGAACACACAATACAGAGGGCTCATAAAGGCTTATTTAGCAGCTTGACTCTCCTTCATTCCTCAGGCGACAAGGAAAAGCAGCCCTGCAAGCAGCCACTTGCCATGCATCTAGAGCCGAGGTAGAACAGGACTTTCCCTGCACTATAGCAAGATAGGTCTTTCCTCCAAGTTGGCCCTAACCCCTGTTTCCCTCCCTTTGAGAAAGCTTTCAACACAAGGATAAGAGAAAGGCACCAAGAACTAGCACAGTTACTGGACGAATGTTACCAACTTGTCCTTACATCCATAACGCTGCTGCAGTTGCCTACAGCAGTATCAATCCAGGAAACAAAAAAGAAATTTACATTTCTACAGAAGTTCTGAAGAGTTGTCAGTAGAAGCCTACGAGCTCACAGAACATTTCTGCACTTGGGATTTGCCTTTTTTACTAGTGCTCATCACATGCATTGAACCAACAATGACTTCTCCACAAGAAAGAGGTGAAGATATTCTAACGCACAACGATTTTGTAGTTACACAATATTAACGTTTTAGGTGGAACAAGGCACGTGACAGCCATAAGACTAAACAAGGGATATTCAGTTTAATCTTCCAAGTGTACAGAAGTCCAGTTAAGAACCTGTCGGTACTTACTTGTTCTCCGTACTGCAGGCTGCGAGACATGGACTTCAGAGTTTTAACAATCTGAGCTTTTGTTGCAGATGGGCTTTCCAGGTTCTCAAGACCAATACCTTCAAGCAGCTTTAAAAGGTAAGGGACCAAATCTGCTTTCAAAGCCTGCAAACATACCAAAACAATTTGTCATAACACAGACTAGAAGTTCCATGCAGATGTTTTACATTGCTAGCATCAGTGTGAACCAAAAGTACCAACAGCTGTTACTAAGTATGCTTAGTGAACTTCTCCTGAGCTCTATAAATATGTACAAGAGAAAGCAGAGATACCATCCAGTGGTTCTGCCCTGTCTAGGTGTAAACTCAGTTGAATTAGCTGGCACTCCTACGTTACACTTTCTCAGCAGCCACAAGCCAACACTGTTCTAGGCATTAAGCTTCAATGCTCAGGTAGCATCTTTGAACAGATTTGCATTCTGGATCAAGGACTGACTTCTGACTTCTCCAACATGAAAAGCACATCAGTTAGATGGTTTCTGGGAAGCCTCATGGACACTGAAGTTGTATGATTCCTCTGTTCTTATGAGCAGATTAGGTAGCCAAACAAAAATATCACATTTTACTGAGAGTGTACTACTTACTTGGGCTACTAAGTCATTTTGTTCCTTCTGAAACATTCGATTAAGTGCTTCACAGGCCACGCCAATTACATCTGATCTCTTTTTCATTCCATTCATGAGAGGGCTAATGGTCTCCAGTGATGCCATTGCTCGAACACAAAGCTACAGAGACACAAACATCCAGAGTACTTAATTTCATGCTAAGCTTAACAGTTATGGCAGATACAGTCAGCCAAGACCTCTCAGTGTGCTTAATCTATCAATTCCCCATTAATTAGCGGTAAGTCCCTGCTCATCTGGTACACAGTTCTTAGTCAGAATAATGCCCATCTAGGTACACTACTAAAGAACACAACTCCAGTTATGCTTTTTTCTCCCTTTAAGCACTTAAATGATTCAGCACCTCATTGTCAGACAATATGTGCATGACCCGAATGGCACTTTTCGGAATGGCGTTGTTCTTGTGATTCATAGCTTGGATTATCTTGTGGAGATGGCCAAGCGGAGGAACTTGATCAGCTAGCTGAGGCTGGGCACTGAACAGGCACACAGTTGCTGTGGTAATGGTTTCTAAAGTTTCCCCCTGCAAAAAAACAAGAACAGATTGAAAATGTCACTTGATAAAGCCTTATGTATCACCATAATAGTAACATTTCTCACTTGTTCTGCATTATAGATTTTTGCCTTAGTGCTTTTATCATGTGACTTTGCTTTGAAATTGTTAAAAGAAGTTTAGAAGAACATGATCAGCTCCAGCAGTGGCAGACATTCAATAGGTTTCATGAACATAGATCACACAGAAATTTTTAAGCTTTATTTCCAGTATCAAGAGAAGCCAGTGTCTGGCTGCAGCCCCTGCATGAACAGCAGCACATGTGCTAACTTGCTCGGTGGAAGCCCAATAGCACAGATGTTACAGCTGACCACCTGAACGCCTTGAAGGGTTCTGCAATCTGTGCAGCAGCACTCACACTTGCTGCATCCCGCATGCCTATACAATCTGTGTCATTTCTCCATTACGAAGGTGTCTGTTTCATTCAGTGTGCAAGTTGGTTCCCTCCCTGCAAGTTAACCCAGAACCTGTCTGAACACCGTTTAAAATTCAGTTTTTAGTAGTGTCATTAAGTTACTGATTTGAACATTGCTCTCATTCAAACTGGAACACGTTAGTTCTACTGCATTACACTCACTGTTAGGTAGCAACCTTGTACAGGTCATGTAATTTACAGCAGAGTGGGAAGTTAAATGTTGCAGAAGGACATTCAAGATCTGAAAATTTTCAAGCAGTGTAGAAAAAGGGCCATTTTCTTACGTTGGTAAGTCATGGAATAATTAAAGACACTCCATTTGTTAAGCCTCATCTGTACCATATAAAAGAAGCCTCTAAGACTTACTGAAGCTAGTTCTGTGTCTTCAGGGACTTTAAAAGCACTGACTCATGTTCAGAAGTTGCCTAAACATACCTACATGCTTTTACAGAGTCAGAGAGCAGACCAAAGAAGTCTTTCATACTGGGAAGAAGTGTGAGAATTGAAGTTAACCAGATAGTAGAAGACTAGTAGCTTAAGACTGCTTAACAAATTCAAAGAGCAAAATCAGAAAAATCATCTTACATGGGGGTTATTTTTCTCCAGTAGTTCAGTAAACTTTTCCAACAGTGCAATGAGAAATTCTCTTGGTTTCCGTAAAACCCAGGCCGGCTGGGCAATAAAAATCCTTAGGAAGACTCCCCCTACTGAAAGTTCACCTTCTGCCTCACCATACACCACTGCAAAGTCTTCAGGCAGCTGTTGAATTGTAAAGTGGAAGGAGTTATTGGCAAGGGTATTTGTCACAGCTGTAATTGTTTCTCTAACATCATTACTCAAAGCACTAAGGGTCACTGGACTAACTGTATGCTCCGAAACAGAACAATAAACACTTCATCTTGAGGAAACACGAGGTTAGTAGTGAGAGTAGAAAAAACAGTGCAGGCAGTACTACCACAGTGGACTTTTCTTTCAAAGAACACCAGTAACCGAATCTACAACTACACTGGTGGTAAACACTGGTTCAAGAGAAGTATCAGCAATAAGGCTGATAAAACAGGCCATTTGTTTCTTTTTTGCACACTTTCTCACCATTAACCTAGGGAAGTTACCAGTTTCCACCTACATCAAAATAACCATCCTGCATGTGTTTAGAAATCATTTTAATGTTGAACTAGACCACTGTTGGAAGTCATGCCTGGCCTTGCACAGATACTGGGGAATCCTACAGACAAACATCTCACTGATTGACCTGATGCGATGGAATGGCTCAAGACAGTTTTTAACACTCAGTGGCTTACTAATGTTCCTGAATATTTACCAAGAGCAAGTTTACTACAGCTATATAACAAGTGACAGGACTTTTTCCAGCATACTGGTATTCTCGTTGACTTTTGATAAGTTTTAGAATGACCTGAACTATCAGAAAATCCAGAGTATTACTGGCAGAACCACTGCCAATAAAGGGTCTGATTTCAAGGTACAAGTAGCACTGAAAGCATCAATTAAACATTAAAAGTTATGTTAGCACAGCAGCGAATTCCTGTTGGTACAGGAAAGCCTGTCAGAGTTACATACATGCATATATTATCAGCTGGCTTATAGTCTCCCTGGATGCATCCAAAGCAGAAACAGTATACTTTTACCTTCCAGTTAGTGTCAGGGTTGTCCCTCTGAAGTTTAAAGTGCCTTTAAAAAGAAAGTAAGTTTTACCAAGCAGTAAAAGAAGTTGTCTTCCCTACTTGACACCTCAGTCTCCCTCCATCGTTGTGAAGTAGTTCCAGTTTCTAAACCTCATTCTCCTCTTTGTAACCCCCTCCCAAATCTTACAGAAGTGAGCAAATGCTTGGATTGTGCACAAACCACAATTGTGTCACTGAGTTACAGGTACAATATATAAATGAACAAGTTTCTTTTCACTGATGTCTGGCTTGCAAGGATTCTACTTTTTACAGGCAGAGCTCTGTCTGACACTTCTCGTGTAGCAACTCTGGTTCTACTGCCACTAAAAGAACATCTCAATTGAAGAAATACTTAGTCAGTAGGTCTCCACATACTCAAGCATCATTTCTCGAACTGTTGTTGATACTCTCTCCCTGGAGTTGTCATTCCAAATTAACTCAGGATTTTCATGAGTTCCCTCAAAGATATGAACAGCAGCTTCAGGGTTGTCCCTCATGGCATCCATGAAGACTCCAGGTAGAAATTTCATTAGTGTAATTCTAACCTAGAAAAGATAAACAGAGTTGACATTTAGTATACCATAAGTCAAACCGACTGGTAAAAAGTAGAGAACTCTAGGAAGTCCAATTATTTGTAGTGCTATAATGTCAACTGCTAGAACACACCACCACAAAATAAAATATTGCTATCATTTTAAACAGCAATAGCAAATGACAGGTCTGAAATCCAGGTAGCTAATGTTTAAGCTACTAAAAATAGAAAGCAAACCACCTATAGTAATTACAATAAGTACAACTGCAAGGCTGGCGATACCAAGATAAGAGTTCCAACAAGAGCTGTTAGGATTCTTACCTTTGGACCCACCAGCTTATCTGCTGTCATTTTGGCAAAGAGCTCTGCTGTTTGGGCTCGGACCTGTGGATGAGTGGAGTTGCAAAACATGTCTAGTAAGTAGATTAAAGCACCTGTACAAAGAGATAGGAAAATATAAACATTTTCTGGTCACAAGTAGTACAAATTCACCAATTCCATGTTGATAGTTCTAAAGGGAAGACTAAGATTTGGCCACTGTATTTACTTCACATCCAGTGTTGCAGAAACATTTGCTTTCAATGTACTACCATAC
Organism: Aegotheles bennettii; assembly: GCA_013398125.1. Classification (NCBI taxonomy): domain Eukaryota; kingdom Metazoa; phylum Chordata; class Aves; order Caprimulgiformes; family Aegothelidae; genus Aegotheles; species Aegotheles bennettii. The sequence goes on along the minus strand of VZRW01009281.1, from coordinate 19,775 downwards.
CTTTTGCCATGGCCTCTTTAATTATTTTTGTGCTAGATGTCAAAGCATACAAAGTTTCAAGGACAAGTTGCCGACCTGTCAAAATAAAAAGTATTAAGAACTTTGTGCCATGTAGACTATTAACTAATCCAAGATAAACTAAACTGATCTTAACAGAAAGCTGTTATCAAAACTGCAATAAAGTTTGACAACTGCAAACTTAGGGATTTCTGGCTAAATTCAGTTAATTAAGGAATGTCAAATCAATCATACATTCTAGTATAGCATAACTTCTCAATTAGATGTTTACTACCTAAACTACTACCTAAATTCCCTAAGAGAATTAGTCAATTAAATACTACACAATTAAAACACAATACCTACAATTTATGTTTCAGCTCATACATTTAAGACAAACAGGTTCCACAGAACATTTTTTTAATTATCTCCACTGAAATACTGTTTTAACCTAAAACTCCGTATTAAGCTCAGCCAGCTGCATTCTAATTAATCTCCAAGTTGGAAACCCTTTGCCTTGCAAGACTAAGAATTATGGTACACACTTGAAGGTAAGGAATGTAGGAGTGCCAGTAAGTTCGCAAGAACCATTGCCTCAGCAATGTTGTTGACACATTCTTGGTTACTTGTCACTATGTTCACTACCTGTAAAAGATCAGAAACAACACTTGATTATATTCCAGCTGTTAAGACATTGTCCATAAAATGCAGTGTATGGTGAAGTCAGTCACCTCACTGGCCAATATAGCTAATAATTAAAATGCTTATTCCTGCCACCAGGTCTTATCACCTCAGGGAAGAAGGGAGCAAGAACACAGGCAAGAAGCTGTCACTCGTTCTTCCAAGGAGAAACTGACACTTTGGAATCCCAATCTTAATACTTCAGTTACACAAACAGGTTTGTTTATGCTGATTATGTAGAGCATTCAGACAGAGGGGTTTGTTTTTTTACCTCCAAAGCCAACTGCTGCACCTGGCCAGCTCCATGAACACGCAGGAGGGAGAATATCAACTTAAAGTGACCTATGCATTCGCATTCAGAACCTGCAAGAGAGATCAAATAAGTTATTCTCTTCATGTTAGCCAAAACATTCACTGAAGGCCATCCCAAGCCCACATTTGACTATAGAGGTGTTAAAGACATGGCTGCATATAGTCTGCCACAGTAGTTAAAACAGCTCCTGCAGGACAGCATCCCCTACAGAATTAGAAAGCTGCTAATTCCTGTCCATTAATGTAGCTTCTACAAAGTCTCAGGTCAACAATATTTTAAAAGGAGAGGATACTTCCTTCCTCTTAGGCAAGTAAGTGAGCTAGTTTTTGGACTACCTAGTTACTTGCATTCTTACAAGACAACTAAGCAGGTTCAGTTATTTTATTTATCATCAGTTATCGGTACTTGTCTTCAAATACACTTGCACTTTTTGATTCTCCCAGCTCAGAGTAGGGTTGTTACCTGCAGCAGTAACAGTTGCCTTCAGGGTTATAATTGCCAAACATAAATAATCCAGTTTGAGAACAACCTAACCACCTATTATTAAGAAGCCATGATAGTAATGTGAGTTGCTTTTACAATATATAATACAGTAGGAAAACACCCTAATCATGTGTCTCAGGCTTTTCCAGTCTGAACATTGATATCCATTCATAAATCTTTGCTGGTATTAGTCACCTACTCTCAAGAGCATCTTCTCTTTCTGCTTTAGTAAGTTACTGACATTTTTTTAGGTGTTTACTAGTATGCAGTACTCAGCTCAAGGAGGTTCTTTTTTGCTTGTTTGATGCAAGGAAGTTTAAAAGTCAGCTAAAATTCTTTGAAGGATCACAGGAAGTTTCATCCAAGAGGTTTAAGTCTTCCTGGCAACAGCAGGCTGGAGTTAGAGTTAAAACCCAGTATTTCAGAGAAGAAAACGGACAAGGCTCGGATTTCACACAAAACTGTAATACATTTACCAATGTGTTTTCTCCAGAAAGAAAAAGAAAGAGCAAGCCTATATGGCTTATCAACAATGCTAAAGCCTGTTAGCCAGCAAAACAAGCTTCCTTCTCGCTGGAAGATAAAGACTACAGAGGCCTGCATTATTTAATGTGATTGTAATCCACAAGAAAGCCTGTTAGGAAAGTTCAGCTTTAAGCCTACCTGGGTTGTGTTTTATCACGTTTCTCAGAGCCTCCAGGGCCATTTCAACTCTCCGTAGTCGATCTCCATGTTGATTGGACTCTACTTTCCCAGTCTGTGTTATTGCCATTAGTGTATGAAGGTACTGTGCTTGTGAGCCTATGTAATCCAAGAGGCTTGCAGCAAATGCTTTAGGAAACTTTAAATTAGAAATGAAAGCAGTTTCAGCTGCGGGATGCAACAGTATTCACACAAGAATTACATCCAAACAACTTCTACATTTCACATCTCTTTCTTCCAGACAGTAAACACTTCTCTACTCTGATCACTTTAACACCTGGAGCACAGTAACCCTAATTACATCTAAACATACCATTAGAAAGCTGCCACTACTTCAACAGAATTCTTACAGTGTATGTTTTTCCATATATATACATGAACAGAAAAGCCACTAGGCAGAATCACTACCTCCTGGAACTACTGAGTAAACCCGAGTGTCTGAAGAGCAAGCTTGTAGAGAAAAGGCATTAAAGCCACCAGAAACAGCATATCTTATGACAAATTCACCACTCTTTTCATTTTATTCTGCTCCAATAGAAAGATATCCCAAAACATGCTGATCATGTTGAGGGAAATTTCCGTAAGATGCTGTATTTTCTCCATGCCGTTTGCACCAACAGATAAAGAGGAAGAAGTAACTTTCCAAATACTAGTTTTAACAGAAAGGTTTTAGCTACATCTCACCTCTAGTTGGAACGTAGGGACCTCATTGTAGACTCTAACAAAAATCTCTCCCACAGTAAGTTCCTTTGCGTGGTCACTGAAGACAAAGTCAGATCCATAGCTCTTGTCACAATCACCCTGTAAGCAGAGATAAGCAGCACAAGCTCAGAAAATTTGGAGCAAGTGTAAAGCCATAACCCTGTAATGAGATAGGCAATACTTGAACAGCAAACTTAAAACTTTAGCAAAAGTCCGAAGCTCAAGACAGATTGAAACATTACAAGAAATAAAAGAGCAAACCCTTAGGTTTTTTGTTTTCTTTTTAAGACTACTGGATAAAGAAAGTAAGTGACTTAGGAGCAGAAAGCAATGGATACTTGTATTAACTATACCACCATACTGCAAGCAGCTGTACCAAAACACAGTTTAAAAAAGTAGTAGTGGGATTTAAAGAGTATCTTACTCTCTTAATCATGCTTTCTTGTTGAGATTCCAGAAACTCAAGTAATTCAGCTCTTGTCCCATTGTTCCAGATCAAGTAGGGGTTCTCTGCATTACTGTTAAGCATCTTCAGAATCTAAGAAATAAGGACTTATATGGTGTAACAAGTTTACAACTTAGTTCTGAATCATTATGCACAGTAATCAGTGTGTTTCATGCTAAGTGAATCCAAACTCGTTAACAACCAGACCAATTCCATAGACAGGTTTAAAGTGTCAAGTTTTCCACATACTGGAAAAACAGTATGTGTAAGTTACTTGGTACAGTACAATCTGTATTTTAGTTTTTCTGAGTTCTGCTTTGAGCCACACTTACTTCAGATTTTTCTATTTTTGACAGTGAGCAGCAACTATCTGCAGCACCTCTTTGTAGATGACTTCCTTGGCATCATTAAAGAGAGCAGTTTAGCCTTTGCTCTCTGTTATCATTACATCCTTAAGCTTTCAACAATTACCTCAACTGCTTTGCTCTCATATTTGTTTTGCAAATATTATTCTATATGGTACTGTTCCTGTCCATAGTGTTTGAGGCTGAAACAGTTTCTTTTCCTTGCAGTTACTCCAACTGCAAAGAAAAAAAAATCAGTGCTTTTCCCTGTATCAGGCTGGTCTAAGAGTTCAGTTTTTAGAAGTGACCAGGTACTTCTTTCATAAATTACTAGAGAAAGTTTTGGCCAACAGATGCTTACCTCAGTAGGACTCATCACAGCAAGTTTCCTTGCAATATAGGGTGTCAACATTCCAGCCAAGCTTTTCCTGATCGTTGGGTTTTCAGGTGTAGCTTGTTCTTCAGACAGATACCCTCCAAGGCGACTCAAGGCCAGGAGACTGAGCTTAGCAAGGCTATTTGCTACCTCCTGAAAAATACAAAGATAGTGATAAAAAAAGCTAGGGCTTGCTGAAAAAACATTAGAATAGCTAGAAAGAGTTGTCCAACACTTCTGCGCCAGAATGAACAGAACTGTTATTCCCTCCTTATCTGCATCACTAATCATACACAGAATGGTTTGGGTTGGAAGGGACCTTAGAGATCAAGTTCCAACCCCCCTGCCATGGGCAGGGACACCTCCCACTAGACCAGGTTGCTCCAAGCCCCATCCAACCTGGCCTTGAACACTTCCAGGAAGGGGGCAGCCACAGCTTCTCTGGGCAACCTGTGCCAGTGTCTCACCACCCTCACAGGAAAGAACTTCCTAAAATCTACCTTCTTTCAGCTGCATATTATTATGCTCTTACATTATTATGCTACTTATGCACTGACATCTAATAAAACACTAGGTGCTGCAGAACAGCATAATGTGGTCACTGTGCTATGGGCTTAATAAGGCACTTAGACATGAGCACTGATAAGCAGGAAAAACTGGGGCACCAAGGTGAGCTGAAAGCTACAGAAGCTATTGCACCAAAGCTACTTAGTGTAATAGCTTCTGACCAGATGATTCCTGTGAGCACAGTCAAATATCAGTATAATACGCATTTTATGACAGTGATACAGGAGCTAATAACTACAATAGACTGTTCAAAGCTCATCTCATCCAGCAGCTGAGGAGGAAATGCCACACTTCGAGGGTTACCATTTAAAGAAATGGAAGCACGAAGCCACTTACATAGCTGTGAGGCAAAGGGACAACACGGTCCTAATGTAGACATTTCAGGTAAGTTCATGGTATCACTAGACAACTCCTTCAGCTGAGCCTCAACAGGACTTTTTCCTCTGATAGAACAAATTTACTTTTTCACTGTGAATTGTTGATAAAAATCTCTTTCATTAAGCCCATTAGAAGCTACAGGTTTTGCAGCTTTAAAATTTGAGCTCAAAACATGAGCTACTCTCTTTTTTATAAAGCCAAACCTGAACAACAGTATTTACACTACTATACAAGAATCCCCTTCCAAAACACTGCTCTGTTAACATTATTATCATGTAATTCAATGACTAACAAGTATTTGAATACACTTATTTTGTTAATAAGAGATGGTAAGCAACAGCTGTTGAGTGTCTGAAAGCATGCACTTTGTTAGCATTACCTGGTGATTCGAGTCTTCACTTTTTTGAATACCACTCTCTTCTAGCGTGTAGTCATAGCTGAAGAGGTAACCCAGTAAGTACCAGAGAACACCAGCTTGGAACAAGTGTGTCTGTAGCCAGTAATCTAAGGCAAAGGAGCTAACACACTCCACTCCCAAAGCAGCTACTCGTGGTATGTTCTGAGGGAGGAAAGAAGTGTACCTTAGTACATCTGAACAAAGAAAGCCAACTAGCACCTTTACCAGACATGGGCTTAAAGCCAAAACTTGCCAGTTCTAGAGTACTATCTAAGCAGCATAGAGATGAAAGCTGAAGTAGACAGAACACCTGCAGTTAAGCATCTGGTAGTCAGACATACTGTTCCTAGAGTTTATGCTGATTTAGGATTCTATCTGTTTACATAAGATCTGGCTCTAGTACTTTCACCTGCTCACTAATTGGCTAGACATAGATCAGTTAAAAGGCAAAAGTAGCTGAATCTTTACAGCAATTGCATTTAAAGTCCTCTAAATGGATTCAAATACAAGTGTTAAGAACAAGGCAGTAGAGTTCTGTATCGCATTATGATTAGCTGGGATCTTACATAAGGGTCTGATCAGCCTCTGCAATTGTCCTACCTCCCTTAAAAACCAAACATTCCCCTAAACGTTTAACAGTTAAATACCCATTTAGGGAAAAGAAGGGAGCTCTTACCTTGCCATAATACAGTAGTCTACAGAGGTCCTTAATGATGTTAGGCATTTCTGTAATCTTCTCTCTGCATTCCTCAAACTGAGCTGCTACACTGTAACACTTACTAATATACCCACATACCTACAAAAAGCAAAACTTTATTGGTTCCAAGTGGAGGGGAAATCCATGTTTACAATCCTGGTTTTTAATACTGTATCAGTATTTAATATTATAATATAATGATATATATAAGCATATATACACACACATCATATTATATATAGTCACCTGAAAAGCTGATACAATCAGCTAAAGTTGTTGCAACTTACCTGTACAGACATATCATCTGGTTTACTAGAACGAGTCAAGACTGCTACACAACGATTAAATGCTTCTTGCAATACCTGTGAGGATTGGATGATGCATAAGTTCAGTCACAACAGAAAAACACACTGATAGAGGCTAGCAGAAATAAAACATTAGCTGATAAACTCATTTTTAATAGCTGAAGGGAAACATTTGACAAAACCTGCTGCTTGGTCACTAGACAAAGGGATTCTCAATTGCATCTGACATCCCATGCATTGAAGATCTAGGCTTGTTAGCTGTAAAAGTTAGACTAAAAAACTTCATTTTGATAAATTTCTTTCCATTTACCTCAATTCCATTTTCTCTTCTCAGTTCTTCTGCATTTAATGCTGAGCAATTGACAGTATGGAAAGCAAGTTCTGTAGCAGCAGGCAACAGAGGAGATTCTTTGGAAAACAAAAGGTCATCTGATGTTTCAATGGTAATAGTCTTTATCAGCATCGGATAGCCTGCATACTTGTAAGGTTTCAACTCTGAAAGAGAAAAAAGTCAAAATTTACATAGAAGCAGAGTCTAAGCAATTTAAACCACTGCATAATAATCAGTGGAAGGTGTATCATATATAAGGACTAGGAGTCAAAGAAAGTCAACACTTGGGAAAATTCAAGCAAGTCTGAGCAGTCCACACAACCCAACTCCTTGTCAGGTAAGACTTTTCATGATAGAAGCTGACAGCACTTCATGGAAAGAATGCATTGAAGATAAAAAGACTTATCTCCAGCTCAGCAAGACCCCAGGCTGAGCCTAGGCCACCACTGTCTAACAATAAGCCTGTAAGGACCTTTTCCAGTTTGACACAGCAATGATGAATAATTCTATTTTTCATCCCTTTAGGGGTTCAGCAGTGCTAAAGAACAATTTCAATTTGCAGTATGGAGCCAACTGTGAGCTGACCTACGTAAGTCTACAGTCATGTCACTGCCTCCACACAACTGGCAGAGCTATGATTGCATACGAGGTCCCCAGCTTACCATTACAGTGTAACACTTACACAACAAAACACTGTTGACTCTGCAAGACTGGGACATGCCAGCAGCTGCCAGCCAGGGACTGTAGCTAAAGTCAAGGGTTAGGGTACTCCAGCTACCCCTCGTTCCCAGTCAGGCAGTGAAAGAGGCAGTGCTGCAGCACACTCAGAGGACTCCAACACTAGTCAGAATTTCTGCAAGATTATCTCATTTTTAATAGCCACATGAGTGCAATCTCATTTATACCCACGATCTGCCATCTGGGTGACTGAATACTAGTGAGGACTTCTCTGCACAGACAGAATTGCAAGTCTAAGCTACATATGGAGGAAGATTCAAACAGATTGGTATTGGCGCAGAGCATTTCAAAAAGCTATTCATGCTTTTTTGAATTAAGCTTTACTGCAGATGAATTTATTTCATGGAAGAAAAAGTACTATTTTGAAGCCCTTTATCATAGCTATATAATGCTGTGGCAAGTCAGAAACCAGATCAACAGAACACACTCAGGAACAGAGATTAAAACAGATAGCAATGGCTACTAAAGAACCAAACATAAAACATTCTTCTGAGGCAGCATGCTTACCTTCCTTATGCCTGTTGAAGAGGATGCTTTGAGTTTTCAAGATTAAAATTATGTTTTCTGGATCTGGCCCATCTATCACCTTGGCAGACTTTGTGCACAGAAACTCATATGCTTTATTAACTTTTTCAAACATATCCTGCAAATAGAGGAATAGTCTTAAGAGTTTCTAAGAACCCCCTAAATTACTACAAATCTGCAGCATCAGTTTGGATGCAGGTAAAATAAAGCATTCCACATTATTGGCCACAACACTAGTTTTGCTGCTCCATTACACTTCAGAAAATACTTTGAAGAACCTTAAGAACACTGGTTCACAGACCAGTTCTCTTTTGTCTCCTAAACTCCACCACAGGCAAGAGACTAAAATTAAGTAAATTCCACCATGACAAAAGTAGTAAGTACAGTTTAATTGTAGGAATGGGCAGAGGATGCAGTCTGTCTTTCAGAAGGTGCAATTAGCTTATCTAGGTTCAGTGTAACTGCAGGTGCTGAGATGAGGGTCTGAACCCATTACATCAGTTTACTGTAGAAATCCTAATACTCCTTGATTGATACCAGTTAACTTACTCATCTGTAGTATTAACCTGTATTCTAGTATTCATCTAGAGCATAGCTTCTGAACAGGAGAAAGAGAATTTAAGTGGGCATTTCAGAATTCTTAATACACATAACAGCTGAATTTGTCCTCGCTTTATTAACACCACAAATTTGTGTTGTACATACCCTGCCTTCTGGATTCTTGTCTGGATGATATTTTTGTGCCAGCCTGAAATAAGCTTTCCTGATCTTGCTTTCATCGTGCCTATGAGAAAACAAGTCCCATTATATTGAGTAACATCAAGAAAAAAAAAGAAAAACAACCCTGGATTCTGACAACAGTACCAATCGTAACTGCAATTAACTGAAAACTACAAAACTCTCACATTTCTATTTGAAAATCCTGCTTCATCAGCTCATACAAGTAATTATGGAGCCACAGAATAGAAATAAATTTTAGAAATAGAAAATATTTTGTTAACTCTTGTACTGAATATACTAAGCAGAAGGTGCTCAAAGTCCCTAAATCTTCTAAATGAAGAGCCTAAACGAGTTGTAAGTGGTAAATGTTAACAGCTCATGTTTTGTAGTAAGCACACAGTTCTTGAAGAATAAATACAAAGTGCTGTTAGTTCTCTAGAGGCTTGAAGTCAAACCACTGGCAAGGTAGGAGGTAAAGAATCCTAAGGATATTACCATCAATAAAAAGGACAAAAAGACAAAAGGCAAGGAGGAGAAGGATGATCAGAGAAACAAAGTTCCACTTTGAATATATTCAAGTTGTGCTGTTTTTCTTTGCTCACTATAGCTGAGTCTAATGCTTGTCCTGTAGAACAGCCTAGTGAATGCTTTAAGCAGAGATCACAGCAATTTTTCCCCAGGTTTCAGTTTATCTGAACACTTTACAGTTTTTCTCTCAAACATTGGAGTCGGATTTTCAGACTTTGTTTCTTTTTAGATAAAGCAGTCTTCCACTGTGAAAGAAGTAGGTGCTAGACATAACTGAACTGGTACCACTAATTGGTTGCAAGTCCTGAGATAACAAACTTCAGTTTGTTCAGTGCACGGAGTTTACATAGTTTTTTCTACAACTTTAAATACTGAAAACAACTTACTGGCCTTGTCCTTTGGGAAGGTTAAGGACTTCATAAGCATCATCTATTGACATGGTAGGTGGCTTTTTTTCCACCTCCTTCTTCCAAGCTTCTAGTGTATCTTTCAACAATTTAACCTAAATAATTACAATTTATTAGTTTCATTTATGCTGACACCAGTATACATCACCTCTTAATAAAGTGCTGCTTTATTAATGAATCCTTATCACTCATCATCCTAAGTTCAAAGACCCAATCCTTTTACCTTTAGTAATTATGGTTCCTCCTTCAGTCAGGAAGCAATTAAGACTTTGCTTCACTGCAGTGCTATATTTTATTCAAGATAAGAGCACCTTAAGATTAAAGTGTCTTTGAGAGTTAAATTAGAAGAGGGAGAATCACTTAAATGATATGACTTCAAATCTCAATATTACAGAAACTGCAACAAAGCTGCTTGATTAAGTAAAGCTGCTTAGACAGATCCAGACCATAGACTTGTATCGAAAAGATCTCACCAATTCAGTCAATGTACTGACACCAAGTTAGCTCAGTTTCTCATCCAGTGTGGACAAGTACAAACCCAAAAGTGATGACCTCCCCCACACCCCAGTTACTTGAGGTTCATTGAAACACTTTCTGAAGTTTTTTGGATGCTTTGTTTTGCTTTTTAGTAGTCACCACAAGGAGGATATACTTCACATGTGGTTGCTATATGGCATGAAGACTACACTGCTTCAAGATGAAGTGTTTAACATATTTGCTTATGAACTCAAAGTCAGGATCAATCAGTTACTTGCAACAAACAGCATTTTATTTCCTTAATTTTTGTTAAAAATCCCACTTCTAGGACCGCGAAAGATTGAGAGCTAAGTGAATCCTAAGATACTTCTTACTTACTGGGTCTTTAATTGGCCACTCTGGAAATCTGAGTGTATCACAAAGGTGCTTGAGGTAATAAATATTACAGAATAGCTCATTTTCCAGTTGTGGATAGTTGATAACTGGAATAGGACAGTATTGGTAGAGTGCTCTTGTATTGCTCTGAAGACGAGGAGTGAAGTCAGCAAGATGAGCAGCAATCTTCTCTATCATAAGACGCCTAAAAGTTACAAAGTTTAGTTTAACATTTGTCAAATAGTCCTCAATCCTCAGTGACTGTACAAGTGCGTTCAATGATTTCTTCCAAAAATATTTTTAGTAGTTTCCCATATTTCAGAAGGGATTTGGAATAAGATTCAGTCCTATTTTGTTATAAAGCTGTTTCAATGCCATTAAAATTAGTTTCTTAAAAACAGTGTAAAGTGACATTTTGCCCTCCCTCCCACTTTTTGGGAGATCCTAAAACCATATTGTAATATTAGAGATATATCTCCCCAGAGAGGTACTGGTAGTAAGTGAGTACAGTAAATATAAAGCAGTTCACATAAGTAGTAGATTCTCCACTCACAAAAGGAACTTAATCAAGCATGACAGAGGCAGATGTAAAGCATGTTGTCAGATGTTCAGGGAAATATTCCCATTCCCACTGCCAATCCTGTTATTTTCTATAAAAGCAGAGGGCAATGCAGGACACTACCTTTGCAGAAGGCAAACAGAGGGAAGCAACAAAACTATGGAATTCAGGTATTTTCAGCATTCTTTTAAAAAGTCAAAGACAGGACCTCCTGAGCACGAGATGTAGTTCAGATTTGTCTCTTTGACAGAAAACAGTTACCTCATTTCATTGCTCCAAATTGCTTCTGGAGTGTCAAACTCTCCAAGGAATATCTCAGAAAATTTTTCTGGTTCATAGTTTTCTAAATAACACACCATTGCTTCAGGAAGAATGTGTCCAAGTATACTTCTTTGAACTATATCTTGACCTTTTGTCTACAAAAGAGATCACATTGTCATCTCAAAGCTAATCTGAAGTCAGTCTTACTAACCAAACTGAGATCCAAAAACCCCTCCCTCTTTTCCCTTATAGTTCTTTAACTCATTAGGACTTAGAAAAAGAACAAATCATATATTGTTGAAACAATTATAGGTGGTCTGCAAAACTACTTGGAAACAGACAGTTACTTTTGCAATCTACTCACTTCTTCAGACTTGAAAGCTTGTTTTGTATGTGTGTATTTCAAAAACCTAGAAGAGAAACAGCAGTTATTTTCTGTTAAATTGATACTTAGGCAGCCTTGAAAGATAAGCAGACCAACACAGTCCAGCTGGCAAGTCTCATACATTTACTTTGAGATAAGAGTAACAGCAACAATTGAATGAACATCTGTATGAAAGTCTACCAAATCCTTGAGAACTCCACCAAGTTAAGCACTCCCATGTTATAAATGTTGCCATCATTTCAGTTTGAAAGTCTTGTTCCTGAAAGCTTTTCTCCACTAAACACACACAAAAAAATCCAAGAAACAAAGCTGACAGAGATACAGAACAACTTTTCCCCACAAACATCTCCCTGTACTGTTAAATCATCACTGGAGGGATGAAACATGATCTTATGCTAACTGTTGACAGTCCTGTTACACTACAGTCAGCATGTGAACATGCAATCGTTTCCCAATGCATTTTGCTATAAGAGACTTAACTGAAATCGTATGATAGCTTTTTATGAACTACTCAATTTAGAGGAAGAGTACTGGAATGAACTACAATAAATAGCCACCTGCGTGTGCAGTGCATCTGTGTCAGGCAGTACAGACTGATGTAACTGTTTTAGGCTTTAAGCCTAAAACAGGCTATTAGATTTTTCCACCACTTTTGACAGCTACTTACTATCAAAAACTGTATTAGTGTATCAGTAACCTATATTACTACTCTTTAGTGCCTGTAACAATTTACTCTTCTACAATAAGCCACGCAGAGTTGTACTGTTAGAAGTATTCTATCAGACATGATCTCATTCCCTCCCTGTCAGGGTCATAAACAATTAACTTCTTAAGTGAATGACGAGACCACATGGAGGCAATTCTTCTAGAGGGTGTTTGCTTGCAATCTTACATTGGCTCTAGCAAGCCACACTCCCTGGAGCATCTACAGCAGCAGCCCTTCTGAGCATGACTGGCCAAGTGGTTATTTGTAGCTATTTTTTCTCCTCACCTTGCAATGGGAAGTACATTGGAGCCTGTGTACATCATGATAAAGAAGAATACTCCACTCAGATAAAAACGAGGTAACTGAGGGTTATCTTGCATGACATGAAACAGCAATATAGCAACTTTTTCCACAAGGATAGGATCAAAAGTCAGTAATAGCTGAAATAAAACACAAGCATTTACATTAGCTGCTTGAGTAGTGCAAGCTACCAAGCTAAAACTGAAATTTTAACTAATTCAGTACTGGGACAAATCAGTAAACTTACAAGAATTTCAGTTACAGAATACCTCAACCCAAAAATAACACATTCAAATCACAGAATCTTTCAAGTTGGAAGGGACCTCTAGAGATCATCTTGTAGAACCCCACTGCTCAAAAGCAGGATCACCTAGAGCTGGTTGCCAAGGACCAAGTCCAGATGGCTTTTCATTATGTCCAAGCATGGCAATATTTATTAATGAAATACTGGCTGAAACAACATTACATTTGTAGTAACACCCAGTGAAATAAACAAATGCTTTACCAGAGATCTGCAGGATGTTACAGATGTGATTCTTTTGTCCCTCTTAAATTATTCACATGGTGATGGTAGAGTAAGTCAGACTTTTATTCATTTAGATACATTTTTGAAGAGCTGCTTACCTGAGTGATATGAGGAAGGCAAGTACTGTCTGACAACAGCCTTTTTACTCTAGGCAGAGGTCTTATAATAGCATTGTCTTGATCTCTAAAAAAAAATCAAGTGGCACAGCAGTAAGCACACATATACCTTTTGTCTTTCAAGAACGAACAACTTGATTAGGCCACAAGGATCAGTCTATCGAGACAATATTCAGTGTTCCTTTTTTTGTTAACTTCAAAGTTTATTGTTAGACTTAGTAAGTGTGGTTTAATATCATGCACTAAAGCAGTTTTGTTTTGAAGTTAAACAAGAGCCTGCCTGCAAGAGTAAGACTACACCACTGTGCATTCACACTTGCTGTCCCTTTCACAATATTAGTATTGTCTCATTTACAAACTCTCTATTTGCATACAGAATTAATTACTACTATATAAAGGGCTCCTTACTACAGTTCATTGTACTACTTGATTTCTAAGAAAAGCTTTAAGACAGAATTTATGTATCTGCCTGAGAAAGTTAACCACTTCTGCTGAAAACTAGTGTTTACCTGCTGGGAAAATATCCACACATTGTGATGAGCATGTTGAGTACAAGCGTGGCAAGGTCAGTCTCATTCAACACAGCCTGGCCACTGGCAAGCAAGCACCACTTCAGCTGAGGGATGACCTGTAATGGTCGCCAGCCATCCATACCTTGAGCCCAGCAACGTGTTTTTGAAGTCAGCTTTCCACTGTTCCATAGTTCCTGCATCTATTGCAAGATCAGAGATGAATTTAATTTATTCAGCATTCAGAGATACCTTTGCTCCTAAACATTCACACTCAAGAAGCTTTTAACTGCTGTATGGCACACTACTGTAGTTGCATGAAATTCCAACATACTTATAATTCTGTCAGGAAACATAAAGTAAAAGTTGACAGATTAATTGCAGCACAACTGGGACATGGGGGGTAGGCAGCCTTAACAGAAAGAATTAGTTCTTGGCACAACATCAAGTTTCTTTTCTAACTTTAATCCTTATTTAAAGAGTTACTTTGAGAGTATAGTTTAGTATTATTTACAGTTTTTCCTCTCACTATTTCAAACACACCCAGTCACCAGGATGGGAATAATCTGTCAAGTTTGAGAGTCTGAAGCTGACAGGTACCTCTTGAAAGCTGTAAGGACCACTTCTTTCTTTGTCAGCATTTCCAAAGTACCATTCTTTCTCGCTCTCCCTCTTCATATCAGGTGCCGCCTCAATCACATTGCTCTAGAAGTTGATGTTTATAAGAATAGCTTTAACTTCAGTGCAAATATCACATTGCTACAGGAAATGTGAAAAGGACATTGTTTTGTTCCGTTTTTTTTTTTAAAGTATTGTCCTTTTAGCAAAGCAACATATGAGTAGTAAGACACAAAGGCCACATACCTGCAGAGGGACTGTAGCTCTACTTGTATGAAGATGTGCCAGAGTAAGCAGATCTACAAGGATTCTAATGCCATTTGAATCCATAAGGTCCTTCACATTTTTCTGTTAATGGATGAATTGAGTTAACACAAGCATTTTCCAGGTAAGAGTTGTTACAAGTACAGAACAGTTTTATTCAAGTAAGCAGTGACCATGAGAAAAGTCTTATCATTCTCTAAAGTCACTAGAATGGTACAATCACAGTATCTACATATTTCCTTCATCAACTTCAACAACTACATCCCAGAAAGCTGTATCAAACATTGTTTTAAGACCTCCTCAAGGCTTGAATTTTTGCTCAAGTTAACCCTGAAAGACTAGATTCAGACCATTTGATACAGCTGAAAGACCAATAAACTACTGTTAAGCATACATGTCCACCTTACCTTATTAAGGATCAGCTTGTTGAGAAACAGTATTAATCTGTCCCGCTCAAGTCTATCAGTGCACTATTGCAATAGAAGAGAACAAATTAATATTTGATAGTATATATTAGAAGGTATCTTCAAAAATCTATACAGTTGCACCTGCAAAGACCCATTTACTTATTACATGCCCAGGATTGCTAACTATGAAGCATCCAGTTTCATGTACAGCTAATAAACGTAGCTTTCTGCCACTGAGGAGGAAAGGCCTTGTTACCCTCCATTCCCTTTGTTGCTCTGGTCTGACACTCAAGCATACTTCTCTGTTAAGTCTACTGTTCTAAATGGACAGTGTCTGGATTCCCCAGTTAGCTGGTTAACACAAATACAAGGGAAAAACAGAATGCTACCAGCCAGCAGACAGAATGGGTCTTTGATGTTACATCTCTGGTAAGACTATCAAGACCCAAGGCAAACTAACAAGAAACTATTGGTTCAGTTTCACTTACAACAGCCATATCTAAAACCCATACTGATGTTAGCAAAGAACCCGTTCTTCAGACTGCACAGAAACCTATTTTTGCAAGCTGTATCAGCTGTTGGACAAAACCCAAGACACTTAATAGGCAAAGTAGTTACCACTAAAAATCTAATCCATCGCATGTGCCCATCTAAGGCTACCATTTCATTAGGTCTGGGGCTGTTATTAATACTCTAAGTCAGTATTTCAAAATAATGTGATGTGGAATAAGGTGCTCCTCTTAAAAAGCTTTATGCTTCTCATTTTTCAAAAGCAAGCACAAGATTAATATCACAGGAAGTTCTTCACGCTATTTTTGTACAGCCTGAAAAATCTGTTAAGGCCAACAAAATGCAAATATAAAAAGACAAGCCTGAAATACCTTTATGATCAGGAGTTTTTTTACAGAAGCTTCAACTGAATCAAGGGGAGATATTTGGAACACTTGGTGACAGCATGACAAAAAGAGTATTCATGCTGCAGTTTCACATTCTGTAAAACCAAAACTTGGGTTTCACAGCAACTTGAAGAACCCGAACATATGTTGAACTAGCTCTATGTTAACTTCTATACCAAGTAATATTTAAATAATTCTTACCCTTTCTAACATCCCAACAATGTACTTAGTATCAGAAAATGGTCCTATTTCTTCATGACATCTTCCATAAACAATGGCCAATGCTTGCAGACATAAGCACTTCATATTCACTTTTGGGGTAAGCAAGAAGCGATGGTAAAGTTCATTGAAGAATTCATATCTAAGAGAGAGATGAGATTTTAGAGAAGGAAACAGATAGACCTTGGGAATGAGATAGGATTTTAATATCTCACGATTTTTTGATTGCTCCACTCTCCTCAGTTTCATCTTCTTCCAGTAGCAATCTTAGATAATAATCCCCTATTTTTATTTCTTCAGAAAGACACTCGTATTTTACCTGTAACACAGAACAAGTTACTTAACAGTAAATAATGTTTCTCCTTCATTAAGTTTTTGCTCACATAACAATACTGTACTACTTGTTTGCATCCATAAACTCAACAAGGATAACAACCCCTCCTACAGTCTGAGGAAGACTGAAATCTGTACGTTTGCTGTTAAAGAAACACATCTACAAATAGAAGCCATAAACTACTGTTGCTCCCCAGAACAAATGAAGTTTCGCATCTTACTGAAATCCCAGCTGCCAGCCTTTAAGTAACCTGTTTCTAGTATCAGCTGGTTTTATTAACTAAACCTGGATAATACATGATGTATTCAGTGACTCAAGCTTTAATAAGTAGTTATTTCATTTAATTACTTATTCCTTTGCAAGGTGTTTCACTCAATGTTACTACAAGTATGAAACACAAACATGACTTAATTATTAGTTATACTTGTTATTATGGTGGGTAATAGAAGCCTTGAGGCATCAGTATACACACCAAGAAGCTGAAGTGAAATTGCACAATGAGAGCTATCATTACCTTCAGAGCAACTACATTAAATTTGACCATATGCCTCAATCCTCAGTGGTTTTAAGCATTTGGCAAACATCTCATTTAGAGGTACCTCTAACAGTACCACAAAAGCCACACTCTACAGCAGTTTCTTATCTATAGTTTGCAGCCCACAGTCATGAGACCACAAAGTTATCTCCAGATTTGACCACTGCACATGTAACAAATACTTACTACTAACTAGTACACTTCCAGAGCAATCTCAAGCCACCATCAGCCATGGCAAAGTGACAGGTTCCACAGCTGACAGAGAAGCCTTTGTCACCACTAAAGAGTTAGTTGAAATGCTTACAGCACAGCCTGATAAAGTATTCATTTGAAATATTTAAAAAGCAAAACTCTGAGATAGCAGCTATTCAAAGATCATGTTACAGAAGCCCCCTCAAGCCAGTCCCAAAGTACCCTGGGCTGTAACTGCAAGAACGTTAGCGGTATATTCCAGTAGCATAAGCTACATAAGAGCACGAAGTGCAGGTGGGAAGCCTGTATTACTAAGTTACAAATCTGTACTTTCATTTCTGTCCCAGTTAGCACCACTGAAGTACAGACAGAATTGGAACAGCAAATGCTGCAGCACCCAGAGCTCCTCTGTGCCCTCACCCATACTTGAAGCAAACCTCAAAAGAAAAATGTCAGTGCAAAAGATACCAACCCAAACTTAGCTATTTACTGCACCAAGGTCAGAAGTAATCTGTACCTGTGTGATAGGGATAAGCTGCATGTATAAAATAGTTCTTTCTTCTAAAGCATTAGCCTGATGTCTTGCTATTCAGAATGATTTGCCAGTCAGCTGAGAATTCCTCAAATCAGCAGCTTACTCTTGTTTCACTAGTAGTCCTCTGCTCAAATTTCAACTAGAACACTGTACTGTGACAATGATGGCATTGAGAATATCCAAGAATATCTTACAGTTGAATTCAAGTGTGGCCCTTGCTTTGCTTTAGCATTACACATTAATTAAAACTGCGCGGAATCATAGTGATACTGGAGATAAGAGCACAGTAGAGGAAGTGTTTATTAGCACATTACTCAATAACATCTTCCAAGTAGTTTTGAGAAAGCCAATTACGACCACAACAATCGCTTTGCAGAAGCCTGAAGGCCATTTTGACTTTAGATACTGCTGTTCCTAGAATGTGAAAACAGTATCCTCAACCTATAATTTCCAGAGCAGCATGGTTTCGGCCACATATCCTACTTACGGTTTGGCAACCCAGTATTTAACAGCCTTAGGATCACTGAGACACAATGGAAATAAAGACGAGAAACTTGCTATCAGGAAGAAGTGACTTGTGAAACTACCCAAAATGGTCTGATGGAGCACCTTTAAGAACAGGTATGACTTATCTTGACAACAATGTAACTCTTCTCTTTTAACACAACAATACATCAAAGGTTCTGATCAATGTTTCATTTCAGTGTCATTTGTCAGGCTGAAGAGGTTTTAGTTCTGCAGAGTGACACTGGGAAATAGTACCTGTTCACAGCCTTAAGCCTTAGAGGTTTATTCCATAACCCAGAATTCTAGTTTGCAGTCAGGGATTGTCATCACGAGATTCACTCATGTAGTTAGAGACAGAAGAGTGACATTTTAAGTAGGCATTTTACAGATGCAGTTTCTCCTACAATGGGTCATTTACCTCAAACTCCTGGTGGTTCCATGAGATAACATTAGCACTACCAAGTTCTCTGTCAATATTAAATGCTCTCATCTCAGACTCAAGAGTATCTCTCAGTTCTTCCCGTGTTTTGAAGTTCCAAATCAAGTTTGATCTAGCATGATCCTGAAGAAATCTAAGAAAGAAGTAACATAGTTTAAACTCCTCAAAACATTATCTGAAAGGCAGACAACACTCAGCTGACTAACATCAGTGGACCTTAATGAGAAGGCACTGAGTAGAGGTGTCTAGTTTGTTACAGTAATTATGGTTGTTCACTTGTGTAGTGTTTCCATAGTTATGGAGGTCAGCCTAGGCTAAAGCATACCAGTTGTCATCTCTTTTGGCTCAATTTGTTATCTGCATATAGTTGATGACCAGGAGACACAAAAGCTGTTCATCATATTTGTCAGTAAGGGCTACAAGTGAACACTAACACAGGGCAGCAGGCACGCATATACCAACTGTATGTTTTAAACAATAAAAAAGTACTTCATGAAGGAAAACAGAAGTTTGTCTCAAGTGTCACAAGACAGTCAGTGGACATTCTTTAGTGGCAAATACAAGAGAGATCTCTGATCCAGAGAGTGGCTGAGAGTGGTGTTTTAATACTTGTGCAGAATGGACTACAGAACCTTCAGAAACATTAAGCACTGAATCAAACAATTAAGTTCCTGGAATTTCCCCAAGCTTGTTTTCACAGTCTGCTGAACAGTCAAGATTTATTAGTCCACTTAACATAATACCCCTAAGCCAAAGTAAAGTGATATTTTTTCTCAGATGGAGGCCCCTTCCTTGTAAACTCTGACAGCTGTAAGTACTCACAGGTAAGCAAGATGCATTTAGGACCTGCAGCACTACTTGAAATTCGGTACCCATGTGTTTTCTCTTTGCCTGCCTTAAGCTCATTTTTATTCCAGTTCTAGTTAAAACATCTAGAGTAGCTCACAGGTTGACACGCAAACACAGAATCACAGAATTC
>VZRW01009278.1:55070-69175 GCA_013398125.1 Aegotheles bennettii | reverse complement strand
CCCGTCCCCATCCCTATCCCCATCCCCGTCTCCGTCCCCATCTCCGTCTCCGTCCCTATCCCTATCCCTATCCCTATCCCTATCCCCGTCCCTGTCCCCGTCCCCATCCCCATGGTGTGGCTGACTCCGGAGCTCTCTGGTTCCTCACCTGCCTGTGCAGGGCTGGGCTAGGTGACCTCCAGAGGTCCCCTCCAACCCCTGCCCTCTGTGATTCCTTCTCCAAGCGGCTGCACTGGGAGGAATCCCCCCCAGGAGGGAGCACACCTCATTCCTAGGGCCTTTGTATACCTGAGAGTCATCACTACAATTTTAACGTCAATCATTAGAAGTATGGCACTGAACACATTGCTGGCTCTGAAGTCTGACTTCCACAGCTGAGGAACCATCACGAGAGCAAACTTGAGTGTTTTTCTGCAGTTCCACTGCTGTATAGTTTCATCAGAGGGAAAACCAGCACGTAGTGTGAGAGGCAGCCGGCTGATCAGCATGTTAAAGGAGTTTTTGTTGATTTAGTTATGTTTTTTCAAAGGGAGAACTCCAGTAAAGCAAAGGAACACCATCAAAATGCATGCACATGAGATATTTCCTTGCCACTTGCAGAGTTAGTGTGCTGTGTGTAGCTGTTAATGTATCTATACATGTATATATAGAGAATAGGTATATGTAGAGATGTAAATTCATAGATATACAAATAATGTAATTTAGAGAATGTACGTTAAATATATTTAAACACCAACAAGAAAATTTCATCCTGCGTTCAGGGATTTGGAGAGCCAGGATCAGTTCACACCTCCTTGTATTAAAATACACTGTTGCAGATAGAGATGTGCCTATTGAAGAGAAGTCAAATTATCTCTTAGATTCTCCTGAGAGAGGCAGCTTTTTATGTAGACTTTGGATAACTACATGATGTTACAGTTTTATTCTCTTTGTTTAAGTGTACCTGCTTTCCATGCACTATTAACATTCTAGGTTCATATTTAGAGTGTCTTATAACTGGTATATTGCACTTCAGAATGTTGAAAACTGAGTTAATTTCTCTGTTTGATTTGTTTCTTTCTCAAATATAGAATGAAATAAGAAACGCCAGGTTATTGCAAAGCAGTTGGAAGACGCCAAATGAACCTGTGCAGAATGATCAGGTATTTTTGGGTGCAGTTTACAGAAAATAGAGATGTCTTTTTCACGTTGGAAATAGTTGGTATTAGTATAAGATTTAGAAGACAGGAGGCTGAGACTCAGCTACAAGGGATGACACAAGAAAAACTCATTACTACGGAGATTTTTCTAATCTGTGGATCTAGTAGGAATTTCTTCGGATGATGACAGATGCCAAATTGCAGTACTATCACCCTGAAGAATGCTAGGTTGTGTATCATATTGCTGAGGTTAAGAGATGCTCTTGGATCACTCTAGGATTCATTGCTTTAAGCCTGTCTGCCCTCAGGTGGGATGATATAGGTAGGTGATAAATATGTGACATGCTTACTGTGCTCACTTTGAATCTCTAACCTGCCCTCTATACAATGATGCAAGGCCAGTTTGGGTTCACATCTCATAAAATGAGCAGTCGCAGTAGTTGGGTGGGAAACTTACTCATGGAGTTGCTGGAAAGTAGTGCTGAGCCCTTGCTTTGTCCTTATTTTGATTCACTGTGGGCTTAGCTCTTCCCACATAGGATTTGGTACCTCTCGTGTTAAAGTCTGAAAGGAGAAATAAAAACTTCTGTGATTACAGAAAAGTTGAAGTCTTAATGTAAGTGTTTAGGCTTTTAGCCTTATCTAAATTGTTGTTTTCTGTTTTAAAATACCTACTAGCTTAACTTTTTTTAAAATTAACTTTCTGTTCTGCCCTAGTGTGTGCCTTGGTGGTGTTACACAGCACACAGGATGTAAATTATATTCAGCAAGGAGTATGTGGAGAGAAATTTTAGGGAGTAATTAAAGGGATGTATGCATGTATAGCACTCCATGTAAAAGTAAGTTATTGAAAAAAAAATTAATAAATTTAGAAATAAGATTTTACCCAGTCTCTTCTGAAACTTGATTACTAATCTAATTTTCAAACTGTTTAGACAAAACAAGCCTTCCTGCTAAGCCTGGTAAGTTTACAAAATATTTAGCAATCTTTTTTTTTCTTCTTCTTCTTCTTTCTTATTCAAGTAGGGCAAAGATGGTCTAATCTGATATTTTTTTTTCCTTTTAAGTCCAGTGTACATCCTGATACAAACAACATCATTCCTGTTATGTTTAGACCTCCAGGTAAGTTAAGAGAAATTTTGTGTATGTGACTGAAGCATAAAAGGGGAAAAGGCTCATAGTAAATAGCTGCTGTGATACTATAGTGTTACTCTTCTCCATACAGAAAAAGAAGTAGATGCCTACTTCTGTTAGTTGCATTGTCATCTGTGTTGAAGATGTATTTACTCCTACAGTCCTCTTGAATTTTCTCCACGGTTCACCAGCTCAGCTAGGTAGAAATAGTCTGACCAGTTTCTGTTTCTTGTCACTACAGAATGAGTCTTCAAACCCCTCCACACATAAAACAGCCTACTATAAGCTAATTTCTCACTCGATGGGTGTGGCTGTGGTGTGAATTTACTTGCTGTGGTGACAGATAAAGTCTGCTTGGGCTGAGGTTGGGAAGCTGAGGCAGCACAGGCCATTTACTCGATATAACCACTTGCAGGCCATTTACTCACTACCTGATCTAACCACTCCCAGCCGTGGCAGCCTTTGTTGCTCCCTGTCTCTTCTGAACAGAGTGAGGAGAGTCAATTTCTGTTCAAAATTCAGTTACACAGTTTCTGAGTAGTCACCTTGAGTGGAGTTCACAAGGGCCCCTTTTGGCTGTAAGCTGTGACCAGCTATTCTGGTTTCTTGGACAAGGAACAAGAGACAAAGGTTAGAACTGAAGTCCATGGTGATGGTGGGTTTTTTTGTGGGCTGGTGTTTTACTTAGAGCTGAAACCAGAGGGGGGGAAGTTAGGGGAATTTTCTGCTCAAAATCTAGACTCGCAGGAATTGTTTTTACTGAAATTCTTTCTTTTTAGCCTTCCTGCCCATATGTCTTCCATTGGTGAGTAATCATGAAAGATGCTGATGTACTGCATGGCTTACATTTTACCAAAGCCAGGGGTTGGAGGGAGGGAATATCAGGATTTATGCTTCTTAGTTGTATTTTCAGCACAAGCTTTTTAAAAGACATCTGTTTTGTAGGAAGTGCTGAGTAACATAGAAATTGAGCCCTTAGGGACTCTCGTTGGAAGTCCAGACTTGTCAGCTACCTTCCATCAAAGGTATTGTTCATATACAAAGGTCAGCTTTCTGATGCAAGGTGAAATTCACTTAGCACTGAGAGCAAGGCCTGGTTTTCTGCTTAACCTCAGAAAGCTGGAACTGCAGTAGGAAGGAGCTAGAACCTTGTGTTCTGTATTTCAGACCCAGAATATGATTTTTTTTTTCTTATATAGATTGTGCATTTGCAAATAAGAAAAGGTGTTGTCAAGAAATCACAAAAGATACAAACTCTTGTTGCAGTGCTCAAAAACTGCACCATTTTGTTTCATAAAGTCTGTAGCTGTAATGATGTGCACATTTGTTCATTTAGATGTCTTTGCCTTTAGTATGTACACTGAGGTATGGCTTTCCATGTAAAGATCACAGCATGAACTTACTTGGTGCTACTAGAAAGTGTAATGGAAGTCTTGATGGCTGTTAAATCCATTAAGAACAGTGGTAGAATTAACAGAAATACTTCTTTTTGATATTTATAGCTTAATGCTCTTTCATAGATGTGGTTAGATTCAGCACTGGCATTAATAATAAAGGTAGCTGGTCTGATAATATTAGATAAATCATTGATCTTCCTCTGAGGCTTTGGACATTCCCCACCCTCCTCTTATTCAGCATTTGCATAACCTTGGTTGACTCTGAGAGTGCTCCACACCTTGAGCTTTGGTAGGTCAGACCTCAAGAAAGGCTCTGGTTTATTAAAACTGAAGTTCTTATTCACTGTCTGAATTTGAGAAGGAGTTGGGGATTAACTCCTAAAATCTTTTTTTGTATTAGATCATATAGATCTAGTATTTATATCCCACTAGTCAAAACAATCTGACTCTTTCTCAGTCACTTCTTCAATTACATTTTTATTATCTTAGTTATTTTATTTGCTTCTATTTAAGCTTCACAGCAAGAAATGTGTTTTTTATTTTGAGTAAGAAAGCTTCTTGCTCAAATACTTGTGCACACAGTGTTTTAATCACCATGTCTCTTATGTTTTCTATTGGATGGAAAAACTGAGTATGTCACATCTGTGGCAAGAAGGTGTGTTAGCCTAGAAACAACACCAATGGCTTTGGGTGCTGCCTGGAACCTTTGACACTGCTGCAAATAGTAACATAACAGTTACCTCTAGCCAGCCACTGCTCACCCAAAACTTCTAGATTCATCTAACTTAATTTTCTTGTGGTGTTTTCCTCTTAGGTTATTGCTTCATCACTTCAGCTCCAGGCAAAGCAAACTTTTTTTTGTCAGGTAATTGCCTTTTTCTTTCTTTCTTTCTGTATTTACATGTCCTCTAGTCTCAGTCCCAAATTAATTTTTGCTTATACTCTCTCCTTTCTGCAGTTTGTGTTTCACACATACACCGCAGGATTCACCCTATTTAATGGAAATGGTACCACAAAGGCTGAAGTATGTGTTGATTTTTTAAATTTTTAAATCATCTTAATTGTACAAGACCATTTTGTGCATCACTTACAAGTGTTTTACAACTGTACTTAATGTAGTATTTTCTTCTGTCCTCCTTAGGAGTACTCAGTTCAACAAAAGCAGGTCTTCTGTGGCTTGGGAGCAGTTTCCTATGCAGCATGTATTGGTGTATGTATCTGCTCAGTGATTGCTTTCTTAATAAGCTCTACTGAGAAGGAGTAGGTGCTGAGATAATCACACAGCCAGATATCCTTCAGGGTTGTGCTTTAATGATGTCCTTTGATGTCTTCCCCTCGAACTGTTGAGAATAAGAATCTTCCTGATCATCTGTCAGTCAGTATCTTGCTTGGCTTTCTCTGGTGCTTCCTTTTCTGTCACTTTCTTTACTATTCTGCAAGCTTAGAAAATGGCTGCTGAAAGGAAATGGCCAGGGTTTACAGACACAGAATAGCTCACTGGGTTCCTGTAGCTGATTTTCTGATGTGGGGCTGTGGAAGAGATCTGTCTCGCTCTAAACAAGTGGTGAAATCTGCAGGCATGTGGACTGGATGATTAACTCAGATCCCAGAAGCATCATAGACATGAAAATACTGCACCGAGTGCAGGTTAATTAGCCTGCCAGGAGGGTGAGGTAGCTGAGGGCTAGCTCCATGCTCTGCTGGGTTAGGAATTTGTGGTTTGCTACATCAGAATGAGCTCTGGTATCCTCATGACACTCATTGCAAGTGTAGGTGCCTCTATAACGCATTTTCTCACTCTTCCCACTAAACAGTGGTTTTTATAAGCCTTCTGGCAGAAAAATATGGCTGTTTCTGCTTTTCTTAGGTGGACTTCCCCTCTGTCCACTAGGCAAAACAGCTGGGCCAGCAGTGCTCAGGACTTTACAGAGGCCTGAGGAGGCAGCTGTGCCTGTGGGTGAATGTGGGAGTTCTTCCCCTTTGTCCTCCAAGGGAGATGTTGAGCATTAGCTGGTGGCCTGGCCATTTATTCCTAAATGAAACTTCCTGCAAGTGTATTATGGAATACAGAAACTGCAGAGAATTGGGAGCGAATGCACAAGTGCACCTGGTGTCCTGTTTGGGGGAGGGATCAGTGTGTGTCACAAGGCAGTTCGACTGATGTCCGAGGAATATTAGTCAGAGGTAATTGTTTTCATTTTCCTGTCTTTGTAATCATGCTGCTATCGTCCTATACATAATAATGGGTTTTTTATTGTAATATTTTGTATTCTTATCTAAAAGAGTGATTACAAATACCTTCAGTAACTGGAGAACGTGTGTATTTTGTTGGAATGTTAAACCAAGGCACTTGTTTGTATTTATAGATGGTAACTGTGTACCAAGTCACAGATTTATTTCGCCAAACTGTTGCACTTGCTGAAATACTGCACATTTTTTGTAATAGAAAGTGCCTGTTTCCTCCCAATGCCTTAGGCTCTTCCTCTTGTCTTCATGAATCGATACACGTTGCAGAGTCCATTAACACAACTAATCGTCAAGCAACTTCTACCTGCTCCTCTGCTTGGTGAGTGTGAAGAACCTGTGCCTCCTGCAGCTGGCCACGGGGCGTTTGCTGCCCCCATCTGACTGTAGAATTCTGGTGCCCTTGCACAGATGTGGTCTGACTGTTTCCTAGCCACCTTCTCTGACTGCCTTTGCTGGTTCTGTGTGAGAGTTTAACAGTTGCTGATCAGTGTAGCTGACCTCTATTTGTTGCTTGCTGGTTTTTAGTTGTAGAGCTGCAGAGCACCCTTCTGACCTGCATATGCACAACATGCAACTGTTTCTCCAAAGGCACATGGGGAGACAGTTGGCATTTTAATTTGGTTTGGGCATTATACCTGAATCAGGATGGCTCAGAAGGGCAGTAGCCCTCCAACTGGCACGGCCTGGTGTGGCACATACGTGACATCAGAGTGCAGCACAGCTCTAGGTGTGCGCTGGCATCGTTCCTTACTCAGGCTGGGGCTGCTGGTGGCTGCCTAGCTGGCTCCCTAACTGCTGATAGTGGAGAAAGTGAGAGTTGTTACAACAGAATATTATGAACCTCGCAAGGCAATAGGTCTCAGTTCATTACTGGAACAGGTCTACTGCCATGGGGAAGTTGCACCAGGACAAGTCTGACTATTTGATGTCATTAACTGTTTTTCTAATGTCATTAGAAGAAATTTTTTGCATCTCCTAGAGGGCAACTGGTAAAATTAAAACACATCATCTCTGTTCCAAGTCACGTGAGATGGCTACCCAGATCTTTCTGAGGATCTGCATTAGAGCTTTCTGACTTGTTTCCCTTGGAGCAAGTGTTAAAATGTGCTTCCATTTTCTTAAATGTAGAGAGAAACCTGAGGGCAGTTGATAAATATTAGTCCAGCATTTGAAAGTGTCATCTTTTACACCGACACCTTTATTGAACAGCCCTACCAAAAACTAATAAAAGGAGAAATCTACTATTTCAAGCAAGGTCAGTTTGCCAGACTATGCACTGTTGTGCCTAGATCTTAGTCTAGAGAAGAGAAAGGAGAAAACTAGTTAGATTATTAACTCTGTTTTGATACAGCCTTTGTGAGTGGCAGTGGTTTAGGCTTGTGTTCTCCATGACTGACTGTAGGATGGATGTTTTCAGGTACCTTGTAAAGCTGGGTCTGGAGGAGACTGACCCATTCTCATCTAGGATGCAGCTGAAGCACTGGCACTTGTGGCAGACACACAGCTGGGCAGAGAAATGGCAATATGAAAGCCAGCATTCCCCTGGTACCCTCCTTTTCAAATCAGGGATGCAGTCTTCACTTCAAGTCTGTTCCCTTCAGGATTTTCTGTGCTGGATTTTGCACTGACCTGTCCACNCCCCCCCCCTTTCTCTTAAGAACAAAGTACTCATGGTTTGAGCTGGGTAGCAGTGATTGAAAGCTGTGAGTCCATAATGATAAATCACCTTTTAGGACTGGGGCTTTAAATCTTGCTCAAGCTTCTGAAAACAAAGAGCAAGATCCCAAGTAGATTTTTATGGGGCAGTCTCTTCTTAAGCTGCCAGGTTATTCAGTTGTGAACTGTTGAGCTGGAAATGTATACACATAATTATGAATGTTACTATTGAGATAGTCCTTTTGGATCTTTTAAAGCAAAATTCTCTTTAACTCTGCAGGCTTGATGAGTGCATTTACTACGGCGGTGGTGAGAAGCCCAGAATTTGAGAATGGAATTGAAGTGATGGATAAGAATGGCAATGTTGTAGGAGTGTCACAGAAGGCTGGTGAGAAGGTAGGTGAGGAGATGAAGGCCTTTCATTCCCTGCTAAGAGCTGAATGTGATGCTGTGGGTAGATGGAGTTGGATATATTGTCACAAGGAATCCTGGATCACGGGATGAATCTTTGGGTAGGCTTGGAACTAGGTCTCTGGTTCCACACCAGGTTCCACGACCCTTGTGTCTTCAGTGGTTGGCAGCCTCTCCAGACCAATATACTGAGTGCCAGAGTTGAGCCCCAGAGACACTAGCACAGGCATTTCTGCTTTCCCTGGCCAGCTCGGGAGGAGATGAGACTCTTGGACCGTCTTCTGATGGGTCACCTCAGAGAAGAGCACTGTATTGTACATAGCCCATGCACCTTCTATAATGGGAATATTATATAAAGGCTGTGCCTGCCAAAGGGTAATGCCCTGATCTATAGTGTGCTACTGCATTTTATCCTTGGGCTTCAGTTGCTGACCAAGCTGAGTCTCTGTTTGCTCCTTGTCTTGCTCATCAACATCCGCTGTAGAGCCTGGCAAAGGAAACAGAGCAAGGAGTCGTATTTTATGTGCTGTCAGTGACCTTCCCTCTCCACGCTGCTGTCCAGGTGAGAGGAAACAGCTAGATGAGCATAAAGATTTGTGGGCAGCTGGAGAGAACTTCAGATTTGACACAGGGTAGTCAG
Organism: Aegotheles bennettii; assembly: GCA_013398125.1. Taxonomy (NCBI): domain Eukaryota; kingdom Metazoa; phylum Chordata; class Aves; order Caprimulgiformes; family Aegothelidae; genus Aegotheles; species Aegotheles bennettii. Next base: position 60,551 of record VZRW01009278.1, on the reverse strand, counting down.
GATGCCCAGAAAGTAAAACCATTTGGGAGGGGTTTGACACAACTCTAAAAAAGCAAATCTCAGCAAAATGATGATCGTGGTAGGAAAATTCAATATGGCATTAGTAGTTTCACCTCCTTTTTAAGGTATTTCTTAGCCACAAGTGGAATATTTGCCACTTGCAGGAGTTGAGTTTCTATTTAAGAAAGAATTCATCTAACAAATACTTCTATCCCTCATTTACCCGTTGCTTGAAACTCTGGAGTGTTAGACAAATAGAGCTCACAGAGGCACGCTGTGGTATTGGAAGCTACACAGAGCACTGCTTTAACAACATTTATTTTTCTCTTTCCCTGGAGGCTGTTAAAGAAACAGCATTGTCCAGAGCAGTCTTGTTTGGAACAACATTCTTCCTGCCATCTGTGCTTACGTACTTTGTGCGAAGGTAGGAGGGACTGTGGAAGGGCTGGGGTGCCTGGTCAGTGTGTATTCTGGTTTGTGGTCTGGCTGGTTTACCATTTGCCATTTTTTTCCTTGGGTTGTGGTGTTACCTGCCTTGGTAGCAGTGATTATCTGGGAAGTTTCTGTTCAGCTACTGTGATTCATTTAGATAAGTGAATGAATCTTGTTATGTCCGACACACGCTTTTGGGGTTTGCAGGAGGTTGTGTAGAACTATGAGGATTTCCTCTCTTCTCCCACGCAGGAAACATGTTTGTGCTCTCCTCATAGGCTGTTTGCCAGCACCTAGGTTCCCAAACTCTGGATTGAGTCCCCGTGTCTGGAGTCAAGGTTGTTCACAGCACTTAGATAATAAGAGTTAATACGGTACTTGAATTTGCAGCTAGAACTGGATCCCAACTTCCAAATAGCTTTCCATATTCTGTAAAACATTTCACTGCTTTTGCAACACTTAGAAACCCTGTATTGTAAGAACAATTCATTGTATGCTTCATCAGAAAATTCTTAGCCTGCCCTGGGCTTCTGGTAGGGAATATCTGTGTCATGTAAATAATGCAGGTAATCTGGTATTGCCTAAATCTACTCCCTATTCCCCTCTGTTAGCTTAAGGGACTCCTGGTACCAGAAGATATAAATGCAGATGTAAGATAGAATTTTTAAAATATATCGAGTAATAGATTTTGCACAAGACAAAGTAGGACTGCCAAGAGGAAGTAAATCTGAAAGGAAAGCAGGTAATGCAAGGAAAATCTTAGCCAAAGGACTGAGATACTTCAAAGCACTAACACCCCTTCTCTTGTCATTTTGATCTTCCTGCTTATTTTCTTAATCTTGTATTGAGAATATTGAGAATCTTAATCTTGTATCGTGCCTGTAAGACACTGCAGCTAAGTACAAAACAAAGGCAAAGAACAGGAAGTTAGAAGTAAGAACATAAAGTGAAAGAAACATCTTTAGGATTCATAAGCATAGGTCATCACTGATTTCAGTGGAAATTCAGCCACTAAAATAGTAGCTAATGCTCTTTGTCTCACTGTCAGATTATTTTTCAAGCCCAAACTGAGATATTTACTTTTTCAATGTCTTGGACAGCACAAAATGGGCAAGAACTCCACGTGCTTTGGCTTCAGTGAGAATGCTGATGGTTACGTCGGTACTCGCAGGGATGCTGCCGGTGTCACTTAGTATGTTCTCACAGTGTGGGGAGGTAAGTCCTCTCACAGGAATTCATTTGGGATTATTCTTATATTAAATAGTCCCTCCAGAACTATGGCCAGCAGTCTTAACGCCGTGTAAGAAAAATCTATAGGATTAATGTGGTTGTGCATCTAAAATGGGGCAGCTTGTGGAGGCCGAGGCTCACAGGACTTTCTAGGTCTAAGTTGCAATGTGTGTTATTTACATTTACACTTTTCAATGTAGATTTATTGGATTTTCACAACAGTCTGAAGCAAGCAAGGTCAGGAGAGCATCTTAAAGATTAAACCCAAGGCTGTTTTAGCACTGGTTTTGGTCCTGCTGAAGATAGGAAGGAGGTAGATGAGAATTTGTTCTTTCACGCAAAGTCAGCATGAGCTTGTGGGAGGGGTAAACCAACTGAGATGCCAGATCTCTTCCCCCTGCCATACTGAGCTGTGAAGTGTAGCCTGTTCCCTGGGAATGGACACCTTCCTGGCAGGCTTTAAATGGAGGACGTAGCTCTTGAACCTTGGGCTTTGGAGGCAGCCAGGTGAGAGAGAAGCCCAAGGTTCCTTTCTGCCTTTATTTCCTCTCCCCTGTCAGCACTACGTGAATATTCTTGGAAAATCACAGACCAGGCTCTTGCAATTTTCAGTGGTTTCTTTTATTTGCCTAAACCTTCTGGCATTGTAATCTCTTTTTTAATATTTTTTACCCTTCTTTCCATAAGAGGTTAACTGAACATAAATGAGGGGAGTTGTGAGAAATTATGTGCTGAGGGTATGGCTGGTTGGTTCCCTTTGAGCTTCCCAACAGCTCAGCCCACAGCAGAAGTTCTCCTGGGTGAATCACCCAAATACAGTGAATGGAGACAATGTCACTAGTGCTCTGTAGATGTCAGGAATATCTGCAATTTTAAATAACACTTATTTAATCCCTTATGTGTGCTCATCAGGGCACGTGTCAGATATGCGAAAAAACAAAAAAAGAGCCCCAAACACAAAAATCCCACAACCCCCCACAAATAAACAAAGAACCCCAAGTCCCATACGGTTGTGATTCTGCATACAGTATTTCAATTTGTGCAAAGTTCAGTGCAGTAAAGAGGACTTGACATGTACCTACCATGGTGGTGTTGATTCCCTTTTTCTATCTGTTTCAGATAAAACGAGCAGACCTCGAAGAGGAAATTCTGTCATCTACAGAAGAAACAGAGTTATTCTACAATAGGGGAATTTAGAGATTGGCTTTAATACACAAATGTGTGCTCTGAATCAAGTGAATTTTGAATGCATCAACAAATTCAGATGTGACTGATGGGATCGTAAGTGATGTTTGTACCAGAAAGCACTGTAATACAGTGTTTGTCACAAACTCAGTTCTGTTTGCTTCCTCCTGGGATTGATTTCTTAGTTTAAAGACCACTGACTACAAAAGTCTGTTCTTTTGACATGCTGTTTGCCAGGAACACAGTGTGAACAGCAGGAGTCCTCTGGGTAAAGTCAAGCTGGTTTTTCTCCGAATGCTGACTTTGCGTGTGTCATTGTGTTTAGTGACACTCCTTTCAAGGATGAGACATGAGTGAGGTAGCCAGTAAAGTGATACTAGACAAAGCAACCCTGATGGCAATATAATATTGCTTAAATTTATTTGTTTAAGAAATATTCAGGAACTGGGTGTCAAACTTGGCTACAAAGCGATCCCTGGTTTTCTCAGCATCCTTGAAGGAGTTGTGAGACCTAATGCCTCTTGAGCTTTAGAACTTAGGGGTTTTTTTACACTGAAGCCACTGGGAAATCCTGTGCCTTTGTGACCTTGTGGTGGACAATGAGGAACCCCCAGTTTTGCAGGTTGATGGTGTTTATCCAAACAAGAAAGCTGTCTTTTGAGATGTGGCATAAGGGTCAGCCATTGATCAATGTGGTGATAAATTTGGTTGATCATAAAACATTCAGGGGACTGGGACTGTCTGTGAAGAGCTGCAGAAAGAGCTTACACCACTGGATGCAAAAACAGGTGAAATACCAAATGGGTAAGTGAAAAGTGATGAGCTTGTAGTGGCACAGGGAACAATCCAGCTTCCTGGCTGGGCTTTGAGCTGGCTGTTAATGCTAAGAGTGGAACTAAGGGTAGTGACAGGTCACTCAACGTGCCATTGAGCTTCCAGGTTCTTACCAAAGGGGCATTGGATGCTAAAAGCTGACATGAACTTAAGAGGAGAATGGGCATTGTCATCAAAGGGCATCCATTGAAGGATACCAAATTCATGGAAACTACACCAGCAAAAAGAGTTCAGAAGCTCCATACCACTGGGCAGTGGAAGAGGCAAACGGCTTATTGGCCTGCTCTCACTCTCGTGTCTGCATTTTGGTGGCCACTGGGATATGACATCTGGCTGAACAGATCTTTGGTCTGGCCTGGTACAGCTGCTTTCATGTGGTTTGCTGACCTTCAAGCAAGGTAGAAAGAAGCTCCACAAGTGTGGTAGGAGAACTGTGGTTGTGGTAACTATAGGCGGGGGTCATAGGAAAGATGGCTCCAAGATCACTGAAGATGTCACATGAGGTGCTGCTAAGGCTGTGTGTGACAAGGATAAATACACACTGAATAATGCAACAATCACTTTCACAGAAATAATTTTACAACTACAGCCTCCCAAGTCCACCATAACTTCCTTAAAGTGCAATACAAGGTCACTGCGTTATTGCTGGAGGATTGGATTTCCTTTCACAGCGTGAGAAAACCAGTGGTTTCCCAGTTCCACTTCATCCCACAAGGAAGACAGCAGCATAGAGCAAAGTGAGGAAAAATAGCAGGCCTGGTGTCCTGCAGGAAAACAGTTCCTGCCGTGCTTTTGGCACGGAACAAAAGCAGGAAGTAGGGGGTTGTGTTCGGTCTCTTGTGTGAGTTCTGCTCGAGCCTTCCTCTAACAACTCACTGCAGGGAAGGGTCACACGAGGAGAGGGCAGGGGAGGAGCAGCAGCACACCCCAAGGACCTGTAACTTGAGGGGGGATACTGTAAAGTTGTTCCAGGAAGACTGTGTAGATACTGTGTTAAAGAGTCTGCACTGCTCCACTGGAGGACTGCTGTGAATTTTTACAGGTAAAGGATCGCTTACACCTACGGAACTCAACAGGCATCAGTTAGCATTGCCTTTGTGAGCCAGGTTCTTAACTACCTAGTAAAATCCCATCAGGGTCAACAACATAAAAGCAGTCATACTGAGTCAGACCAAAGGTCTGCCCGGCCAAATGTCTTCACCAGCAGCCGAAAAGCACCAGGCTCAGCTCTCCTGAGCCGGGAGGACACTAGGGAGGTGGAAGCTCTCTCTGCTCTTTTTCCTTAGATACCACAGGGTTAGGTGGAAGAGGCTCAGCCTGCCCCTCTCAATTAAGTGTCTACTTCCAAATCTTTAATTACGGTGGCATAGCTAACATCCATTGTCTAACCCTGTTTCTCCATTAATCCTATTCAATACCATGCCAAAGGCATGCTTAGATGGGGTCCAGTTCCACTCTCGGTAAACATTGATTGGCACTACAATGAAGACCCACAGCACCCCCAACTCCTTTTTCTAACATCATTTAAGAATGGCAAAGTAAATGCTGGTTACATGAACCACACTGGAAACAAAGAAGGGGGAAAAAAAAGCCAACAGAAGAGCAAAGCCAACAAATAGAAGATAACACATTGGTGAACCTTGAATTGTCATGGTAACTAGACAAGCTATAAATTCTGTGGCACCACACTTGGATGTTTTAAGCAACTTGATGTCATTACAACTGTGAGTAAGGCTTATGGAACAGGTCTGGTAACAGTGTCTGTTATTACAGCTGCCCATCATCAAACTCCACCAGCTT
>VZRW01009278.1:43901-54936 GCA_013398125.1 Aegotheles bennettii | reverse complement strand
TATTAAATCCCCCTTCCCCCCCTCCCCCCCCATTCTTGGAAATGTTTCTGTTGCCTTAACTGGAATTTTCTGGAAGAGGAGGGCAGGCACCTGCGATTTAAATTGTCAGCCTGGGTTGATTCAGCTGCTCCCCAAATCAGGGCAGGGAAAACATGTTACTAAAAAGGCCCTGGCATTCTTGGTCTCGGAATAAAGTCATTATGAGACTAGAACTGCCAGGACCTGATAGTCCAGAGGGATGAGATAAGTGGGGGGAACAAGACTGGAACAAGCAGAAAAGCATCAGATTTGAAGGACTCGGGAGGAGAGTCAGCTCCTAGAGGAGAACCTTCCCCCTTGTAACTTGGACAAGGTAACACCACAGCAGCCCCAGGCAGGTGCCTCCTGCCTTTAGCAGCAGTGCTGTGGTACGTGGCTGTGTTACTGGTGGAACCAGTTCAACTCCAACAGACAGAAGCTTCCTGCTTCAAGGAAAGTGCAAGTCTCAGTACAGCAGAATATGGCAGCAGTTCCCCACCTATCGAGCTTCTCATCTTGAAATTCAGGAATATAGGATAAGGCTTCCCTCTGCCTTTAATGTAGCTTTAAAAAAAGCCCAAACCAGCCACTCCCACATCAGGCAATACTGAGATCAAAGGATTTCCTCAGCTGGAGCAGTGTCCCAGTGCCCCCAAGCCTGTAGCACAGCCCCAGCAGGCTGTGGGGGTGGTGGGAGGAAGGATGCAGGTGGGGAGGGAGCTCTGTGCTGTGGCTCCATCCCCATCACGCAGCGAACACCACGCCACATGCTGCAGGGCCCGGGAAGGAGCTGCTGTCCAGGCTCCAGTGTCCTCCTGAGCCTGGCATCCCTCACAGCTCCAGGGAATGAGCTCACCCGACCAAAGGGCTCTGACTCAGACTCCAGCCAGCAGCTGCCTGAGGAAGGGTGTGAGGCAGCTGCCATCTGCCCCCACCGAGCCTCACGGCTTGTGTTTATGTGGAAATTCAGCCACTTCCAACACCACCTCACAAGACGCCATCCACAAATCCTCACGAGCCCTTCCGATAACTGGGGAACTGCAGCAGGGGCTGGGATCAGCAGCAGCCTGTAGTTGTAGGATGGATGCTGTCAGATGTCCTGTGTCTTTTTCCAGGTGACACAGCACTGGATTGTTCTGTCGGAACATTCCCTCCACACCTGCCTGGGGAGCAGACAAGGCAGGCCAGCTTACACCAGGGACCCCAGAGATGGCAGCGTTACAAACAAGAGTTAGCCCTAAGGGATGAGAGCCCAATTTACTAAGCAAAATCACAACTGAAGGGAGCAGCTGCTTACCCTGCTCCCCTTTGCTGTTCCCCATCTGCCTTCCAGTACCTGCAAGCATAGAGGAGATACATAATGCTGCAACCAGCACACCAACTGGTTCATGGGGATGACAAAGAAGGCACAGGGCTTGCATGAACCTTTTGCCTCAACCTAAGAAGAAGCGGTGCTACCATCTCCATTCGAACACACAATCATCAGAACATCATTCTGCTGCAGGGGAAGCATAAAGACTGTGGAAATACATAATAGAAGAATACAAGAGTTAGATTTCATTCACCATAAATCAGTGAACTTTTGAGTGTAAAGCCTGGCTTGTAACTCCTCTTACATTATTTCTTACGTGCATAATTTGGTATTTGATTAGTATCTCAAAAACAATTAAATATTCATGTTTTAAAAACATTAAAAAGCCTTTAAATAGTAATAGCCAAGATTTCAAATTCCTGCAATTGGAAATTGGCTTTTGACTGAAAAGTACAAAAATTGACCGAAATCCAACTGGCTTTCGGTCATTCCGCATCCCTTTTGGGGGCACATCTCTTGCAGGCCAGCAGGAACCATCATTCACCGTTTTGTATTTACCCAAGAACAGAAGGCAGGAATGACAATTCCATTTTACACCACCTCTGCTCCTAGGAGGAAGGAGAAAGGATGTCATCTGAGCCTGCAAGAGCAGCAGCTGCACACGCCGTCTGCTCGTGCGCATCCTGGGGAAAGGGAAATGAGGAAGAAGCAGAAATCTGTCCCTGTTCTGACCTTTCAGATTTTTCTATTTTATTTTAAACCTTTTTGAGAGGAAACAGTGCCAAAAGTCATTAAAAAAATGCAAGAACATGAGGACAAGCCTTCGGAAGCACCGAAGCTGAGGGAGGCTGGTGCAGCTTTCTCAGCACTGACAAGAATTCAGCACTGGTGACAAAACTGAACGTGCAGCAGCACAGCTCTGACCCAAGCATGAAGCTGCAGCTTAAGCCCAGTATTGCGAAACTAAGAGCCAAGGCCTGTGACTCAGTGGCCACAACTATCCAAGAATACATTTACATAAATTAAAGGGTAGGCTGGTCAGGATTTTTTAATAGACGTAAGCATGCTATAAGTCCAGTTCCTTAAGTGAAAAATTATATTTCATTTGTTTTGCACAAAGGTCAGAATACAAGATCTAACACAACACCAAGATTTTCAACTTAAACATTTCCAAAACAGAAAGCAAAGCAAGCATTAAATATTGAGTTTGTAACTGAGTTCCTCTGCGTGTTGTGGTTGTCTCTAATCCCTGTACTACCACAATAATATATCTTAAGGCTTTTTGTTAATAAGAAACTGTGAGAGTTTGTAACTGAGTGTGTGGTGTTAAGACAACTGTTTGAAAGCATGTTCAGCTTTTTCTTGGTGAGAGACTTCTGTTTCAGTGGACTTTAAAGTAGGTCCTGAATGGAATTTTCAGCCTAATTTTGCTGTTCTGCTATTCCGACTGTTAGAGAAGTCCCAGAACAGAAGCAGCAATACTAAAGAACCGTTAAGGAAAAACATTAATGGGTGAATTGGGGAAAAAAAAGCTGCAGAGCACTTACAGGCAAACAAAGGCAATTGCAGTATTTTTTTCAGAAAGTAAAAAAAGAAGACATGCTTCTCTGTTCAGAATTTAAACTGAAAAGTGTTCAAAGCAGAATTTTACACCCCTGAAAATAGGGGATTATTCTGAAGCACTTTCATTTACTGACTGCTATAACTCGCCACGTTATACATAGATGCCACATTCCTTATCCATATTCTGAAATAGATTTCCTTAATGCATAATACATAGCAAAAGCACAGCCCTTTTTCAAAGCAATATTGCTTGCACATAGTCATCGGTGAGCTCTACCCGTCTCAGAATAGCAAACATCCAACTATTTAACAATATAAATATTGATTGCTAAAGTTTTAATCGTAAGTATAAAATCTGTGTAAACCCACATGCTACAGCGTGTCCGTACAAAGGGCAGGAAAAAGGTTATTTTTTCTTATAACAAAGTGCTGCTGCAGAATCGACTGATTTGTTGTGGACGTTTCTGGAGAAATACAGATTGTTTGGCTCAGAGTTACTTCCCTACAGAGACTCTAAACTCTTCTCAGAAGATTACAAAGCAGTTAGTTTCAAGCTGCTCAGTGAAAAAAAAAAGATCTCTTGAGTTATGGCTATGCAACCAAACAAGCAGGCAAATTTTAACTCTCTCTGAACGATTTCCCAGTTTTTACTAGTACAAAAGTTTCCATCTACATTTAGTCTACACAGAGCACCATCAGATAGTACCTGTGTTACAGCTCACACTGAAGCAGCTGGTGCTCTCCCTGGGATACCTGGCCATGTGAACATCTCTAGTCCATCTGATTTTCACTCAAATGGATCAGAATAAATAGCCAGATACCTTCTCAGCAGAGAACCCCACCAACTTCTTAAACTACCCCAGCTGTAAAGCAGCACTTGCCTGTGACCCCACAGCAATCCTGTCCTCCTTTCCCTCCATCAGAGGCATGGGATGGTGTGAAAGGGAGAAAACCTCTAAGGCAAGAGTCCAAAAGAGGTGCTCAACTCTCACTTGAGCTTTAAAATACCTCTTCCTTTATATAGTAAGGCCACCACGTCAGATTTTCCCAGACATCCTTTTTAACACCCAGATACTTTCAAGTAGAAAGAAGAGAACTTGTCCATTTACTTGGGATTTCCAGGTATTGGGCAGTCCAGAGCAAGAGCAGGATCTGACAGGCTGACACACCTGGAAGCCCAGAATGAGCTCTCAGACCAACTGCTCATTCCGTGTATCCCTGTGAAGAGACTACCACATCCAAACTGCACTGGTTTTACAACACGTGTGCTGCATGGGTGTTCCAGCCCCCAGGAAGACAAATCAGAGCAAAACCAGAGCTGTCTGACATCTGGAACCTGCAGGACAAATGGCCACTGTAATAATGTCTGGCACAGCCTGAACACATGGGCCCACATTACTTGTGTATCACAACATGAGGGTACATGAAATACAGGAGCCATATATACAAAGTTATAGTTGGGGAAGATAATGACACCAGGGATGTTCCCAAATATGCCTCCGTATATTCCCAGTCAAGCTCCAATATTCTGCATTGTATCATGGTAAATATGACATTCACTCTTAAACCTTTAATTTTCCCATATAAAATGTCAGGCATTCCCATCTGTATGGCAAAGACAGTATTTCTGAGTTGGTCCGTAACACCGTAGTGCATCAAAATCAGATTTTGAGCATTTGTTCAGCAGCTGCTAAATGGAAAAGAAAGTTTTCTGTAGCTGGTGGAAATCGCTTTTGTTTCAGGGCCTCAGAGTTAAGGGTTGGTTTTCCATTGCCATCGGAAACTTCAGTAAGTGAGGCTAAAGTAGCCAAGATTTCTTTTGTCTTCAGAGAAATATCCTTGAAGAACAGAAAAACAAGCAACCTTGAATATAGTATTAGGTATTAAAATGTTTTAACATACACTTAATAAAAACTTTAAAAAACCAAAACACTGAAACCCCTGAACAATAGGAAAATAATGAAAAATAGTTAATTTTAAATAAAGACCCTATTTATTTTAAGGCAAACTTGCAACAGATCTTCAGTCTACTCTTGTGCAATGTTGAATAAAGGGAGCACAGCTACTCCACAGGCTCCTCTCGCTGGCCTAACTCGCCTCTTTTGACCAAATCACTCAGTTATGAAATGTCTAATAATCCACTAGATGGGGGAAGAAGTGAAAAAAACCCATCATCATAAAGATCAGGCTTTATAGCTGAGAAGCTGTATCTCAGAAGGCTTTTTCAAAGATATTGAGCAAAATACATGCTTTGTGGAATAAAACTGGGTAACTAATTTTACTGGAAGTCTTATAATCTATACAATTTCTAAAGCTTCCTCAGCAATGTGGTTACCCGAGAGAGAATATAAACAGATTAGGTCAGCTTTAAAAACCTGTATGAAGAATAAAAAGGCCCATTTGTAAAAAGGCAGAGGGTACAAGAAATCAGATTATTCTCAGGGGCAATCTTCTTCCTACTCCCGTCCTTCCTTCTGCCAAGATCCAGTGATAGAAGTAATTTAACTAGATTTAAAAATAAAAATAAAATATTAACCTTAATGACTTGACTGTCTGATTTATCTGGATCTTCTGCAGATTGAACAATTAGTTGTCCAATTTCTTTGTGAAGTTTTCCCATTGTCATTGCCTCTGAATAAGAAAAAAAAAGCATACATTCATGTTAAATGACCATTTCTGTGATATCTAGAAATGTGTGTGAATAACAAGACAAAACAAGGAGTCCTCTTCACAATTGCCATTGGAAATCTATCAGTAAAGGCAGTGATCTGATCTATAAACAGCCGTGCTGGTAACAGCAGGTAACAGCAAGGTAGGGAACAGCAAGATGAGAAGCAACATACAAGCTTTCTTTTCAAATAATCCCCAAGTATTTAGTGTTTTCAGTATTTGGTATTTCAGTATTTAGTTCAATGTTTTCAGTTTCTCCAGCGTCTTTAATGCAACCAACCTTTTACTGCAGGGGAAATGGTGATCTCACTATCGGCCAAATTCACATACACATCGTAGAGGTCTGATCTACTGTTCACTTCAGAATCTGTAAATCCAGCAATGTAACCTGGAAAGCAGAATTTTGGAAAGATTAAAATCTTCATAAACAAAGCCAAAACAAACCCAAGGTATTATGGTATTATGGAAGATCGCAGTCCTAAAGTCTGTTCTAAAAGTATTTGACCCAATGCTCATTGGATCCAAGACATTATCAGTCATTGAATGAGTGTGTCCAGCAGAATGATTCACTTTTGATGAGCTTAAAAATCAGCTCCCAGAATTTCCTTGGTCACGGATGAACCTCTAACACAACATGCAAAGCAAAAGGGTTATCAATTTGAATTTTTAAACTCTCTTTCTACCTTGCTACTAAAATGATTCATTTGCTAATGAAAAACCACTGAACTTCCTTTTTAAAAGACTCTCCACGCAGAAGACCCTTGTCATTAAGTCAGTATTAGATTGGAACAGAGGAATAAAACCAGGGGATTTTCTTATTTATAGCATGCCAGGTGAGCAACCTTAGAGCAGCTTCTCTCTGTGGAAGACATTTAGTGAGCTGAAACAAGCACTGTTGGTAACGCAGTAGAAATATTGAAGATGAGTAGTCTTCTTGCTCATTATTCAGTACAGAGAAGCCTCTTAATTGCCACATTATGCACCATGCTAACTCCTTTGCATAAACCAAGGGCCTCTTCCTGGATTATGTGTTAAGTACTACACATACACAGCAATGTGTCATGAAGATCAAACTCCTGCATAGCTGGTGAAGCCCACCTGTGATTAGGAGCCAGAGACTTCACTGGCAGCAGTCAGAATAAACACCTGGAACTTCAGAGTTAGGAACCAAAAAAGGAAAAAAAAAAATCTAAAAATGTAGTTACTAGCTATGTGTAGAAGTTAGGGAACTAGTAGCTGAAGTGAGCTGCTCCTGTACTACAGTAAGGTTTTCAATCCCTCAGATCACAACATCAAAAAAAAGTCTCAAAGTTGCTTTGCATCTGCAATTAGGGGTAGACTGGTGCGGATCCACCCAGAAGCACCAGACTAACTAGTTCCCTTCTAACATAGTTCTTTAGTTGATTTGATTTTTCTACAGAAGCCAATGTGGTTTAATTTTGAAAAACAGCATTAGTAACAAAATAATGATTTTTCCTCAAAGAGCACTGGTGCAAAATATTGCAACAATAAAATGGAACCAAAATTTAAATTTCTGTTTCAATTAATAAATTATCACTACCTGTGCAGGCTTTTAAGGCTTCCACTTCCTCCTCATTTAGGTGTACATACGAATGAAGAATTGACCAGTCTTGTCGATGCCACACTAAAGCAGGCAAAGTCCTAGGGAAATGAGATTGGTACTTGCACACAGCAGACTTGCACTAGACAGCAGACCTGTACTAATTAAAGTTTCACAGTATAAAATGTGTGTCATAAGAAAAAACTAGTGTGACTAGGTCTCATTTGGCATGTGCATACATGAACCACAGAGATTTTGACTATCAGTGCAAGCAGAATTTATCACTCATTCTACAGTTCAATTCCTCTCAGCTGACGAACATATGGCCAAGCAGGATTTAATAAAACAGGTTTAATAGAGATACTTTTTCCTAAAATGCAGACATTTCTCTCAATGCAGGTTCAGGACTTCTTGGACTTTTGGTGGTGGGTTGGGAGGGAAGGACTGACAAAGTACCTGGTGAACTCCTGGATGGCTTCTATTCTGGGGTGGTACACTACAATTCTCTTCTTTAACATCAGTGCTGTATACAAGATAACTGTTTCCATTCCAAACTGAGACACTATATCTAGAAAAGAGGGGGGGAATTATTTTATGGAAGATAAACATGCTGATATTATCATTTGTTTTTCTGAAGAAGCTTAATAATAACAGCACAGATAATATTGTTAACACTATGCAAAGCACACATGAAAACTGGATTGTATTTTATATTGTCCAAAAGAAACCAGAACAAAGACTTCTGGTGTTAACCTTTGATGGAACCAGCAAGATAAGCCTTCCGAGCATCAAAATCTTTGCTGAGGAAAGATCCGTTTTCTTCGCTTTGGCAGATCCCCTTCGTAAGGACTGCAATGTAACTCTCCATCATTTTAACTGGACTTCCATGCTTCAAGTAGATTCTGTGTGAAAAGAGAGAGTCTGGTATTTTGACTGCAATCAGTACTAGTAGATACATGAAAAAAATCACAGGATCACAAATAGCAATATTATTGGAAATTATTCTTATTTTGTACACTTGGCTGAGGTTTTAAATACTGAACTAGAAGCCTTTCAGAATGCCCACCAAAAAATGTCTGCCTTCTAGGACGAAAAACTACCTTCTGTTTTCATTTGAGTTTCCTACTGTATGAAAGAACCAACATTTACCAGCAGAGAAGCACAGCACAAAGGCGTAAGCATGTGTTCAGACCAAGGATTCTGTGCAGACCTGGAAGGTACCTGCTTTATGAGAAAACAACTACTACAGTAACTCCTGCTATGACATGCAGACCACATGAATAGTTTTTAATTTACTATCCAGGTATCATTAGGCATTCTTCTGTACTCTTTGTTAGATGATGGAAGAAGAATATAAACATATGTCCTTCATAGTCATTTAAAAGGACAACAGAGAGGCACCATAACCTATTATACAGGTTAAGGTGCTTCAGGAATAGTGCTAAAGCTCTCAACTACCTGTTTTCCATGCTAGGTACAAAGCTATGTCACACTTGAAACTCAGTTAGCACGGTTAGAGGAATCCACCTTGGATTTCAAAAGTAGTATTACTTTGTAAATCAGCATTAATGTGATCCACAGCTGATCTAAACATTTCATATATCCACGAAAAAGAACGATCACAGTTTTTCAGCACCCTGCAGAACTGGTAAGGCTGATGGCATTCCCAAGCCTGTGATACAATAACCCTACAATTGCATGCAATGAGCTGCAAAATCTCAGGGAACACTCTAGGTATCGAGAACTAGGACCCAACCTATTTGAGAACTCAATGAAAAGCAAAGATGCTGAGGGTGATCATGAGAATTGGGACGTGGAAGAAAGTGAGTAAATGGGAGAAGGGAAGGAAAAGATGGCAGTCTGGTTGGAAGAAGGGAGAACACAGAGCCACAGACCTGGAGAAGCAGAGGACTCATTTTCCTAGAGGAAAAGCAAAAAAAGGCCCTGGGTGTTATGCCTAGTTCAGAGAAGCTGCAGGAAATGTCTGTAGTAGAGGTGTTGTGGAGGGATGTAAGTTGTCCATCTGTGACTACACAGCACTGACCTCCTCACAACTGGTTATACTTTTTAGAAATATGAAAGAGAAAATGAGTGTGTGTGTGTGTGTGGTGGTGTGTCTGGAAAGGACACGTTAAAACCTACTGGGGACCTGACGTTCACCCAACACCTACTGCATAAACTCTAGATGAGAAGCTTGAACCAAGCATTTATATAATCTGATTCAGTTTGTAAGACTGAATTTCCAGCAGATTGTGAGACCAAATGCAAACACAACACAACGAAATTCCATTTTTTGCCCTGGCAAGATCAAAACATGCACACAGCTTTTATACAGACCTACACAGTATCCTGGTGAAGGCCGCGTATTTCTCTGGGTTGAAGTCTTTGGCTGTCAGAACAATGGAGAAGTGGGTCACCTGGGCAAGACACATGCACAGAAGAACACACAGCTGATTTAACAGCTTCATATGAAGTTTTTTTCACATTATTGAACTTACTGCAGGACTGACAATGAGTTACAATTTAAAAAATAGTGACCAGCAGCAGCAGGTCCAAGTTATTAACTGCAGAAAAGGCACAGTTAACGGCTTTCTGGTGTGACTTGTCTCCATTGAGTCAGACCTAGGACACACCATCTTCTGCTTAATCTGCTGAGTAAGCTGCATGTGCTTATTTTAAAAGAGAGAAAGGCATTTTTCTTCCCCACAGCAGGCAGGAAACTTCCAGAACTTGTTGCCAAAGGCAGCTCTGGAGGCAGACAGCACCAACATATTTAGAAAGAGACTGGAAAAAAATCATGGAGAGCAGGCCCACAAACAGAAACACTGTAACTTCCTTAATTGAATGGCTGGGGGCTGGGACAGCATGAGGCTAAAAGTCTGCAGGCAATGACCGGGCCCACATGTTCTTAAATATCATCTCCCACCACCACTGGGTACATTATTTTATTTTTTTACACCTTTAAGGTTCATAGGAGATGTAAGCTTGAAGCTAGGAAAGGCGAGCAACATTCTGCTCTGGGCATGCAAAATTACCACATAATCTTTCTAGTTAACTATTAGAGCATGAAATATGAAAATTGAATAAACTTAGCAGGTAATTTAAAGATCTTCATAATGGGGAAAGTATAGAAGATACAAGCATATTTGCAGAGTTCCAGTTATCAATGCAGTGGAAAAGAAAGTACCTACATGAGTCAACCATTCTGAAAAAAGAAAGCATCAGGTTCTATAGGAACAAGATTTTGGACACTATGAGAGAGCCTTTGTAGAGCTTTTTTGACAAAGGAAAAAAAATTTAAAAAATTAAAAATCGCTGAATTTAAGTGTAAAGTAACCAGAAATAATGGTGGGAAATAGCATCTCCATTTTAATCCACAGAATCTATATTGTGTTATGAGTACCTCAGTCTCTTCCATCCAATATTCACCTCGGTGAGAAGCTTAACACATGGACTGGTGGGACAGCTGGCTTGTGAGGACACAGACCTCCAACCCCTTCCCTTTCCCACAGCATACAGCGGGAAAACACCACTTGAACTACCAGAGGGAGCTCTGCAGAGTCCTCCCTGCCCTCGACCAAACACCGCTGGGCCAAGCCCTACCTTTTTCAAGGCTGGAGCATCCTGAACTTCCACGGTTGTGATGTAGAACCAGGACCTCTTGTACTGGCCGAAGACGAAGGTGTGGAGCAGCTTGTTCTCCTGGGTCAGGCAGCACTTGCGCAGCAGCAGCGCCCGCAGCTCGGCCGTTATGGACGGGTAGCACCAGACCCACAGCGCGTCCCCGTTGGTGTCCTTCTCTGTGGTGGAGAGATGCTCACTGTGACAATGCCAGACAGCGGCGGGGACATGAATTGATGGGTTCACCTGAGCAGGACCCACCTCACCCTGCCCCTGGGCACCCATTCCTG
>VZRW01009278.1:2034-40445 GCA_013398125.1 Aegotheles bennettii | reverse complement strand
CAGCCCCGGCCGGGGCTCGGCTGGAGGCGTCCGGGCCCGACCTCGGCCCTGCTCCAGGCCGGGGTGAGGGCCCTGCGGTGTTCAATAGTCCCGTGCTCCGTGTGCCGCTGGAGAGAACAACGATGGTTGAAGCCCTTCAGTGTCACACAGGCTGAGTTTGCCCCTGGAATGGCAACCACGGAGGGCAGAGCCGTGGCTGAGCCTCCCTGACTGCCACATACAAACTGGGCTGGTTATATTTACCAGCCGTCTCTTTTCAGGCTAAATATACGGCTCAGACACCTCTTTTTTTATAGTATCCTATTCTGAGTGCTTAGCAAGACCATTCATTGTCAGGATGACACCTGGAGACATCCAGGAGTTACAGATGATGGATGGGTGATGACAGCTGAGGAGGCTGCGTGGTCTGGGGGCTGTGCTTAGCTCCACTACTTGGTATTTTAACAAAACATTAAAGTACTGCACGGCCTCAAGATTTCTAATCTAAAATTCATTGTATAAATCAAAGATAAAAGGATGAAAGATAAAATCAGCTTCCCAAGATGAAGTTGTGTTTTACCAGACCTTCCACATGCCACAGTATATAAACTTTCTTGGTGGGGGAAGTTGTACTTCCTTGGTGAGCAGGTCACCTTGCTGGAATATCGATCTTAAACTGCTCTTAAAATCTGACATTTTGTTACTGCTTCCCTGGGATTGGAGAGCACCTTAAATTCACATCTCTTGCACTGCCACGAGGCTACGAAATTCTGGAATTCTGAGGCACTGAAGGAATGGAGCTGGACTGAAGGACTGGAACCAGGGAGGGCTCTCTAGACAAACTTGAGGAATCCTGAGTCTCAGCAGGCTGGATGCAAAGCATGACAAGTAATGTCAAGCCCTGCAAACTGCAGGGGCTCAGTCTCCCCTGGGCCAGGCGTAATGAAGTTGCACCCAAGGCAGGCTGTAGGTTGCAGGAAGCATTTTAAAGCTAAACTGGTGTTTCACATTGGAGCGTTCAGTGCAGCTCCCAGAGTTTCAGGGTTTGAGTTTTATATGTAAGGCTTCAGTGATCATTTAGAGTTCTCAGTGACCTCAGCGTACATAGGTGATGTTTGGAAATAAGAAGAGCTTGAATGTTTGTAAATCTGTACAGATGTGTAAGAAAAGCTGTTTTTCCTCAAAGCAGATTAAGTGTAGGTCAAAGCCAACCCTTAGCTATTGTTTTGTAGCATTGTTTTGTAGCATTGCTTTGTAGTCAAGTATGTAATGCAACTTTTGGGAGTGTTTTGCTATGGCAGACACTGAGTTTGCTCTCTGCTGGACACACTGGATAACGCATGACCTCTTGGTCACCTTCTGTAATGAAGTAGGTTCTCTCAGAGTGAAGATTTAGCTGAATTCAGGGTTTTGGGTTAGCAGCAGGCGAGTTGTCAATGTGTATCAGCCAGTTCTTGTCCACTCACAGCTTCAGTTGCTGGTTTGGATACCTTTTAGCATTTTAAGTGGAATAACAGAAAAAAATAGAAAAAAATGTAATTCTGACAGCTGTTCAGGGTCTAAGGCTTTGCATTGTTCAGTTACAAACCTTGGTTTCTATAACTTACAATTTCTACTGCAAGGCACGGTGACGTGTGCTTGACTCTTCAGCTTCACTTTGTGTGTGCTTTTACTGCAGTGTCTGGTAAATTAGCCTTAATTATTTGACTGACTTGTAAGAACTTGCTTGACCAGAGTTAATTAAGTTTCAAACCAGTATGAATTCATTCTGTGCTTTGTCCAGTTGGTTATCGACTGCTGAGAGCTGTGGCTGGAGTGGCCTGGCCTTGCTGCAGGGTTAAACTTGCCTTTCAGGTTGATTTTCATAAATAAAAATTTGTAAAACTGAGTAGCAATTGTCTCAAAGCAGTACCAAGATGGAATAGCAGTCCAAATTATGGGATGGAGGAGAACTTTATTAAAATTCCCCTGGTTACTGCTGAACACTGTCACACTGTAACCTTAATTATCTTCAAATGTAGCACTGTGTTTTTTCTAGAAAGGAATTTGCTCGTCTTATGCAAGCTCATTATTTACTTAAACTAAGCCCCAAATACATGCTGTTGTGGTCCTTAAATTTAAACTTCACTGCTGCTTTCAAAATATGTCTTCTGTGTTTAACTTCCAAAACTTAGAAGCTCTGTCTGGTGTCTGAGCACCTTGACCAGGCTCCCACTCCAATTTTTTCTGACATTATTTCTTCAGGAATGTAGTGATTTCCAAAGTACCTCCTGGAAAGTGCTGACTTTAAGAATACACACGTGTCCTTTTAGCTGTACTCAACTTCTCTTTATCTTTCAAACATGTTTGCTTCTCATTCTCAGCGTTCTTTGTCCTGCTTTCCTGCAGTTAAGAGCAGTGTTAGTGTAGGGCCTGTGTGTGTGCTGGTGGCTGGTGGTGCTGCTCTAACCAGAGCAGTGTGGTGTGTCACAGGCAGGAGCTGCTGATGCTGGGAGATCCTGTTGGTAACAGCAGCTGCTTGGGGAATGAATAAATGGGTTTAAAAAAGGTCCAACCCTTCAATTGGGCTGTAGCAGCTTTTAGTGTGAGTGTTCTATAAACTGAATCTCTAGAGCACTCCGACTTAAATCCAAACAACTTTTCTGAATGAATTCTGTTTGTTTAATTTTCTTTCTTGTCTCGAGGGCAGGGCTTTTTTGTCAGTCAGATTCACTGGATGCTTTGCATCTTGCTGAACAGCACTGGTAGGCGCTGTACTGCACGCCTTGTGGTGTGTGTTCCTTGTGATGAAACAAGCTCTAAAATAGGATGTATTTTATTAATATGTATTAAGTGCCCCGTCATGGCTGGAGAGACATCTCTGCCATCCTGAAATGTTCATGTTAATGGAGACGTCTGCGTTTGTTTGCCAGTTATGTCATTGCAAGCCTGCCACTGCATTGCATCTGCCAGCATTTCTGATATGGCCAGCTAAATCAAACCATCAATGAACTTTGGTTAGAGTAGCTTAAATTCTGAAAGTTTACAGTGTTAAGCATAAAAACGTGCATCTTCTGGTTTTGTAAGTCTTTCTAATTGGATTTTACTTTCAGAATTCCTTGAGGTCGGCAAAAAGCAGCCTGCCCTTGATGTTCTCTATGATGTTATGAAAAGTAAAAAACACCGAACATGGCAGAAAATCCACGAGCCGATCATGCTGAAGTACCTGGAACTCTGTGTGGATCTCCGCAAGAGTCACCTGGCAAAAGAAGGACTGTACCAGTACAAGAACATCTGCCAGCAGGTATGGCTTTTGAGTTCTTTTTATATATTTTATTTGCAGCAAGCATGGTGTATGTCAGCTGATATGATCTAAAAGCAACTGATTGGTCTTGAGTTAGAATTAATCTGCCATTTAGATATTCTGGGTTTGTAGTATTTATGTTTTTGAATGTTTGCTGCCTATTGTGGGTGGAAACATCTTCCCATTTTCTGCCTCTCGTGTAGGTGAACATCAAATCCTTGGAAGACGTTGTTCGAGCCTATTTAAAATTAGCTGAAGAAAAAACAGAAGCAGCTAAGGAAGAATCCCAGCAGATGGTACTGGACATAGAAGACTTAGATAACATTCAAACTCCAGAAAGGTTGGTGGCCTGTCTTTAAAAAGTAGCAGTTCACAGGAAAGTATCCTTATTTTAATGAAGGATGTTGGCAATTCAGAGAACCGAGATATAAAAATGGTGGATTTGAAATGGTCTGCTTAGATCTGCATCTGTAGTGGTATTGGAGAGTTTATTATTGAAAGCTGCTCATTATCAGTTGGTGTACACGTACTGTTAATTATATTAGATCAGTTTAATTCCTCTATGTGGTAAGTCTTTCTGACCACATTGTGTGCATACAAACAAAAGGAAGTGTTACTTTATACTTGCTTGGGTAACATGAGATAATAGAAGAAAGGGCATAAAAAGTAAATTCAGAGTGTTATAATTAATGGGATGGACAATGGGAACGTAGAAAAGGATCAGGAAATCTATCTGCTTTAGGCTGTGTCTAGACCTGCACTGCAAGTGGTGCAAGGTGAGGGTGAAACCACTCTCCAGCTCCGTGACAAGTGACTATTCTGATTTCAGAATTTTTTATGGAAGAACTTCCTAGTCTGTCTCAGGCAAAGTGAGATTAGCTCCCATAGCATATTTATGTTCTTCAGGTGAATCTGTTGATTTGGGAACGTGTTAACTCCAGTAGTACAGCTATGTATGTGGTGACATCTGTGGAAGAGGGTGACAAGGTGGGGGTGAAGAAATGTTTTAAAGCATTCCAGCTGAGTTTGGAAGAGGTCACATGCCCATATCCTTTAAAAAAAATCAAAAAGTGTAGAGAATAAATTAAAATTTCTGTACGTCAAACCAAATTAAACTTGCAGAAGATCTGAAAAGAAATTACAAAAGGATCTTCAGCCATAGGTGGAGAATTCTAGGAAAAACAGTGGTAAAATTTTGTGGAGGTGGGTTGAGACTAGTCGTCCTAGCTGTGGTCTGAACATTAAAGCAGCTTTGCTTTAAAGTAAAGATACCTTACTACTGATTTTTGTAAGAATATCTATTCTGGAGTAAAAGGGAGAGGTGGGTGTTCAGAACATGGAAATGACCCTTCATGTTGGGTGACAGCTTGATTTCTAACCTAAAGTTTTAAAAATACAGAAGATATTTTGGGTGTTAAATCTCTGCAGATACCCATCTGAGCAGACTGTGTGTTTTCTCATCATCCATACGTGGGACTGAGTAGTGGTCTGAACAGCTGCTCATGTGTTATCTATATTGTAATAACGTTCAGGTCTTCAGTATGAGTTTTGAAGGAAAGAAGTAGTATGTGGAGTTCAGAATAAGATAAAATTCAGCAGAGGCTTGCCAAAGGGTAGATGACATCTGATGACATTAGAATTTTACTTGATAATTCAAGTTTTTAAATTAAATAAATACCAGAGGTCCAACCTGGGGAAAAGTGAAGCTGTTGATACCGTACCAGAAGGGATGTTTGAGTTGGAAGGGGACTAAGGCATTGACCAGTGAGAAACTGATGACATGTAATGACAAAAGGAGATAAAAAGTGAGAGTGAAGTCAGTGGGAATTCTTTCAATTAAAATCTTGGCGCAGGAACTAAAAAAGTAAAATTTGTATCTACTGATGACAGAAAATGGGAAGAAATTATCAAAGTAGAGGACGTTTTGTCTCGTGTAGGCGAGTGTGAGGACTAGAGTTATATTAGTTAAATAAAACTCACAAAGACATGGAGTAGAAGGCTGTGGATTTACATGCCAAGAGCAAGGCTCTCTGGTAGACGTTGGAAGCTCATTGGCTGCAGTAAAGTGGAAAGGTTCCAGATCTGTCTTCAGGAGCTGTTCCAGGGCAGCAGTGCCATTCATGTTATTTCCAGTGCCTGAAATAGTCTTTGTTACAGAGGAACCCCACCAATAGTTAGACATTGAAGATTGACTGACCCCTCTTTTCCTTGTTCTTTTATATAATTGAGGCCTAGAAAATGTGTCTTTTCAGTCACACTTCTTTACCTGGAAAACCACAGTTTCTTTAGTGTTTTTTAGGTCTTGTTTTCTAGACTTCTCATACTGGCACTGGTGAAATGTCATTTTTAGTGTTGTGTGTAGTACTAGCACTCAAGGAAGTAAATTGGAAGTGGTGTAGTAGAAGAGAGTTACAAGAGTTGAGAGTTTATGTTAGAAGCATAGTTTAAAAAGGATTTTAAAAATGAGAGCTTAGGGAAGATGGTTCTTTAAGTTTGTCATGCAGAGTCAACTGTTCAGCAGAAAGGAATCACATGGGCCATAGCACTGAGTTTGTCTCAGTATCTCAGGAATCCTTTCCAATCTTCTATTTCTGTGAATGAGGGAGTGCAGTTATGGCCACTAAATGCAAGATTGCCATAACTTCTGACGTCTTTAAGCATCTTTTTTATATCAGAATTTGTAAAGGATTTGATACTTTAATGTAAGTATTCTGGTTTTCTATGTCAGTAGATCATAAGACACCCCATGCTTCTGTGTCATGTGTCAACGAGATGTGAGCGCTCTCTGGCAGCGTTGCTGGTGACTAAAAAGGAAGTTTCAGCAAGTAGGAAAGTATCTGAGGAGACAGTGATATCTGAATCTGACAGAGGTACAGTGTGCAGCGCCCTGGTAGAAGAGGGAAGGTGGAAATCCTGGAATTAGTTTCCTTTGGCTTACTCCTGTGAAGGATTCAAAAGCTCTTGCTGTCTCTTACCTCTGGAGCTTGTACACATTGTTTATGCCAAAGGTTGAAACTTAACAGCAAGAGTTATCTACATCCTTTAGAGGAAAAAGGCAAAGTCTGAGGGACCAATTAGAAAATAAGCAATAGACAGTTCAGCAGCAATCAGCTGCTCAGATTCTCCAGTCTCATCTTAGATCTTGTTAAGAAAAATTAGTGAGACTTGTGGGGAATAATTATTTTTTTTTCCTTACTCCCCCTCCCAACTGCAGTGTTCTTTTGAGTGCTGTAAGTGGAGAAGACACTCAGGATCGTACTGACCGACTGCTGTTGACACCCTGGGTTAAATTTCTGTGGGAATCATACAGACAGTGTTTGGATCTTCTCCGAAATAATTCTCGCGTGGAACGCCTCTACCATGATATCGCACAGCAAGGTGAGTCCAAAAGATGGAAGCAGAAGTCATAGATTTCATTATACTTCTATGTTAATCCTGTAAAAATAGAAAGTTGCATTTTTTTTCTATTTGGATATTGTTTCAGAGTCCACACATTGTTTTTAAAATTACAGAGGTTCTTTCTATTTACTGAGGCTTCTGGACACCGATCTTTTCTTGTAGCAGAACCTGCAAGAGAAGTTATTTTTTCCTGGAGATATTGAGAATATGAGAATTACTGGTGCTGTGTCTTTTGTTTTTCATACCTTGCTGATCAGAATTAGTCACGTTTTCACTTTGTTACCTGGAGTGGCAAACGTGTCTTCCATTAACATGTTCTGTGTCAGCTAACTTCAAAAACCAGTGTACACAAAAGGGTACTGTAAAATCATGATGTGCTGTCAATTTTGACACAGATGTAACTTAGCAAAATATTATGTGGAAGGTAACAGGAAAAAGTCTAGTCTGATTATTTTTGGCATTATTCTGCAACAATTGAATTTATAAGAATGAATACTTATATCTTAAATCTTTCCTTAAGGGTAAGAGTTGAGTGGAAAAATGTTTTCCTTTGTATGTATAACTTAGGGCTCCGTATTTTTGAAAAAGAAGGGTCTGTTAGATTTTTAACTCTGGATCCAAACTGTACAAGTACATCAGGAAGGACGACCATCAGATGAGTTTCAGGTGCTTTAATGTATTTAAATCTTTGTGCTACAGTGTCAAGACTTCGTTTTGTGTGCCTGTTACTGGTAGAATTTTCAGAGTGGCAGTGGCAAAGGAAGAACAGATTTTTGAGAGGAACTGCAGGATCAAAGACAATTTTTTCCTGTGTCCTTTCCAGTCATTTGAAAGCTTCATTTAACTTTACCATATTTAGATGACTTGAGAATTTTTTCCCACATTTTACAAATCCAAAACCTGAATTCATGCCATTCACAGAATCTTATTTGCGCTCAGTTCAAAATAAAAGCCGGAATCATTGCTTAAATTGGAACAATTTTTAGAGACTCAAAGTACTGCTTTTGCTGCTTAAGCTTAATTATGTAGAAACATCTTCATTTTTTGAGGTCAAGATGGAAGTACTCTGCATTGTCACTTACTCATTATGTATGACAGATTGCATCTTGTTTGGTATGTCTTTGGACTGTAAATGAATTTACATATTTGAATCCCATTTAGAACTACCATGAAGTCATCGTTAGTGAGCATTCTTAATTGATATTGTTTGTTTTTGCAGCTTTCAAGTTCTGCCTGCAGTACACACGGAAGGCTGAGTTCCGTAAGCTCTGCGATAACCTGCGGATGCATCTGGGGCAGATCCAGCGTCATCATAACCAAAGCACAGCAATTAACCTCAACAATCCTGAGAGCCAGTCCATGCACTTGGAGACCAGGCTGGTGCAGCTCGACAGTGCTATTAGCATGGAGCTGTGGCAGGTATGCAGCAGGGCACCTGTAATCACACTGTAGTCTTCAGCCTTTCCCGAATCTGTTCCACGCAGATCGTGTTTCATGGTATATACTCCAAGGTAAAGACAGAATAACAACTAAAGAATAAAGTTTTAATATCTAGAATATGGTACTGCCTTGTGTATTGAATACTTAGTCTGATGTTCCTGTTAGCGTTTCAAACTGAGCTTCTGCTGGTTAATGGTAAAGCAGCCGAAGTCATTCTGAGTTGAGAAAGTGAGAAGTTAACCAGGACACCTTCACCTCTGCCACTGTAGGTTCTCATGGACCAACCAGATCTCTGGGAACTGCTGGAATTATATTGGTGTCTAGAGAGCACTATCAAAGCAGATTTTCATAGAGGGGAGTTACTTTCCCAACCTTTCTAACGTCAAATTCCTTAAAAAGCTAAGGTTGTTTTGTGAATTTGGAGAATGTTCTCTCTTGTGTTGTTTCCATTTTAGGCATGTGAGTAATCACATGTAAGGCACTTCCAAGATTGTAAGTATTTTTAGAGAAACTATGCCCATTTTTTATCACAGAAATTATCTTTGTGAAAAACGGTAAACCCAGTAAATGGTAGAATTGGTGTAACAGTAAAATAGTACAATTTCTGTTACCTGTTTTTTTTCCCCCTCCTTGGTTTGTAGCTTGAAAATCTGAAAGAAACCTGTTTTCAAAAAAATTGTGAACTAATTGTTAACTACCAAATTCTGAGCGGATAAGTAGTGGATTTTGCAATATGTCCAAATAATTTTTTAATTAGCAAAGAATTACTTCATTTGATGTAGCTTGCAAAACTGAAGATAACAGCTTTCGGTGGCATTAAATATATTATGGTCTTACAACTTCATAGTTAATGTATGCTTTTCCTGGTTTTGGGTCTTGCAAAAAACTTCCTAAAAGTCATGTATTTGGGGTTTTTTTAGGAAGCTTTCAAAGCAGTGGAGGATATTCATGGGCTATTTGCACTGTCTAAGAAGCCACCCAAACCACAACTGATGGCAAATTACTATCACAAAGTTTCAACTGTCTTCTGGAAATCAGGAAATGCTCTTTTCCATGCATCCACACTTCACCGACTTTACCATTTGTCAAGGGAAATGCGAAAGAATCTCACCCAAGAGGAGATGCAGAGGTGGGGAAAAATGCTTAATGTGATCTTACATTCTATTTTTAACCCCATAGGTTCGAAAATAAACTAAATTGTACCCCAAAGGAAGCAGATGACGTGCATGGCTATGAGCACCTGTGCTTGAAGCGGCCAGTACTGCCTCGAAAGAAGCCTTGAGCAAGAGGGATATTTTACAAAGCTACAGTGTAAATAATGTAAACATCAGGATCACCTTAGTTAAGCTTCCTTCTCTGTTACTGACTGGAAAGCTGACCAAGTTAATAAGTATCTGTGTTTTGCTTCCTTTTTCTCTTCTGAGTGGCAGTATTTACTTCACACAATTTCATTAGAACTAATATAAACCTCAATGTAGAAAAGTCTGTGTAGCCAAATGGCCTTTAATTGTTTGGTGGCAAATATGGTACTGGCAAGGCTTTTGTGATGCATGCAGAATCGTTGACTGCATTAACTGCTGAAGTTCATGCACAGGCCTTAATAGATACAGAATCTGGTGGGAATAAATACTCTATAGAAATCCTTATATTCGTTTTAATGTGGGTATTAAGGTCAGAATTCAAATATTTAATGTCATTTGTGGTGTTGTATCAAAAGGTACATCTGGCTCATACAGGGAATTTTAGAAATCAATGCAGTTGAGATGACTGGCATGGATTTGCAGCTAAAACAAGTTCCTTAAGGTGCTGCTTTTTTGTTGGTTTTGTTACTTTATAGTATTTTGATATTTACCGAGGCAGCTTAAATTTCTTTATAATTTCTGTGTCTATATACATATGTATATACACATATGGAAGTAATGAAAAGATGTTATCAAAATCTTTCCCCTGGTTACCAAAGGACATGGCATTCTGCACACTTACTATGCAGTTGGTGTCTTTTCTGTTATTGCTGGGATTTTTCCAGTTTTGCATCATGAGTGCTCCTCATTCCTACTCTTGAACTGGCACGTGAGAAGGAATTCATTTGTGTTCTCTTGCAATTCATCTTTTGTGGTTATGCTTTGTCTGCAGGATGTCTACTCGTGTGCTTTTGGCCACTCTCTCAATTCCTATAACTCCTGAGAGAACCGATATCGCTCGCCTTCTGGATATGGATGGGATCATTGTTGAGAAGCAGCGACGCCTGGCAACCCTGCTGGGTCTTCAGGCCCCACCTACACGTGGCAGTCTCATTAATGATATGGTGGGTAATGGTGTTCACAGGAGCAGCTTCTAAACATTGAGTCCTCTTTTTGGGACAGCATTTCCTTCCAGAGCACTGCGCTTAGTAAAGGGACAACAGTTTTAAAATTAAAACAGCTTTATGGTTAATTGTATGACTTATGAATAGTCATATATCTGTATAGTCATGTGTATAAAAACACTATACTTATGTATAGTGTTAGATTTTCAGATTCACAAGGACTGCTTGGAAATGGCAGCATAAGGAGAGGCCTGAATGTGTGGGTGTTTAAAGAGTCAGGTTCAATATTGTCCTTTATGTCACCCAAGCAACAATGTTGTTTTGAACCTCTGAGGGGTCTGAAAGGGGTTGTGGGCTAGAACTTTGGGGTTTTACCCTACTCTAAGGTGCAGTGTAATTAACCAAGAATTTATTTTTCTGTCTGAAATATATTACAGATAAGGACAGGTCGGATACCAAATAGCAGACTGTAAGGACCTGAGTGATTATGAAAACTTCTTTGTGTTTAATTTGAAAGGAGGCTAGATAGATCTATCCAGACCTTCCCAGATATTCATAAACAAATTATGCATTCAGTCATTTCCAGAGGCTGCCTTAATTTCTTGCAGTCATTTGCATGCATTTCATCCAAGGTTCATTTTGCAATTTGCATTAATTCTTCTGTTATGTCTCCAGTATGCCTTAGAACTACAGTTTAAAACTTCAGAAGTTTACTCATGAATGGAGACGTGTGGTTTTAGCTGGGATGTGGGCCTACACCTGCATAGCAGGACTTGGTCCTAGAAATGGCTGATAAGTTGAGGATGGTATTCTAGCCTAAATATTTATCTTGTTTGTGTGGGTTTGTCTACTTTTCGTTTTTAAACACAAACAGTTAAGTGGTCCAGCCTAGTTATTGTCACTGCAATTAAGAATGCTGTAATAACAAGTAGTCTTCTATATTAAAAGGTACATGTGGTGCCTATTTAACTACTTGGATATAGAATTCTTGAACCATAACTATTTATTAATATTGTATTTATTTTGAAATCTTTGGGGTTTTTCTGTTGACTGTAGGTAAGGTTCAACGTAGTGCAGTATGTTGTTCCAGAAGTGAAAGAACTTTACAACTGGCTTGAAGTTGACTTCCACCCGCTCAAGTTATGCAGCCGTGTCAGCAAGGTAAGTTTTGTAGCTGTGTGTGCATTGGCCTTGGACTAACAGCCTATTATTTGAATATTGAGTTGTGATAAATACCAACTGGCTTTTTCTGTTGCTGGAATTTTCAGTGGTTGGCTTTATTTGGTCAGCCTTCATCAGTGCCATGTATGTAACATCTGATATACCTTGTACACTAGATTATTGAAATAGACTGGAAACTGATCCAGGTCTCTAGG
Organism: Aegotheles bennettii; assembly: GCA_013398125.1. Classification (NCBI taxonomy): domain Eukaryota; kingdom Metazoa; phylum Chordata; class Aves; order Caprimulgiformes; family Aegothelidae; genus Aegotheles; species Aegotheles bennettii. The sequence continues at coordinate 28,663 of VZRW01009278.1, read as the reverse complement.
GTGTTTTTCAGGTGGCCCCTATTAAGGTACAGAGTTTTGAGAACATAGCAGAAGTTCTTGTTGGTGGAGAGGATTCCAAGTTAGATTTTCTTCAAAGGTGCAGAAATGAGAAAACTGTGTGTGTGCACATGTGTGTATGTGGGTTGTGTGGGAAGTGGAAAAATACACTTATGGCTGTTTCTACTATTAAAATGTAGGATTGGGAGGTAAAATAATGTGAGACCTGTTGATGAGGTTAATGTAAATTCTGCAATTGATGGAGCACCTCATGTTCTTTTTCTGTGATAGTGGGAACAAAGATATTTGAGGTGCTGAAAATGACTTGAAGGTAAATTAGCAGTGTGGTAAACGTTGCCAGTACTTTCAGTCGCCTTCATACAAAAATGTTAGCCATCCATTATAGAGAAAAGTGTTCTGATCAACAGATGCACTTCAGTAGAACAGCGTGGTATTTGGGGAGAAGAGCTGTTGTTTCATGAGCTGTAAGCTGGATGTATTTAAGAACCATGCTTCGTACTTTAACGTTGAAGCTTTTAAGGGTTGATGCAGATAGAGTTAACTTTTCAGAATTTTGATAGGTTCTGAACTGGGTGAAAGACCAAGCTGAAAAGGAACCTGAACTGCAGCTGTATGTTCCTCACCTGCAAAACAACACGATTCTCCGCCTTCTGCAGCAGGTATGAATAAACAGAATGTTTGTTCAGAAGTATACCTAGTTTAGAAAATGCTTTGGAAGAACATCAAGTGCTCCATGCTGAACTAAATTTTTTGCATCAAATAGAAGACCATTATGATTTTGAAATATTTTTTTCCAGTATATAACCTATGTCTTCAGGTTTGTACATCACTTAGGTACAGCTGTAGTAGCTGTACTCAATAGTGGCTGCGTACAGTAGGATAATATCTTGCCTATACCTTCTTTATGGATCTGTGATGTCCTATTTAAGGTAATTCGTTATTTCTTAAAACTTTGTTTTTGGAGTAAGATGTGGGTGTGATGTTTTGGTTTTGCTTTGTTTTGTGTCTAGGTGTTTTATAAAATGCACATTTCATTGACCTGCTTTCGTTACAAGTGAAGAGCAGCGTTATTTCTGGTGTGCAAAAGAAATAATTGAAGGCTAATTAGCAGCATAGCTGTTCGTAGTTACTGCTGCCAGTCTCCTTCGTACAAAGCAGCCGTTCAGGAATGGCATTTAATCTTAGGTTAAGATTGAATACATACAGAAATAAAATCTTGAAAGAGTATTTGTAATAGTACTAATATGTTTACGATAATTTATTGACGATTTAGTAAGTTAGCTCTAGAGCCTGTACAACAGCTTGTATTTCTGATCTCTTTTTGATGTGGAAAAATACCAAATGTTTCTGTTCACGTACAGGTGGCCCAGATATATCAAAGCATTGAATTTTCTCGTCTGACTGCCCTGGTTCCTTTTGTTGATGCTTTCCAGCTGGAGCGTAATATCGTTGATGCAGCCAGACATTGCGACTTACAAGTAAGTGCTATAAAAGACTTCTGTGAAATGATGTATGGATTCACCTGTATTCCACTGGATGAAAACTAACTGGTTGACATTGAACCTGAGTAAGGCAATTGATTCTGATAGGTGGAGATAAACTTAGACTGAAAGATGCATGTGACAATATATTAAGACATGACAATTATTTGCCCTCTGTCTGCATAGAATGAATGACAGCTTGTAATGAAATGTATCTCATCACCAACTTGAACAAGTAGTCTTTAGTTGAGGTTGCTTAGTAATTATCCACTTAGGTTTTCAGATAAAGCTGAGTTAATTAATTTAGGTTAACACACAACTTTAGCTTATATTTTATTAGCTATTTTATTACCCATTGAAACTGTCCGCATTGAAGTCAGGACTCTGGTTCTGCATAGTGCTAATGTAGGAGAGGAAGAGGCAAGAATGATTTGTCTCAGTTCTCATTTCATAGAATCATTGAAAGTTCAGCCTCTTCCAGTGACTTTATTTTTACAGACCATGAAAATTAAACAAACTTTTATTCACGATGCTATTTTTCTTCTGCTAATTTGGCATTTCTCATAGTCTAGTAGAGCTAAATTTACAATTTTTTTTTAAAGTGATTTCTGCTTAGAGCTTCTGTGGGTCACAGGCAGAGCAACAGAGAAATTGTTTATTAAATAATACAATCCTTTTTCTTCCTATTTTTTTTTTCCTTGCAAAGGTTCGCCTGGATCACACTACCCGGACCCTTAGTTTTGGCTCGGATTTGAATTACAGTACTAGAGAAGATGCTCCACTAGGCCCTCAGCTACAAAGCATGCCTTCTGAGCAGATCAGAAATCAACTGACTGCTATGTCCTCAGCTCTGGCAAAGGCTCTTGCAGTAATTAAGCCTCCTCACTTACTGGTGAGTCACTTAAAGTCTTCTGAAAAAGTTGACCGGTTCTGACGTTCCCCCAGGTGTGCTGTGTGATGTTTATCTGTTGCTCTCATGCAGCCTTTTGTTATTTTTTTTGGTTGTCTGTTCAGCTGTTGGTTGCAGTAATCTGTTTTCAGTGCAGTGGTAATCAATATTGTTACTACTGCCACCCCTCTTCAGGACAGGCAATTGATCTTTGAGATGTTAATGTGTACAAATGTAGTGTAGGGTTAATGTATTTATTAACAACAGAGTATCCTGCATCTGTTACATACTCCCCTGTTCTAACAGATCCCTGTTTCCTGGTTTAGCAAGGTAAGCTTGTTTTGACTCGTGAGGTCATATACACCAAAGAGTTACTTGGTTTACCTTTCCTTGACATAGTAAAGGCGTTGAGCTATCTAATGATTAACTTAGCGTGATGTTGCAAGGGTTTGAGTAGGTGGAGATTCGTGCTTTGGCACATTTGTGTTGCTCTTTTCCAGAGCATTGTGGTAGTGATCTCTGATATAATGTGACAGTAATGATGGGCTGCACTTACATACTTGTGGATTAAGTAGGAATGTAAGCTAATAGCGCTTTACACCAAAGCTTATATTTTAATGAATATGTTTTCTCATGTTAGGTGTATCTTTTCATTTTGTTTTTGTTTTTTTTTAGGCTGGTGGTAGTCAGCTATTTGTGCTTGTGAATAAATCATTCTTAAATCACTCAGCTAGTTAGTGTTTGGTCATAGCTAAAATCATGTAAAAAAGTACACAAGAGGCCTAAGTTTAGATTGCCAGTCTTGCATATATCGGGTTTAGGATACATGGAATAATATCTTACCCATAGGTGGGCCTAGAGACCTAGGAGTGTTTAAAACTTTGCATGCGTTTTTGAAAATCCAAGAGCTTGCTTTCTTTATTCTTCTTGGAGAAACTGCTCTTGTGAAGAACCTGGAATGTAACTTCATAGCGGAATCTAAAAACACGAACAAAAGATCTCACAGCTCAAGAACTGGCTTGTCCTTGTTCACTCCTTGTCCTCCTCACTGGGGCTGTTGGCTTCAAGGTTGGACTCACCAATGAGCTCACGTTTCAGGTTCTCCAGAGCCCTCTAGGAGCAAGGTGTAGATCACTCTTGGATTTCCAGCATGCTTTGGTTGGGGCAAATTAAGCCTTCACTTCTCTTAAAAGAGCAGTGGTAATTTTTTCTTTTGCTTTATGTTTATGAAAGATTTCCTAGCAAACATAAATAATTTTTCCATATGAAAGAAAGGCTGATGGCAAGATGTCTGTGTTAGATTCTTTATACAGGTGAAATACTTAGAATACTAAGAATAATACTAAGAAATACTAAGAAATACATAATTATTCTTGAAATATAAATTCACAAAGTAGAACTGTATCATGACTCCTACTGCTGGCTTGTTATCTTGAACGAATATTAATTGGTTTATAGTGTTTAAGGTAAAATACTTCCATGTAGGTTTTCCCATGAAAAGATTTTATTAGTGATTGGTATTAGACAGGTGGATTGTTGGTTTGAGTGAAAAAACATGCTTTTATCTGTACATTCATAGATAGAAATGACAAATAGTCTTATACTTGACACATCAGTGCAGTTAGCTGGATGAGACACAAACGCTAGTAATTGTGCTGCTAAAATTGGAGCTCAGTATCAAGGTTAATATCAACCTGTGTGGTCAGAGAAGCTACAGAACGAGCTGATATCCTTCTTTCCTTTGCTATGCAGATCAAAACTTTCCGTTTTTTTTCAAGTCCTTAAAAACTTTTAATTTGTGTGAAATGTGTTACAACTCACAAAATTGTTAAACTTATCTAAAGCTTTTCATTTTTGTGTTTCTGGCACCTCCATTTATCTTTAGGTGCTTGCAGATCTGCAGCAAAGTACGGATGTTTCAGTGTTTTTGTTGAACGCCCTAGAAATGACAAATTACTAAAAATACCTCTGAGCTGGCTCACGTTCCAAGAGCAGCGTGACCGAGGGGGAGCTCATCGGGCTGCAATGTTTTGTTGCTTGCTGGAGTGATTAAAACAGGCAGCCCCCTGAGGTGGCACAATTACACCTCTTCATGTGTGCAGCATGAATCTCTACGAAGAACTGTATAGGTACTCTGGAGGAGAAAGGTGGGGTGGTTAGAAGGGTGCTTAAAGAATGTTGCAGAATAGTCTGTAAGCTACTGTCTAGAAGTCTGGTGCTTTTTATTATTTAATTAAAGTGATTTTATATACAATGTTTATACCTAAATAGTTGAGAGACAATCATAATTTTTTAAATCCTCTCCCAGATAAGTGCTTTGTGTCAGTTAGGATATTTTTCTCTTCGTGTGCTTGGAAAAATCCAAAACCAAGGGAGCTTTGGTGAAATATGGTACACGTGGGACTACGCTTGCTAACGCATGCAGAGACAAACAAGGTTGACCCTCCCACCTCCTCTTAAGTTAGTCTTAAATATCAGTAACATATGGGTGTGCAATATTTTTAGGCAAAAAGAGTGTGAAACTATCATACTTAAGATGTGCTGCAGAATATTGTCTTTTACTGACCACTTCCTCCATGTGCACATGGTTCTAGTCAGTCGATACTACCTTGTTACACCACTTGGATGAGTGATTAGATTTGTAGTTCCACATGGTTGGCAAGTTTGGAGAATAAAACTGATTTTGAGTTTTCTTTGAGAAGGATTTGCTGTGCTTTCTGTCTTTTTAAAGACATGCTGTAACATCTTTGTCTTATTCTTAATTTAAATTCAGCAAGAGAAGGAAGAACAACATCAACTGGCTGTCACTGCCTTCCTAAAGAATTCAAGGAAGGAGCATCAGCGTATTCTTGCACGTCGTCAGACTATAGAGGAGAGAAAAGAGCGCCTTGAAAGCTTAAACATTCAGCGTGAAAAAGAAGAACTGGAACAACGTGAAGCAGAATTACAAAAAGTTCGGAAAGCTGAAGAAGAGAGACTGCGCCAGGAGGCAAAGGAGAGGGAGAAGGAGCGTATCCTGCAAGAGCATGAGCAGATCAAAAAGAAGACAGTCCGTGAGCGCTTGGAGCAGATTAAGAAGACTGAACTGGGAGCCAAAGCATTTAAAGATATTGATATTGAGGTAGCCAACTTCTTATTCAAGTTTTTAGTTTGTTTTTCTTTTTTATACTTTTGATAATGCATTGCCACGCTGCCTGAATTTCATGTTTGCTAGTTTTATACTGTAACTGGTCTGATAAACACTCTCTTAAAAATGAGAGAGTTTGACACTTACATATTTAATTTGCTCAACAATGTAAGTAAACCTTAATTCTGAGTTTAGGTAGGACCTTTTCTACCTGGAGGAGTTAAGTCTGGCTGTTTGTTCTCCTGCGTTGCTTGAAAAGTATCTGAAATAAAAAAAGAGACCTGCAGATCCGATTTTGTAGTACCTGGACTGTGTCTCAATTGAAAATCAAAATGCAAATGCCTTAGAGAGTTTTTTAAAAATAAAATGCAAGTTACCCAAAAGAGAGGAAAAGAAACTGAGGATGTTTCCAAAGCAAGTTAGTTTAAAAGTTAGGGGGAAAACTTCAGAGAAGCTTAAATAAACAAACCACACTTGTAACAGAAAAACCATGTTTGCTTTTTTTTATACTGATAACTTTACTTGGTTGTAGGATCTTGAAGAATTGGATCCTGACTTCATTATGGCTAAACAAGTTGAACAGCTTGAAAAAGAAAAGAAGGAACTTCAGGAACGTCTCAAGAATCAGGAGAAAAAGGTACAAAGTAGGAAGAGTACAAACCCAGGTGTATACAACACTTTCATTAGTGATTGTGAACTCCTGTATTGATACATATGTATGTATATACACACACACATATAGTATTGGTGTTGAAAATGTTATTGTGTCAAACTGAAAAAAGGGAAATGGGTTAAAAACCAACTGAGTTGCACAAATTGTTGTATAAATCTGTTCTAATTAGTGGGGTTGATTTGAAAATGGACCCTTAAGCTGTATGTGAACTGAGTCTTAGTTGGGCAGACTTGTAATTGGAAAATGTTCAGAGATGATTAAATATTCACAGAAGGTGAGGCCATTATAAAGAAGCTAAATTTGTGTGTATTAGTTCTCACTGAAACAGAGGAAATTCCACCGCTGGAGCCCTTCTAAATGGCAGAATAGGATCTGCCTGAAACTCGCCTGACTATAAAAGTGTGAGAAACACATTGTCATAATCAATAGAAATTTACAAGCTGGACAAGGTGAAGCTCACCCAGGGAATGCAGGGGGCTGAAAATCGATGATACTGAACGAGTGTTGTATGTATGCCTGCCTCAGTTCTTGTGTGCTTGCCTAGGAGTGCACTTAGTTGCCAGTGATAGAGATGAGTTCTTGGTTAGGTGGACCTTTGTGGTTCAACGTGGTTGCTTTTATGTAACAACTATATATCAGATATATTGGAGAATTCTTCAGATATCAGGGAAGATTGAGTCTTCTGGATTTGGTCTCTGCACTATGACATGCTAAAAGTATGTTATCTTCATTTAGATTGACTACTTTGAAAGGGCGAAGCGCTTAGAAGAAATTCCTTTAATAAAGACTGCATATGAGGAGCAGAGAGTGCATGATATGGAGCTGTGGGAGCAACAGGAAGAAGAAAGGGTAAGAATTTTTTGTTCAGGTGATAAAATCCATTAGTGATGTATGAAATATAGTGGTATTTGCACTGTCTTTTTTCCTCAGTTCAATCCAAGGGAAGAAGGGAAGGAGTTGATAAGAAGAATGAGGTGTTAGCTTTGCAATTCCGTTGTGCTGGTGCACAGCAGTATCTTCTGTCTTGGATCTGAGAGAGGAAAAGATAATTTCTCTTTCTAGTATCTGAGGTAGATTGAATACAAATTCAAGATTTTATTTTGTAATACTTTGTATGTTATCTGTTTTTTAGATCACCAATTTGCAGCTGGAGCGTGAGAAAGCCCTTGAGCATAAGAACAGACTCTCGAGGATGTTGGAGGATAGAGATTTATTTGAAGCCAGGCTCAAAGCATCACGACGAACAGTTTATGAGGTACATGAGATATGGTATTGTAATAAAATATATCTGAAAATTATTTTGATAGTCCAAGTATGTGGAACTTCAAGTTATGTTTAATGTTTGCAAAATTTTAATAACAAACTAGACCATGAGGGTAGGGGAAGAACTGTGCCTTTGTTTCTTGCTCTACTTTTTAAAAATTCTACATTTGCCGAGGCTGTTTGTAGCTTTGATTATTTGGCTGTGTTGCAGTAAGAACTGGTTTCAAAAAGAAAAAAGCAAAAAAAGTATGATGTGAAGTAACGGCATATGATTCTTTGCAACAATAAATAATAAATATAGGTAATTTTAGGTAATGTATTTTAGGTACACGTAAATTATTATTCAGGTAGTTCTTTTCCTGAAAAAGCAGATGAAGGATTAAAATTGTGCATGCTGATTGTCTGAAGTAGGAGTATATTCCCTTATGTGAAATTTACTGCAGAAGAGGTTTAAATGGCAAACAGGTGGTTGTGTTTCAGTGGAGCGAAGTTAATGTGTTGCAGTTGGTTTGTGTGTCTGTGCAGCTTTATTTAGCAATTCGTGTAACTGCCTAGCTCCTAAGCATTCAAGTTCTGGTGTTTGCATGTGTATTCTCTGTATTTCAGGATAAACTCAAGCAGTTCCAGGAACGGTTGGCAGAAGAGAGGCGCAATCGTTTGGAGGAACGCAAGAAACAACGCAAAGAAGAGAGGCGGATCACTTATTACAGAGAAAAGGAGGAAGAAGAACAGAGGTTACGAGAAGAACAACTGCTTAAAGGTATAACTGAGGACATGATTATTTTATCGTTTGCATCCTTCATAGAATTGTTTTGGTTGGAAAAGACCTTGAAGGTCATAGAGTCCAACCATTAACCTAACTCTGGAGAGTGTGGTGCTAAACCAGGTCCATGACCCATTTCAGATGTGTACGCAGCTGACTTCTGTTTTCCCAATTTCACAATGTTGGAAGAAGTCCTCTCACTTGCAGTCAGTGGTGAAGACTGCGTTCATTGCTATGAGACAATGTACCTTTACATTTTACATAGTGCACCTTCTGAGTGCTTACTCATGCAGTACAGAGATGAAGATACAGCTTTATAGGAAGAAGGGAAAAAGAAAACAAATGGATGCTTCTTGTCTCCCCCTTCTCCCACACGTGAATAAAGGAGGAGATAAAGTATGAGAGGCTAATGACTAAAATCAAAAACTCAATTTTTCATTTAGTTTGGGTTCTGTCTACTTGTTTGTGCACATATTAAAGAGAGCAGAAAGGGAACAGAAGAGAACAGAAAAGGATGCCTTGCCATACTTGAGGTAGTTACCGATATTTTAGCTGACACATTTATGGTCTGTTCATCAAATTAATGCACAGGTATCGGGACATTTTCTTTCCTTTCTCACTAGCTGTTGTTCAAGATGTTGCATTACTGGATGTATCAGGGTTCCTTTTCCTATTGCTTTCAAGTTAGGATACTTCCAGAAAACAGCTGCTGTGGTTAGGTAAATGTATCCTGTGAAATGCCTGGTTTTATTTTGTTGCTGTTAATAGGGAGTCAAGGGGGAGAGATTGTATTTTGTAACCCTTCTGTGGATACAGCAAAATAATGGAATTTATACTGGTAGTACATTCTATTTATGTTTGCAATTCTGCAGAGCGTGAGGAAAAGGAACGCATTGAGCGTGAGAAACGTGAGCAGGAGCAACGTGAATACCAGGAACGTGTCAAAAAACTGGAAGAACTGGAGAAGAAAAAACGTCAAAGAGAATTGGAGATAGAAGAAAGAGAGCGTCGTCGAGAAGAAGAAAGAAGAGGTCTGGATGACCCATTTTCAAGAAAGGTAGGCACTACCTGCAGGTTTGTTTTCTTTTTGACTGCTCCTCCTTCTGTAGATTATTTTGAAGAAGATGGTAGCATTGCAAAATCATATGTTGTTTTTTTTTAAGTTGTAGCATAAGTGGCTAATGTAATAGTTAAGTTATTGTCACTTAGTTTCACCTTGCTATCAGGTTCTGAAATCTATAGTTTAGTAATAAAGTAAAACAGAGAAACTACTAAGATCTCCCAGCTGTTTAAAAACTAAACAAATAAAGGCTAAAAAGAATATTGAATAAAATTTTCTTGAACACAAAAGAAGGAAAGCTAGATTAGAAGCAAGTGTAGTCACCTTAAGTCAGCAATTAGATTAGATATTGAAGGAAAATCCCAGACTAAACATAAAAGCTTAGTTTTATATTTTATAAGAAATATGCAATAAGATAAAACATAAAAACAAGAGGTGTGTGCAACTTCCATTTACAGATGGAAGTATTGGGGAAAATAATTATCCCAATCCAACAGGAAACAAAGCGAAAGTTTATTTGCAAATTAATGTGTAATGATTTAAAAGAACGTAACTACGTACCACAAGCCTTCTACTCTTCCACGTTTTCAGAACTTAGCAATAATAGAACTAGTTTTAAATTTCATCTACCATAGCCATTGTCTTTGTTTAACACGTACTTCCTTGAGTAACCCTCTCAAGATAAGCGGTCAGAGCTTGTATGAATTGTTTTGATAGTCTGCCAGGTAAATAACCATCACTGGTGTTCTTCACATAAGAGCTGTTCCTAGCCATGGGCACTTATTATATGGAAAAGCTGACTCAGATTCTGAGAGAGATCTGTACCACTTGAAAAATGACATTTGAGGTTTTGGGATTCTTTATTTGCTCACCCTTGTTTTTGGGGTCATTTCAAATGTATTTAAGTAGGCACTCATGGAGTAGTGGATATGCAAGACCTTGTGCAACCTGTGTGTTTGCCCGTATTGAAGCGTAAACTTTGACAAATAAAAACACTTTCAAAGAGTGATTTAAAACCAGAAAAGAGGTTTTGTGATTATGTGAAATCAGGTATTTCATATGGTTTACCTAATTTGCTTTTTGTGGTGAAATCCAGGAATAAATAACTGTGTTAGATATAGTTTAAGTGGTTTGTCTTTGTCTAGCAAAGGACTTCATAAAAAAAATAATAAATCATTGCTCTGCCTTGCATTTAAGCAATCTGTGTGAATCACAGATATCTCACCTGTTCCGTGCAGCGAGGTATGCAGAACAAAATGGTCTCTGCTACAGAGAGCTTTCAGTTTATTCGGTCACATTATCTGGTCTGATCAGAAAGCATGAAACCAAGTTTTTGAATTCATTCCTACGGTCATTAAGCAGCAGGAAAGAGGAACTGATAGAGCCTCTTTTTGTGTTAACAGGGTGGTAGCTATGGCTCAGCATAGCTGTTGTTCATACACTTGTTCATAAACTTTTTAGTGTATCTGCATATATCGTACCCTACTAGTAAAATATGTGGCACAAAGGGAACCATACAGTTTTTTAACTACCAGAAGCAATAAAGTTAGTCAGTTAAGACCATACTTAAGTATTCAAACTCATCATTCAGTATTCTCTGCAGTGTAACGAGTGAGTTTTTAATGACACAATGTGTTCTGAAAGGAGTAAATTATATGTTGAAAATCTTCATTTTAAAGTATCCCGAGAGAATGTTCTTAATTTCTTTTGACATGCAGGAATCTCGTTGGGGTGATCGGGAGTCTGAAAGCTCCTGGAGAAGAGGTGGTGAGCCAGAATCTGAATGGCGACGAGCACCATTGGAAAGGTAATTGTTGGGTTACAAAGCACCAGTTGTATGGGGCTCAAAATGTGTAGGCTCCCTCTTCATTGCTACTGCTAAAGCTGCACTGATGGAGTAAAATCTCATGCCTTTGCATCTCTGAAAGTACCTTCTGTTAAAGAACCGCTCTGGAAGGATCTCGGAATGCGAGAGGTTTTGTCTTGGAACTGCATTCAGATAAATTCCTGTTTTGCTTAGCTTAGCTAAGCAGAGACTTTCTGCATCTGGTGAACAACTTGCTTGGTTTCTTTTTTAAACGAAAAATTTCTGTCCTATTCAAACACTGGTTGTATAAGTACAGAATGGGGAAGGATGGCAAGTGCAGGGTTCCTAGGTGATGCAACTGCTTGAGATTTTCCATTTAGAAAACTGACACTAATATACAAGAATAGCAAAGTCAAAATTCAGGGTTAAACTATTGAAGTCCCCAGTGTGAGTCACAGAGCAGAAAACATGTGCCATAAACCAAAACAAAGTTCTGAAAGCCTGTATTGAGCAGAGAAGGAAGGATTTCTGAAGGAAGACTATTCTGAAGGTACTTGGCACTTTTTAAGGAAAAAAACAAACTTGTTCATGTCTGTGTATTTTAGGGGTTTAGGATATGTTCCCTAGCAATGAAGATTTTATACAGTTGTAGAAAATAAAATCTTTAACATGTGTCCATCTCTCTGCTCCACAACAAGATGAGCTGTACCTAAAGTTTTTCTGATGTTGCACATGGTTGTTCTTAAACGCCTGTGCCGATGGAGGTAGTACTGCTTGTTCCAATTGGCAGTACATTTTATTGCTTAATTAGCCTTCCAGGTACATAGATTTTTATAAATGTCTAACCTTAATTTCCAGTGCAGCAATTTAAATCAATTACCGCTTACTCTGACTCCAGTGGAAGCAAATTAATTTACTGTTTCTCTCTCTAGTAATTTCTTCTAACGTTTTTGAAGGGTATGATCTTTTGATAAACAAAATAGCTTTTAAGGAAAGACTGAAAGACTCTGTTGCCATTCTTGGCAGTGACCCACTTTCTTATGAATTGCAAAATCAAAAGTTGGGTGAACCTCCTGAGTGAAGCCATTAATAATTAACATAATGCAGAAATGTTTAATGCATCTATTTGTATGCTTCAGTGTGATATTTTTCCCCACAACAGAATGATACAAGTGACCCATATTCATTTTTGAATCATTGTAACATAGAGTTTCTGAATAGAATCACAGAATGGTTTGGGTTGGAAGGGACCTTAAAGCTCATCCAGTGCCACCCCCTGCTATGGGCAGGGACACCTCCCACCAGACCAGGTTGCTCCAAGCCTCATCCCACCTGGCTTTAAACATTGACAGGGAGGGGCAGCCACAGCTTCTCTGGGCAACCTGGGCCAGTGTCTCACCACCCTCACACAAAAGAATTTCTTCCTAATATCCAACCTAAATCTCCCCTCTTTCAGTTTGAAACCATTCCCCCTCGTCCCATCACTCCTTGCCCTTGTCAAAAGTCCCTCTCCAGCTTTTCTGGAGCCCCTTCAGGTACTGGAAGGTGCTCTTAAGGTCTACCCAGAGCCTTCTCTTCTCCAGGCTGAACACCCCCAATTCTCTCAGCCTGTCTCCAGAGCAGAGCTGCTCCAGCCCTCTGAGCATCTTTGTGGCCTCCTCTGGACTCACTCCAGCAGCTCCGTGTCCTCCTTACGCTGGGGAGTCCAGAACTGGACACAGCTTAAAAATAGATTTAAGAATCCCAAAGCCCTGAAACAGTACTTAAGCATGAATGAATGAATGAATGAAATACTTGATCATTTCATGAGCTCTGTAACCATTTCTCTACATGTCTTTTACGTCAAAATAATCAGATTTTTCAAAGGAGAAGATTATCTGAGTCTAAATGGAAGTTAACAATCTCCATGTCTCGTTTTTATCTCACAGCTCAATAGTAATTGCATCCTCCCTTATTCTTCCAAAACTGGGAAATACACTGCTCACAGTTCCTCAAAATTCTTGCGATGCAGAGTTGTCACAAACTGTTGCCTCTTTGTTCTGACCTCTTGGAGCTGTACATCTGTTGTTTTGTAGCAAGTCATTGCTGTTCTTTTGTTTACATTTTAGTAGTGTAGTGGGTTTCTAAACCTATGGGAGTTTTTTTGCTTGGTTAGTGGTGGGTTTTTTTGTTTGGTTGTTTTTTGCTTTTTTTTTAAATCCATGAAATTCAACTCCAGTGCAGTTTTTCTTGTTTTGCCAAGAAGCAGTTACCAGTACATCTCCCTGATGTTGCTTGTTGCTTTTTATTGCTGAGGAACTAGCTTAGGAAGGTTACTTCCCTGAAATAAATTAATCTGGTGATAAGATTTACGGTATAAAAATACATGTGAAGCCCCACAGACATTAAACTAAATGGTGTGCTCAGAGAAATGGCAGGAGTGGAAGGCATCCTGGCCTGTATCAGAAAGGGTGTGACCAGCAGGAGTAGGGAGGTGATGGTGCCCCTGTACTCGGCACTTGGGAGACTGCACCTTGAGTGCTGCGTCCAGTTCTGGGCATCACAGGATGGGAAGGACATTGAGGTGCTGGAGCGAGTTCAGAGAAGGGCAACGAGGCTGGTGAGAGGTCTGGCAAACAAACCTTATGGAGACCAGCTGAGGGAACTGGGGTTATTTAGCCTGGAGAAGAGGAGACTGAGAGGAGACCTTATTGCCCTCTACAACTACCTAAAAGGAGGTTGTAGTGAGGCTGGTGTTGGTCTCTTCTCCCGAATTGCTAATGAAAGGACGAGAGGAAATGGCCTCAAGTTCCGTCAGGGGAAGTTTAGGTTGGAGATTAGGAAGAAGTTCTTTCCTGAGAGGGTGGTTGGGCACTGGAATGGGCTGCCCAGGGAGGTGGTGGAGTCACCGTCCCTGGGGGTGTTCAAAAAACGGGTTGATGAGGCACTTGAGGCCATGGTCTGATGGTCCAATGGTTAGGAATATGATGGGATAAAGATTGGACTTGATGACCCTGGAGGTCCCTTCCAACCATAATGATTCTATGATTCTATGCAGTAGTGTCTGATCTTTTCAGTGTTACAACTCCAAACGTATTTCAAAGATGAACTGATGACTCAGTCGCCCAGGGAAAATTCTCACTAATTATTTCCTCCCCACGTACATCCTAGCAAGGAGAGTCCATGCAGGCACTGGGAGCCACCCCCAGCCTGGTGCACGCTGCTTTCGTCAGGGAGCAGCGGTGGGTTGAGTCATGAGTTTGCAGTGCTGTCCTGCTGTATCTGGTTGTGGATCCTTGTCAGTGAAAATATTACCCATGTGTTGGGCTGGAACCGTGCCACAGTGTATGGAAACGGAATGGACTGTAGGGTTGGCACATGCATGAAGAAGGGGGATGCTTCCTTGGTGGTTGTGGGTTTCTTTAACACAGGTTCTTTGAGACTTAGCTTGAGTTTGTCAGGCTTGGTGTAGAAGCCAAACCTCTGTTGTGTTGCAGCAAATAACCAACAAGGGACTGTAGTTATCCCCTTCAAACTGTAGTTTTGAAGGAGAAGGGGTAGGGATGTAGGGATGGTGACCTACCACTTTCCCATAGCAATGAAGGCAATTAGAATGTCTGCATTTGAAAACTACAAGCTCTGTAAATGCATTTGCAACCACACTTGGTGGATACCTTCAGAAATGGCCTTCAAGGGGTTGATACTGTTGATCTTATATGTAAAGCTTTCCTGGATGTCATCTTCTGCTTTTTGCTCATTCCCTGTGGTTTTACAGAGATTGGCGTCGAGGAGAAGCAAGAGATGATGACAGATCTTTCCGACGAGGGGATGATCTGCCGCGGCGAGGAGATGATCTGCCACGGCGAGGAGATGATCCACCCCGACGAGGAGATGATCCACCCCGACGTGCTACAGAAGAAAAGGAACGTCCTTCCATGGAATCAACGGAGGACAGGCCGCCCAAACGTGAAGGGGATGAGGATAAGCCACCTAGGCGTGAAGGGGATGAGGATAGGCCACCCAGACGTGAAGGGGATGAGGACAGGCCACCTAGGCGTGCTTTGGATGATGACAGGCCACCCAGGCGTGGATTGGATGATGATAGAGGGAGCTGGAGGGCTGCAGATGACGACAGGGGTCCCAGGAGGGGGATGGATGATGACAGGCCACCCAGGCGTGGGTTGGATGATGACAGGCCACCCAGGCGTGGGTTGGATGATGACAGGCCACCCAGGCGTGGGTTGGATGATGACAGGCCACCCAGACGTGCTTTGGATGACGACAGAGGCAGCTGGCGCGCAGCAGATGATGACAGAGGACCCAGAAGTGCTTTGGATGATGACAGGCCACCCAGGCGTGGGCTGGATGACGAGCGGAGCAGCTGGCGCGCTGCAGATGACGACAGGGGTCCCAGGAGGGGGATGGATGATGACAGAGGCCCCAGGAGGGGGATGGATGACGACAGGATGTCAAGGCGTGATGAGGACAGGGGACCATGGCGCAACGCAGATGATGACAGACTGTCCAGACGAGATGATGACAGGGGTCCGTGGCGTGGTGGTGATGATTCCAGGCCAGGTCCTTGGAGACCGTTTGGTAAACCAGGTAATAGACAACAACCTTACCCCCAAAGTGTGTGTTAAACTGCTGCATGATGGGTGTAGTGTACTTGATGCCAGAGATGGGAGAATCAGCTCTGAAAACGTCTGGGTTAATCTGGCTAATGTGGACTCTCCTTTACTTAGTGTAATTAAACATTTTAATTATTATTTTTTTCTAAAAACAAAAAAGCAGCAGTGTCTATTGCTTGCCTGGAAGATACCTAAAGGTGCCATAGTAATGCTGGTAATTTACCTGTGTGCAAGAACAAAATACCCAAGTTGGAACGCTCTGATGGGAGAGATCCTCACTGGGTTAGCACACCATGGTCTCCCTCCCTGCCCCCTCTTGTACGTCTGCAATGAACCTCCTCCTGAGGAGGGTTTTGATGCATCATTCAAATGGGTCTGGTTTTGATAAGCTTTTTTTAAATGTACAAAGATATTCCTGTTTTTACCATTCCTTTTCTTTTTTTTGCTTTTTTGTCTACCTTAAAAATCCTGCTTTGAGCAGGAGTCTGGACGAGGTGACCTTACAACCTGAATTACCCTGTCCTTGTTTAAGTCCTATTGACGGTGACTACTACAACTGTTTCTGATTCTTTTCAGAACTGTTGACATTTAAATGTTAGATATGATTTTGATTTCCTGGTTCTTTTTTTATTCACATTTGTGCTGTGTCAGCTTTATAAAGGAGGCACCAATTCTGTAAGCCAGACCTGCAGCAGATCTTGGTACTTGCACACCATAAGCTTTCACCTTCTTCCTACTTACAGAAAAAGCAGGGTGCATAATAAAGAACTCCCATTCATAAATAACTGAACGATGTTGCAGGGTGCACTGTAAATAGTTGTATTTTAAGGTTGTGATTTAAAAATCAGTACATTAATAATAATTTGCCTCCCTAGGACCTCCTCACTTGCAGATTTTCACAAAGGAACCTGCTGAGCTGCCCCCTTTACTTCTTCCCGTGCTTGTTCTGCACAAGACTTTGAGGAGTTTGAGGTTTCTGACTGAAAACTTCAGGGTATAAACAGCTCTGCTGAACTGTTTTAAACAGCCAGTCCCCATACATGAGCTATGTATCTCACCATCTTCATACTAAGCACTTCCTACAGTGTTTGGTCTGTGGCTCCCACTCAGTGTGCACCCTTTTTACAAGTTGAGTTGGATCCTCAGGGATCAAAGGTTGAAGAACCAGTTTCTGTGAGAGAAGTAAAGGATTCTTTGTCTCCAGAGAGCTCAGAGGTCAGTCACAAATTCCTCTGGCTGTGTTTCTTACTCCTAGGGGGCTGGAGAGAACGAGAAAAGGCTCGTGAGGACAGCTGGGGGCCTCCTCGAGACTCCAGACCTGCAGGCGACCGTGAATGGGACAGAGACAAAGACCGTGATGAAAATGAGAAAGACCGTGAGTTTGACAGAGAGAGAGATTTCGATCGAGACGACCGCTTCAGGCGTCCCAGGTTTGACTTCTCTGTTCAGATACCTCTAGAATCTTTCTGTTTTTCAAAAAAATAACCAGAAAGGTGCCCTGCTGCTGAAGAAGTAATGTGCCATCGCCCAGTGAAAGGAACTGTGGTCGGTTTTTAAGAAATTAAGCACTATAAGGCAGTAAATGGCATTGTGGGGGCTTTTTTAGATGGTTGTTTTTAAGGCAACGTTAACTGTGTACAGCATGAATCCCAAAATGCATTACTGCTTTTAATGACTTTTTTTTGTTGTTTTGGAAGTATGTGAGTGTGTTAAATAGAGACCCACTGAGCCTGAGAAGATCTATGTTGTGGTTTATTATTGCTTCTTTCCGTAGCAAAGGTAAAACCTTAACATTTGGTCTTGTTTTGAATGGCAAAAGGGATGACGCCGGTTGGAGAAGAGGGCCAGCTGAGGAGACTTCTAGCTGGAGAGATTCAAGTCGTCGTGAAGAGTGGGACAGAGGTGGTCGTGACATGAGAGATCGACGTGCTGATGACAGAGATGCACCTCTGAGAAGAGGACCACCACTCAGATCCGACCGTGAAGAACGTATGTTCATTTTAGTGTTCCTAAAGGCTTAGAATCATAGAATCATTATGGTTGGAAGGGACCTCCAGGGTCATCAAGTCCAACCTCTATCCCATCATATTCCTAACCATTAGACCATCAGACCATGGCCTCAAGTGCCTCATCAACCCGTTTTTTGAACACCTCCAGGGACGGTGACTCCACCACCTCCCTGGGCAGCCCATTCCAGTGCCCAACCACCCTCTCAATAAAGAACTTCTTCCTAAGATCCAACCTAAACTTCCCCTGACGGAACTTGAGGCCATTTCCTTAAATTCATTCATTAAATTCTTAAATTCATTATAGGGCCTTCACGTTACTCCGACAGAGCTAGCATGGGGCTAAACTGAATAGGTTGTATGTTCAGCCACTTAATCTTAAGCAAAGTAACAGAAAGAAGCTTTAGTGTAATTGAGGATTTTTCCTTGAATCTTACCTTTTAGTTGTACTCTGTCTGTCACAGTAGCGTCTCACATCCGCAGTAGAAGGAGAACATTTGAAATATGCAGTTTTCATAGTGGGATTATGTTCATGGTGAACGAAATTCCTGTACTTTAATTATCAAGATAGACATCCCAGAAATAATTTCTGGCTCGTTTCTTAAAACCATTAAAACGTGAGGGAAGTATTTTAATTACATACATTAACCTGTTTTAATTATGTACATTTATTAATAATTTGCTGTCCTCTAAAAGCACTGTGACAGCGAACACACTTGGTTTGAGATCCCACGCCTTCCATCCTGGCATTCTCATGTTCAGAATCGATGTGGTCTCTGCCCTGAGCATGGGTGCTCCCCAAATGCAGGAGGGTGCTCCCAGGAAGGGGGTGGTCTCAGGGAGCAGTCTGGAACTGAACCCCTCACATGTTGGTGGAAAGGCTGAGGATTCTCGGCGTGGAGACTTGGTGGTTTTCATATGTCAAGAAATGTTGGTATCTGTCTGGGTTGGTGTTTGACACAGTGTTCACACATAGCTGGGGTAGAATTCTTAGCATCCTCCTAGTGGAAATGAACCATTTTTCACACAGTGAAGGATGGTGAATGCTGTTGCCAGTGCAGTCATGTAACCCAGTGCTGTTAATACCTCTGACTCCAGTAGTCTGGAGAGTAATTTACTGTCTTGTGAGACAGCGAACACCTAAACATTTTCCATAAGTGTTTTTAAGTGTGGATTTTTCTGTTGTCAGGGTTCAGTCATTTCTAAGGAGACACTTTTGTGCTTTTAATTATGATAATAACATAAAATACATTTCTGCATCATAAAACCATGTACATCAATAGGACATTCTTACTGCAGCTGTTGTGTTTTAAAGATGACACTTGGTTTGCTCACAACAATCCTGAACCTGAAAAGAGGCATGAGTAGTTCCTGTCCATTATTTCACAATAAAATCAAATGGGGCATGTGGGTGTCATCATCACATTGCCTCTTGGCGAGATGGAGAACCAGTAAATCAGACTGGGAGTGCTGGGCATATCTGTTTAAACTCTTGCAGGCTGCTGGTGGAGCACAACAAAGGTGGTTTTATTGTTTTTCTGTGTTTGTAGCAAGCTCGTGGCGGCGTGCTGATGACAGGAGAGAAGAACGTGGAGAGGAACGTGAACCAGTTCGGCGATCAGCTCCTGCTCCTGCTGCTCCTCCAGCTTCTGCTCCCCCACCAGCATCAAAAGATCGAGAGAGAGATGGGGAGAAGGAAAAAGGTTCCTGGAAAACAGAAAAGGAGCGTGAGCCCCTTCGCCGTACTAAAAATGAGACAGATGAAGAAGGGTGGACCACTGTACGACGTTAAGTGAAAATCACAGAGTTTAACCAATGTTTTAGCTTTGATTTGATCGAATCTGTGGATTATATTTGTGCTTATAAACATTCTGAATTGGAATTCTTTAACAAATGTTTTGAGGTAACATGAAAGCATGAGCTTGAATTACTTACTCCTATAGATTGATCATGCACAAACTCACAGCAGAAGGTTGGAAATTGAATGCCAGTTTATGAAATTTCAAATGATGCTTATTTCATGGGTCATTTGTTGCTAAAATAAAAAGAAGCAAGCCCCACAGCTGTCCTGAGCAGTGCTTCTATCTCGCACCGAAACAGGCTGACCTTTTAATTTTCAGTCTTTCTTAATTTGGAATGGGGTATTACTGTCACAGAACATGCATTTGAAAACACCTCTGTTCACTCAGTGGAATTACTGAAGAAGCAGAGCTAAATCAACTTCTATAATTAGCCAAAAAAGAGACAAAATATAAAAGCCCTCTTTTACAGAGGTATCTTTGAGGGCAGGCGGTTCCTGAGTCGTATTTTATCACTATCTAGAAATTCAGTAAGTTGTTTAAATCTGAATTAAATACCACAAACATGATGAGCGTTAGCTACACAGGGATATTTTCTGTAGATTTACTTGAATACGTGACGCCTATGAGGCCATTCTGCAGTGTTTGTTCCAGTAACATATACTGCTGCAGCCTACAGCCACAGGACATCAAGCTTTTACAATTCCAGTGCTTTGGGAAGCATATGGCTATGCATTTTCTGTTGCCAATCTCACAACTGCTTTTTCCATTACTGGGTAATTGACGCCTTTCAAGGATTTATAAATATTGTCATATTTAAAATGTGTGGTTTTGGAGAAATTGTTGAATTTTCCCCCTATTCTTCGTCTTCAGGATCAATTCTTTCCAAAAAAAACCAAAAGTGATCTGTAGTAATGGCTGTGTTGACTTCAATTTCGGGGTGCGGCAACAATGATTAACTATCTTGGTCATACTGAAGCCAACACAGAACTTGCTGCTGTGTGTTTCTTCGATGATAAATAAACAACTTAAGGAATTAGCTGCTACAGAGTCTTGGCTTTTTAACTTCCTGCAGTGTCTGTTAATGCAGAACAGCTGTCGAGCAACTCTTCATTGTGAGCATTCCTGTGTCTGTCCCACCGGAGGGGGAATGTGGGAACACCTGGGGTGGTTTCTTCTTGAGAAACCTGCTTTAATTTTCATGTGTGTGAAGGAAAGTTATAGTACTTGGTCCTTTCCTGTCCTCTTCTGAGCTTTCCAGGTCCCATTTGCTTCTCAGGAAAACTTGCTCTCGTAGTCATCTTCTGAGGGCCGATCTTCGTGCCTTTGGAGCTGATCACTTCATTCCTTGTTGAGTCACAGAATTCCTTTGGAACAGTGGTATTTTCTAAACAAACACAAACATTTCTTTGTGCTTTGTACAGTCCTATAAAGGATGGAGTGAGAGCAGCGTGGCAGCTCTCCAGTGCCAGAGAGCAGTTTCTGGATTCAGGGTAGTGGGTGCCGCTGTTGAGCCACTGTTGCTGCCCTTGCATTCTGTGCCACAGGATTACAGGATCATTCCCCTTAGGAGACCCCTGGAGCCTGCCAGTCCAACTGCCTGCTCTGAAGTCACTGTGTTACTCAGAAACTACTTTCTCCAGTGTGGTCTTGAAAACCTCCAAGGATGGAGACCGCACAACCTCTCTGGTCAACCCCTTCAATGCTCAACTGTTCCTACAGTGAAAAGGCACCACCCTCTCTCTTTTTGGCTTCTGCCTGTTGTCTCATCCTCTTCCTGCTCGTGCACTGCTGTGAAAAGCCTGACTTCATTTTTCCCAGTATGTGCTGGCTGCGGTTGGTGTGGCCAAAACTTTCTCCAGGCTGCACAAGCCCTGTTCCCTCAGCTTCTCCTCCCAGGCACCTGCCCCTGACCATCTTGTTGGCCCTCTGCTGAACTTGCTCCAGTTTGGCAATGTCCTCCCTGTTTGGGGGGACAATCTGGAACCCAGAACTGCATGCAGTAGTAAAGGTGAGGTTTGCTGAGTAGAGGGGGATGCTCTCTTCCCTTAACTGTAGGTTACAGTCCTGTTCCAACAGCCTGAGCCCTGCTGTGTGCTCAGCCTTAAGCCTGTCAGGCCCCAGAGAGGCATCTGAGCCATCTCCCAGTTTGTCATTGCAAGGTCTTCTTCCTTGGCAGGGCAGGACTTTGCTTTTCTCCTTGTTGAACTTCATCAGGCTCCTGCCCAGCCTGTCCTGCTCCCTCTAGATGGCAGCCCTGCCCCAGGGGTACTGACTGGTCCTCCCAGTTTGGTGCCATCAACAAACCTGTTGGCAGGGCACCTCCAGGTCCTGGAGAAAGACACCAGGCTAGGTCCAGGACAGACCCCATGATACCTCACTCCAGGTGCAGTCCAGCCCATTGACCATCAGGCTGAACCTGAACATCCACCCACCTCTGCCTACCTGGTTGTCCAACTATTAGGCTGTAACATCCTAACTCGGGCACCAGGATATTGTGTGAGACAGTGTGGAAAGGCCTGCTAAAGTCAAGATGAAGAACATCAACCCACAGAGTTATTTTGTTGCACAAGGCAGGTGAGTGAGGCATGGCTTACCCTGGGTAAATCCATGCTGACTGCTCCCAATCACCCTTTCCTGCATGTGCCCAAACACGCTCGGAGAAGATTTCCTCAGTGACTTTCCCAGGGACTGAAGTGGCACCATTTGGGCTGTAGTTTCTCAGTCCTTTTGGCAGTTTTTGGAGATGAGTGCACCATTTGCCTTTCTCCAATCATCAGGGAGATGTACAGAGTGATTATACCTCCAGTTATATATTTTTAATTTTACCCAAACAAAGCCATTACTGGTGCCCACTGCAGCAGCTAAAGCTGTTCCCAAATCTGTGTTCCTCCATTATTTGAGATTGTGATGATGTTGCCATCAGGACTGGGCAGCTTGAGGAAAGATCTGCAAGATGTGAGCTTTACAGAAGTGCCAGTGTGTTCATTTTACTGCTTGATCATTTTCAACACTTACCTACAGTGATCAAAACCCACTGCTGACCAAACCCAGAAGCTGAAGCCTCCACCCATGGCCACAGTTGTACATTAGCACAAGGTTTGGTTGCCTGAAAACACTGGTGAAGTCAAATGAATTCTCTGTCAAGCATTGCTGTGTTTGGTTGTTTCACATTCAGTTAAACATCTAAAATTGTCAGTGAACCTTGCTCTGTGAGGTGCTGTGTTTAGAAGGCAGAACTTAAGGCTGCTGCTGGTTAAATGGATGCAGATGTTGCTCAATTAAATCTCCAAGAGCAGAGGAAGGTGATCAGGTAGGAACAGTTCAGCTCTCTCCTACTCCAGGAGCAGCCCAGAGGCTGGCCCCCAGCTGGTGAGCAGGGCTTAGGACCATCACACAGCTCAGCAGAAGTAGGGCACAGACATTTTAATTATATTTTCTCTAAAATGCCTTTGTTCTAAAAAATCAAATCAGTATTTTGAGAATTGGCAGAGCAGGGCTGGGGTGATGAATGAAGTGGTGCCACTCCAGCCTGGGCACAGCTCCAGCTGCATCCCAGGACATGTCATGACCTTGGTGACACAGCTGTGGTGCAGGTGGGCTGGTGGACAGCCAGGAGACCATCTCCAGCAGGAAGAGCACTGCAAGCCTCACCTTGCTGTAAAATGAAATGTACCTTTGTTGGTTTGCTCTCTGTGGGCTGCAGCTCTTCACAGGAGCTGCTACATTTAAGCAGGTTTTCCTTACGTAACCAAAAGGTACTGTAAAACCTGTGAGCCTACAAAGTAGAGGTGTTAGGTCAGTGAAATGCAAGACTCAAAATGTGCTTATTACTCAGGCATTGGTACCTCTTTCTGTGTAGTTTCCTGCAGAATTGTCAGAAGCAGGGATGTGAGTGGCCGAACAGGAGCACCTGACCCTTCCTATTTTGCCATGGCAGGACCAGCTAGAACAGAAATGCACTGCACCTTGTCTGGCCCTGCTCCTAAAAAGAATTACTAATGCATTTAATTATGGTTGGATGGAGATTCTGCAAACTCTTCCCCTGCTTTTTGCTAATCAAAATCTCCCCTGCTGCAGGTCAAGCTTTGTTAGTCCTTCCACTCATGGGCAGGAGGACAATTTACCAGCTTTGCCACACCTTTTTCCACATCAGAAGTTCAGCATCTTTGCCCAGGCTGTAGGCAGATTAGAAGGAATTCTCTTTCTCCCCGTGTGACTGTTAGCAGATTATCTCCAGTGTATATTAACCTATACATTTAGTGGGTCAAGTTGGCACACCTATGGGAGGCAATGGCATTTTACAGCCATCACATTTAGTGCTATGGCAGCAACCTGAGGCACTCTGGTCAGCAGTGAAACTGAGAGCAAACTGTCCAGACAGGGCTTCCACCAGAGATGGGTACAGACTTACCTGACTTCACCTGGATCAAGTTATCTGTGCACCCAAAGGTAGTTTTTAATTAGAAGTAGCTCCCTTCTTGCTCAGACTAGTATCAACTGAGGATGAGCATATGCTATCCAATACTCTGCGTTCATTCCTCTTACCAAAACATCACAAAAGATTCCCTCACTTACATGCTTAGGAATATTTCCCTGTAATAAAGTGGCTCTCTGAAGAGAAAATATTTGGTTTCAATGAGTGGCTGTAATCTTTTGATTTGCAGATGCCTGTAGAATAAATTAAAATACCAGGCTTGTTTTCCTTAGACCTCTTCTCTGAAGCATGTTACAGCTTCCAAGCTGAGCTGCTTTCAGATTAAGCTATTTGCTTTTCCTAGGATTTAAATTGCTAATATAGATTGCTTCCAGTAATTCAAGGAATCAAAGCAACACTGTGAGCACAATCTATTGCAGTAAGCTTTTCAGAATGACCAAGAACAAGCACGTTTCTGCTTAGTCAGTGCCACAAGGAGTGTGCTGGTGCACAGGGAATTGCAGGAGCTTACTTTAAAAAAACCCAAAATGTCCTTAAGGGTTCAGTCTTTCTAACACACTGACTTGCAAACCCTTAAAGGGCAAGTTGTCCTGTTGCATGATCATGTAAAGTAACTGAGGAGCCTTGCTCTCAGGCTGCCTTTTGCTGACTGGGAATCTTGCCATCTCCTCTCTGGAATAGTTTGGGGTTTTTCCTCCCCTCAGCTGGACTTTTGAAGCTGTTCCTCTGCTGCCTTACCTGTTAAGGCTTTATCAGATGCCTAATGGTGTATGGTGGCCAGGACAGGCAGCTCGTGGCCAGGACAGGCAGCTCGTGGCCTTTCCACAGCAAGGCTGCGAGTACATGCGTAGGATGAGAGGAGCTGGGAGTGACAGGGAGCAGCAAAGGCCCCCGACAGCAGAGTTTTCCTCTTACACAGGCAGAGGGAAGAAAGCAGCACCACAAAATGCCAGTGCCACGCAGGGCAGGGGATCTTCTGGTGCCTCTCCCAGCATTGCAGTAGGGCTGTTGCTCAGTGTGGGTGGGTGGGTGCACCACGAACACTGTGAGGAGCACCTTGGCTCCAGCTCCACCAGAATTACCTCTCAGAAACCACCTGAGAAAGCTTTTCTTGCTTTTGTGTCCATCAAGTCAATTGCATTAAAATGTATGAACTGATCTTCAAACTCCCCCCAAGGAGGTAACAACGGGACAGAAGAAAACTCTTCCCATAGCATCACACTCTTGATTCTGATGCGTGGTGGGTACAGGTTCAGCCACACATCACAAAACCAAACAAACACATCTAACAGCATAGAAGAGCCCGTGGGGCATCTCCCATGGAGCTGGAGACAATACATAACTGTACTCAGCACAAGGAGAGGGCAGCTGCCACAAGGTTAGCTGCAGCCACTATGAAGTATTATTTAATGCAAGCCCCACTGCATTTGGTAATTAGACATGACACCATCTTTGGAGTTATTTGATGAAGATTTAAGAGAACACTTCCACACAAATTCAGTTTCCCCCTCCTAATTGCTGCAGCTGTGAGTCAACAGCAGCAATGAAAAATGAGCCCCGAGCCCTCCTCCCCAGCCCACCCCACATGTTTTGGCTCTGTTCCTGACTGTCCTGCTCTCCCCCTCTCCTGTCTCCATCTCCCCTCAAAATGAACCCACACAAACCTGTGCCAACCCTCACTTTCCCAGCTCCCTTTTTACCCCTGTCCTTTCTCACCCTCCTGCTGATGCCCCAGCAGCTCCCACACCAGGATCTCATCCCCTCCCTGCTTTTGGCAGGGCCACCCCCACAGACAGAGCATCCCTCTGTGCCCCAGCTAAAGCCACCTACAGTGTGACCCTCTCTGCACTGACAACTTGGGAGCCTGCCTTCTGGCTCCAGAGGACTCCTGAGCAAACTACAAACCTGCTGCTGCTCCTTCTCCTGCCTCCCAAACACGATGCAAGTGATCTCTGATCTGTTCAGGGTTAGAAGCAACACAGCCCTGTCTGACAGTACCGAGGAGCTGCCATCGCCTCGGGACCAGCTCTTCAGCATCAATCGGATGTTTTGTACAGCCCGTGTAGTGTTAAGGGTATCTGTAACCACATGGGTTGATCCCTCCCACCTTGCCATCAGTTAAAGCCACACTCTCAACTCTTGAAAACAACCTCCCCTCCACTGCTCTGCCACGGTCACACCTTTCTGCTTTGTCCCAGCTCTTGTCTCCAAGCCCTTCCCATCACCTCTCCTCTCTGCACCACGAACACAAGCTGCACCAAAGCCTGTTCCCTGCCATCCTCCCTGCCTGTCCCCCGGCGGGGGGGGCTCAGGGCACCCCGGCCCAGAGTCACCGCGTTTCCGAGCCAGCACATTGATGCCTTCTCCTCCTTCCCTCCCTTACAGCCGCGTATCAGCCCCGGGGCCCTGCGGGACCATCCACGCTCCCTCTGGCCGGCTCGGGGGTGCCGGTGGGCACGGCACTGCCCCCCCCCTCCCCTCCACCGTGCCGGGTGGGATGCTGGGATCTCGGGGAGCGGGTGTTAATTACCGAGCGCAGCTCTGATCCCGATTTGCTCCTCGGCTTTCAGCTCAGCAAAGACAATCGCTCGGATGTTGAAGCGGAGCGCTGTGCTGAACACACCCGGCGATCCTCCGGCCGGACCCCCGACGGCTCGGAGCGGCGGGGCCGCGGCTGCTGCCGCCTCGCCCGCCC
>VZRW01009277.1:0-42106 GCA_013398125.1 Aegotheles bennettii | reverse complement strand
ATTATTCAGCTTGGAGAAGATGAGGATGAAGGGTGGCATCATTGCAGTCTATGGCTTCCTTACAAGGGGAAAACAAGGGGCAGGTACCAATCTCTTCACTCCAGTGACCAATAACAAGACTCGGGGTAACAGTAGGAAGCTGAATCAGGGGAGGTTTAGGTTGGATATCAGGAAAATATTTTTTACCTAGAGGGTGATTGAGTACTGGAACAGGCTCCCTGGGGAAGTGGTCACAGCACCAAGTCTGACTGAGTTCAAGAAGCATTTGGACGATACTCTCAGGCACATGGTGTGACTCGGGGTTCCCTGCACAGGTACAGGAGTTGGACTTGATGATCCTGGAGGGTCCCTTCCAACTCAACATGTTCTATGATTCTATGACGTTTTTAGGTTCAGTAGAGAAGTCTTCAGTCTGTCTTTTAAACATAATAGTTTTATTAAGATCTAGGGGAAATATAACCCTTGACCCATATATCTATTTTTACACTTTCTTGAACTCAGTCTAAAATTTCTTACAAAACCCCATATTAATGTCATTATTCATCAGAAAAATAGCAAATATAAACAAACATACGATTACACTACAATACTCATTATGCTTCAATAAGAGCATGGTAGGACTTTGTAAAACAGAAGTATTTAGTGCTGGTCAGTGAAGTGCATGGAGAGACATTTCCTTTTTTATCAAGTAAAAAGGTAAACTTTTTTTATTAACATGCAAGCAAAGATAATTGTTGATAAACAGGACTGCTTGCTGTTCATTCCTTCCATATATTTCCTCCTCAGACTGGAAAGTAGAACAGATGTGATGTGACACATAACCAGCTAGAGACCATGAAGCTGAGAAGTGTGAGCTGAAAAATGAGGTGATCTCCAAGTAACAACAAATCATTAAGAGCAAATAGAAAAAGTGCATATTCACAAAATCCATAATTAATTTGTAAAAGCTAAACTACATTCTTGAAGCATTGCATTCAAAACAAACAAACTAAAAATCTCACACATCTCCACATGTAACTGCTTCCATGAAAGAGAAAAATTAATGAAATACGTAGTAGATTTCACATTTGTTCTTCAGTTTCTCCATTCAATTTCAGCATGTTAGGTAGAATAGTATGTGATTACTGTTTTCTTTGGATACTTAGGAACAGTAGGTCAAACTAACCTTGTGAACTATTCCAAAGGTTTATAGCACTGAAGCAGAGAAAGCCAGCAGTGAAAGACCAAACCTTACTTCCTCTTTTCAGAACACATTTGGCTACCACCTCAGCTAGTCAAAGAACTCTGAACTCCTACAGTTTACTATCTCTTTTGAACAAAGTTCTGAATGACCCTCTCTTTCTCCATTCACCAGAGAAGCCTAACAAAAAAGATGATTGCGTTGTTTCTTTCATGAAAGGCTATTCAATACCCTAAATTCTGTTTGAAAACTTTTTGAGAGTCCATGTTAGCCAGTTTGGTTATATGATCTCTCTGTATACTCTCATTACTGCTCTGTTTCCCTAGAAATGCTTTGTGTTGGGAAGAAACTTGCTGTTGGCTTGCACTCATTTCCCCATCGCTTCAAGAATGCGTTCTTTGGTAAAATTCACAGACAACAACAAAATAAAAACAAACACAAACAAACAAAAACCAAAACAACTGATAGAGGAGATACAAACAAAGGATCTATTAATGAGCATCAGCATCATCCCTTGTCAAGGATTTGGGTTCATCCTTTGTGATGTGAGAGATTGTTAATTACCACTGTGTACAGATTCCTGTCTCAAAATGAAAACTTTAGATGATGTGGTTGACTTCCAAAGAAATTTTCACTTCAAAACAATCTTGTTTTATGGTTTGTTTTCTGGTTTTACTTTTTGACGGTGCAAGTAGTCAAATGTCCTAATCTCAACCCTAGTTAACATTTTTTGCTTCAAGAGGGACTTTATTGCTAAAGCCTTGTTCATTACATGTTTAAGTATGCTAGAGACTTTGGAAACCAATATCACATATACTTAAACATCTGTAATGATGAATTTTGTCTCTGTTGGTCAACACTGATGCACAGTTTTAAAGGTTAGGTGTCCAGGCAGTTCTCTAGTGTCTGAGGATCACAGGGCATCTTTCTTGAAGGCTTTTTGCTACAGTTCAATTAAATATGAAGATCTTAGCTTGAGTTTCATTACAATAGTTTCCATGGCACGTAAAGTGTGAGGTCTGATTCTCTTTAGCTCTTCTGCCTACTTGCTCTTCCAGTGGTCTTGTATTTAAGCTTGCTACAGCTTATACTGGATCATATTTAACAGTCTAAACACAAAATCAGCCGTTCCCCTAAGTCAAAGGAACCTGTAGCAGAAAACAGAATCACAGAGTGGTTGAGGATGGAGAGAATTTCTGGAGATCAATCCATTTGTTCAAAACAGTCAGCTAGATCAAGTTGCCCAAGACTGTGTCCAGTTTGGTTTTGAATGTCTTCAAAGATGGGGACTCTACAGACTTCCTGGGCAACCTGTTCCAGTATTCCACCACCCTCAAAATAAAGACATCTTTTCTTATATTTAAATGGAATTTGCTGTATATCAATTTATGCCTATTGTTTTTTGTTCTCTCACCAGGTATTACTGAGAATAGCCTTGCTCCATCTTCTTTGCCTTCCCATTAGGCAGTTATACACATTGGTAAGATCCCTCCTGAGCCTTTGTTCTCCAGGATAAACAATTTCAGTTCTCTTGATCTTTTCATGTTATAACAGATGATCTAATTCCTTCATTATCTTCATGTTCCCTCACTGGATTTGCTCCAGTATGTCCATCTCTCTGTTGTCCTGGGGAGTTCAGAACTTCACACAGTACTGCAGATGTGTCTCCCCTTTGCAGGCAGTAATTACTTCTGGTAATGCTCTGGAAGAGCTGACAATTCTCTCCCTAATGTAGCCCAAGATACTGTGGCCTTGTTTTCTCCAAGGAAATCTTGTTGGCTCAGTTTCAAATTATTGCCCACCAGAATGTCTAGGTCCTTTTCTGAAAAACTGCATTCCTGCCAGTCAGCCCCTATCCTGGACTGGTGTTTGGGATGCTGTCCTGCCCAGGTTCAGGACTTTGATTTTTCTGCTGAACTTCCTGACATTCCTACCAGCCCATTTCTCCCACCTGTTGAGATCCCTCTGAATGACAGCCCATCCATCTGGTTTATCATCGACCACTTCTCCCAGTTTTGTATCATCTGTAAACCTTCTGAGGGTGCACTCTATCCCACCATCCATGTCATTACTTAAGATGTTAAACTGTTTTGGACCCAATTTCAGCCTCTCTGGGACACCACTGTTGTTTGGCCTCCAGCTGAACTTTGTGTTGCTGATGACAACCCTTTGAGACCGGTAGTTTTCAGTTCACCTCACTGTCCGCTTATCTAGTCTCTACTTCCTCAGTTTGTCTGTGAGGGTGTTGCGGGAAACAGTGTTGAAAACCTTACTAAAGTTGAAATAAGCAACAACCACTTTATCCTTGTTCACCAAGCCAGTAATACTACTTTAGAAAGCAGGAAGTGTTTTAAGACAACCGGCTGTGGGAGTGAAACAGCAGATTAAAAATCATCAGTGGAGTGTTTTGGCTCCTTTTTATGCACTTTTCAAAAATATGTGTCAAGAAGACAAGCTATTTGTGAATGGTAAGAATTATTGGCTGAATCCAGCAAAAGAATGCAAATGATTCTTTTTTTTAAAATTGGCTTTAAGTCTCCATATTGAGCTCTGTTTTTTTTATTCTTAAAAGCTCTTGCTGCTCACTGTTGAGAAATAGGCTACTGACTACTTTTAGTCTTTTCCTTCAAAGCATACTGGCAGTGTTTTTCCTAAAGCCTTTATAAATAGAGAAGAAAGAGAAAATATAACCTTGATTATTTTTTTTCCACAAGTGGCCTCTGATGTTGTAGCACAGTATTTACAGGGATTCTACTGCTTAAATAAAACTTTGGTTTCATGTGTTTTAATCTACTTTGAGAAAAGCACTTTGAGAATGTTTTTCTCTATGCTTGTCCACAAAAAGATTTTACAACCTTTCTAAAGAGTGCATGGCTCCAGGAGGCAGGAAGCGTAAATTCTGTAATGCTCAAAGGGAAAAATTGGAGTCCACTAAAGTCACTGGCTAAACAGGCAGTTTTGGATGTTGATTGCCAGTTGAAACTAGATCACTTAGAAAAACATTAAAAGAAGAGTGTGATTAAACTAATTAAAACCAAACAAAA
Organism: Aegotheles bennettii; assembly: GCA_013398125.1. NCBI lineage: Eukaryota > Metazoa > Chordata > Aves > Caprimulgiformes > Aegothelidae > Aegotheles > Aegotheles bennettii. The sequence continues at coordinate 37,882 of VZRW01009277.1, read as the reverse complement.
TATATCTGAAAAGATTTGCCAATCTATCATTTATCTATCTGCATTAAATACACACAAATCAAATACGAGAACCAGATACTAAAGATTTTATTTATCAACCCTGAATAATGCTTGAAGCACTGCAAATACCTTCCTGCCTTTTGTTTCCTGCTCTCTGCTTTTACAGACTAGACTACAGGAATGATGTTATCAGAGCATATCACGTTATTTTGATGGCTGGCTGGTCAGTTTGCATTCTCTGAATGACAATGTGTTGACATCAACATTTGTTGATCCCAACATTTAATTAAGCTGTAGGCATTTGCTTATCAAGGAGAGGGAAAGATGAAAATACAATTTGTGCCCCCAGGAAATGATAAAGACATTTTTCCAAAACCAGATGAAAAATGTTGAAACTGGTGATGCTTTGATAGTCTGTATCGAGTTCCAAGATGAAATAATGCATATACTGTTATGCCAGTACACATGTGAAAAAAGGAAGTGCTACTTGTGGCAGGAGCTATAGCACTGCAGAATTTAAGTTGTAAGTGTGATGGAAGGATGACATTTATGTCTGTCCTATAGCTACAGCTGTGGGAGGGGTGTGCCTGAGTACCCACTGTACTTGGCACTGGTGAGGCTGCACCTCAACTATTGTGTTCAGTTTTGGTCCCCTCACTTCAAAAAAGACATTGAGGACTGTGTCCAGAGAAGGGCAATGAAGCTGGTGAAGGGAGTGGAAAATATGTCTTATGAGGAATGACTAAGGGAGCTAGGGTTGTTCAGTCTGGAGAAGAGGAGGCTCAGGGGGGACCTCATCGGTCTCTCCAACTACCTGAAAGGAGGCTGTAGTGAGGTGGGGTCGTTCTCTTCTGCCATGCCCATAGTGAAAGGACAAGACGAAACAGCTTTATATTGCAGCAGGGGAGATTCAGATTGGACATTAGGAAAAATTTTTTCACTGTAAGAGTGATTAGATATTGGAATAGGTTGACCATGGTGATGGTGGGTTCACCGTCCCTGGAGGTGTTCAAGATGCATCTGGATGTGATTCTGGATGATATGGTTTAGTGGTGATGTGGGTAGGCAGTTGGATTGGATGATCTTGAAGGTCTCTTCCAAACTTGAGGATTCTATGATTCTATGAATTTATAAGCAGAAGGGACAGATCATGAAGTCAAGGAGGACCACAGGTCAGCTGGGTGTAAGAACTGAACAGAACAACAATCAGGAGTGTTATCCAGTCCAGCTGAAGACTAAACTGCTAGGACCCTTGCTACAAAGCCTTTCCCAAAATGATGATTAAAACATCCTGTGCTGTTGGTTGGGAAGTGTCGTCTGAAACAGTGACAGTTAGGCACATCTAGTTTGTAATAAAGTTTGCATTTCCTCCAGTATTTACAGGCAGATATTTGTCCCAAAATCATGCAAAATGAACCAGTAACTACCTACACATTGCTATTAGACTGACAGAACACTTCTTTTTAGATACTGTCTAAAGCTTCTCTGGCATTTGCCATCTTTAAGGACCTAAAATGTAGACTTATGTAATGGATAGAATAACTAAAAAGACAAATTATTTTATCTGTTTGCAACTCAGTTTCTACCCTGAATCCTACTTCTAAAAATAACTGAGTTTCCAGAGAGTAGTTGCTATTCCAATTCCCTGCTGCTGCTGACATTAGAAGTTATCTTTATAGGCTTTCCTGAAGAACCGTTTTCCAGTCCTTGAGATATCAGAACAGATTGTTCAGGATTCAAATTGACTCTTAATGTTCAGTTAAATACCTTCCTTTTTTCATGTGATATATTTATTCTACCTATATGTTATCTTTTTCATCTTTCACTCTCTAACATAAGTGGCTGTTCAGTAACTTAAAGATTTCTAGTTCAATTCTTTGAACAAGACTGAGAAAGTGAATGCTCTCTGCTCTGAGCAGTAAAAAATACTTGCAGGTCTTTCATTTTTCTCAAGTTGGAAAACAGATCTACTTAATTTATCAGGTAACTTAAGAATTTTTAAGTCTGGAAAAACAGCACTTAACAACTACTTCAGTCTGCCAATGAATGTCATTCTTAAGGGAGGATTTAACTCAAAGACAGTGGGCCAGATCCACAGCTGGAATTACTAAGAAATGGATTTGTCAGTAATTTGGCCAGATGTGGCTCAGATGAACTCTCCAGCTGAGGATGTTTGTCCACCTACAGCAATCTAGTTACAATTCACAAAAATGATCTAGTAACATAATTGCTGTGTTCTAAGTTTCTTTCAACTTTTGCAAATATGTGACTTTTATCTTACATATTTTAAATGGTATTTTTATGCTTTCTTATGTGCAGACCTTTGTACAAATGTAAATATCTTTTATGTTCCAACAGAAAACTCATTATGTTAAATCCTCTGTGAAGGGAAGGTGTTGCAATTAATGCTGGAAAATTGAAATAGGTCTGGTTTGGTTTTGTCTGTTTTCCAACCTCTAGAGTTCCCTAACTCGTTCATGTATAGAGCTCCTCTGAAGGTTATGTAAGGCTGTTGTAGTGTCTAATGCAAATTTTATCTTCTGTGACAACACGGGAGAGCTTTACAATGTATATAGCGATACTTTAATAGCCATTTATATTGCCAGTATATCTAGGTAATTTTAAATTGCAATAGGGTAGTGTTACTTAAGAAACAAACTGTTTTAATTTGTTCTCTATAATGAACCACACACTTGCGCAATGTGAAAAAATTACAGGGCACAATAAAAGCCCTATACTTAAGCATTCTCCAAGCAGCAACTAGTCTCTGACCAGGCCCATCATTTTACCTTGGAACTGTTTTATTATTCTCTTAATTTTGTTCTCTTAATTATAGAGAGCAAAATATGTAACACCACAGTTGAACTCTGGTAGTTTTGATTAAAGCTAAATTATGCTAGAATAATATAAAAAAGTGTATTAACTATGTGCCACTCCCCCAAATTATTATAATCTAATATTATGAACTAAGGCTCACCACATGTAAAGTTGTAAATTTCTAGCTTTCCAAAGCACCATATCAGAGGACTATTCAGGTTGTCTAAGTAAATGACCTTTTGATTTCAAAAATATTTTAAGAAGTTTTATTCAAGGCTATGAATATGTAACATTGGAACTCAGCAACTTGTTTTCACATCCTACTGTATTAAATTCAGGTGTTTTTATTGAACATTTCTATATTTATAAAAAAATGAAAAGTGATTTACAGAGATTTTTAAAAGATATGTTCCTTCTTGAGAACTTCAATGTTGCAAGATATAAGATATAAAAGAAGGGTACAAAAATATGTTCTGAGAATTAATTACTGTGTCTACATGAACCTCTGCCCGAATATATACATTGTGCTCTTCTGAAATTTCTGTCAAATATAGTATTTGTATTTCACTTAGGTTAGGTGACTATGCTTCCTGTTCCTTTTCCTGAAATGTTTTCTAGAACAGAAGCAAAAACATATATATCAAAATGTTCAAACATGCATTGAACCTTCCGTTTAGACAGAACATTGGTGTTTCTGAAGATCCTTTTAACACTTTATTCCTGCTGCAGACTTTGGGCATCTCAATGGCTTGGGGGTGTTTTAGGACTTCCTGCATCACAGCAAAGTGAAACCAGATGAGATAATGTTGGCACACATTACAAAAGCAGAAACCACTTCTTCAGCAGCCTCCAGTGTGTTCCTAACTCTGCAGTTTGCAGAGCTACTAAATTATATATGAGGCTTACAGGTGAGGTGCATCCTCCTGCCCAGGGTGGAACAGTCCCTTCTTCCCTTCAATGCTCTCTAAGCAAGTAAGAGACATTCCCAGAGTAAGGCAAACAGAGGCAAACTCTCTCCATAGATCATACATAGGGTAGAGTACCTTTTTAATATCAAATATGAAACTTATTCCTTCCACAGGCAACAAACTAATGAATATTAGTGTACAGGAGTGTTGGTTTGGCATATCTCCATATGCCATTAATTTCCATAACTTTTATCCTAAAGCAGCCATATTCTGTGTTTTAATATCTTTCAGGTGCTAGGCTATTGTTCAAAGAAAAATATCCATGGTAATTTTAAGAAATGTATTGTGAACGCTTAGATAGAATGTTACAAACTAAAGATTTTTTCCCAGCTTGACAAGATTAAAAAATGTTTGAATTGGCTTATAGTTATGAATTGTACAATTGTGTTCAAAATATGTATCTTTTAGCTTTCAGGTGGTATGTGTAAGTTTATAATAAACATGCATGATTTTTACAGTGTCTATAAAGGACTGTAGCTAATCTTTAGACTTCTATGAGATACTCTTATTTCTTCTTCAACTGAAATTAATATAAACAGTTTCTGAGGAAAAGACAGAAAATGCTCATGTAATGCATACCACCTGGTGTTTTTATATGTATTGGAAATGTGGGTGTATGTTTTTCAAAGTATGTATATGTATGCATTATCTATCCAAGCTACTTATAGAGGAGAAAATCTTTTGAAGCCAGTTAAGTTTAATGTCCTCTTGAGTAAACTGCAAAACTCACTTTTGTTTAAATAAGTATTTCACAGAATAATCATGATTTATACAGACAGATTCTTATGAGTGAGTGGAATTAGACTTACAGCATCTTTTTTCTTTCCAAAGGAGGTCACTTTATGTGTATAGTTGCTTTGTTTATAAGATAATCAAACTATATGGATATTTTCTGTAGTTTTATTGTATAGTATTAAAGAATAAAGGTTGTCTTTTTGTTTTAAAGGGTTTCACTTTCGAGTTTTTATTAAAGGACTCTGGTATGTCAATAGCTGTACACTATATATTTGTGTGAATAAGACATAAAATATGCCATATGTAGAGAAATCTCATCAGATTTAAGAATAGTAAACATTAAAATTACTTCTACAGACCCTGTAGAGCCTCTTCAAGTTCTGAGCAGTTAAAAGAGGTTTTAATTGTTTAATAGAATTTTAGAGCAACTATGAGAAAGTTCTCTCTAAGATAAATTGTATCATACTTAATCCTTCTTGACTGATTGTCATTTGTCTTAATGCTATGAATTTTTGCAGTACTGTTTTTAGTATTCTGATTCAGTCCAAAACTTCAATTTACTTTTGAAAAGCTTTTTGAAACCTCTCCAAAACAGGAATCCTGTGATTTAGCTAGCTCTATTTGAAGATCTGTCCTTCATATCAAACTTTAGTCTCCTTTGTTGCAGATTTTGTAAATTATTGCTTGCACTGTCCTTGGTGAACATAGACAACAGTTGATCATTGTCCTCTATAGAAAAGGCATACATATTTGAAGTCTGTGATCATATCCCAGTTCAGTCTTTACTCTTCTAGACTAAACAAGCTCCATTATTTCAACCTTTCCTCATAGGTCATTTTATGCACCTCTTATCATTTTTATTACTCTTCTCTGGACTCTATCCAGTTTGTTTACATCTTTTGTAGTGACTCAAGCCTGGTCTGTGTCCGTTAACAGAACTGCATTCTTCCTAATGTAGTTAAGGCTTGGTTTTAAAACAAACAATTAAGACTAAATGGTTTGATCACAAAATGACTCAGGTGTAAAACATGTTTGTGTGTGAGATATCTCTTCCTTACTAGGCCTAAAACAATGCTTGCACAATTTTATTAGCCAAAACAAAAAATCTGTGTGGTTTGTAATATATGTGAGTGATTTGGGAATTTTCTTCAGGTTCATTCTGTCATTTCTGACTACCTCTGTCAGACAGGAGATGTCTACACAATTTTACTTCTTTTTTTATGAAAAATGATTGATCTGGTACTTCTGACCTACTGAAAATGCTTAGAAACTGCTATTTAAATGCAGACAGAAACAGTCATTTTCTACATGTTACAGCAATCATTTTCTCTGTAGTTCTAGAAAAAAAAAATTTTTATTATAAGCGTTCAAAACCAATTATTAATTGGGAATTTAGAGCAAAATCATAGACTTCACAGTTGTTCAAAGTTACACATTGCCTTTGACCAGATATAAATGATAAGCAAATGAAGCACAACTTGATCTGGCATTTGATATCTGTTCAGATGAGTGAAATAATGAATTAAGGCAGTATGTGTCTAGAGAACAAATCTTATGCGTGACTGAGGGAACTGGAGTTGTTTAGCCTGAAGAAAAGGAGGCTAAGGGGAGACCTTATCGTTCTCTGAAAGAAACCTGAAAGGAGGGTGTAGTGAAGTAGGTGTCGGTCTCTCTTCCTAAGTAACAAGTGATAGGACAAGAGGAAATGGCTTCAAGTTGCACCAGGTGAGGTTTAGAGTGGATATTAGGGAAAATTTCTTTACTGAAAGGGTTGTCAGGCACTGGAACAGGCTGCCCAGGGAAGTGATTAAGTCACCATCCCTGGTAGTCTTTAAAAGAGGTGTAGATGTGGTGTTTAGGGACATGGTTTAGCGGTGGCCTTGGCAGTGTTAGATTTACAGCTAGACCTAATGATCTTGAAGGTCTTTTCCAATCAAAAGAATTCTATGATTCTATGAATCTCATAACAGAGGTGCTCAAGAATATACAAGAATTTTTTTTCTCTGAAATCAGAAGGTGTCCTTCAACTTTAAGTGTTACGTTATCTAGATTTTTCTTTCTCTTGCATGGAATTCAGTTCTAGATGAAAGGGTGTTTTTCCCCTTGGTGTTATACATTTAGTTTAGAGTTTCTTACAGAAACCACAAAAGACTTTAGAACTTTATTGGGTCATACTTGTTTACTGGTTGGGATTTAAAGCATGTCTATATTAAGCATGTCTTCAACAGTGAACTAATTGTGCAGAACTTCAAACAATTCCAGGACTTCAGTTTGCCAGAAGTGAGCATACCCCATGCAAGTACGCAGTAGATGCCACCTGTGTACTGCAAAGTATAACTGCCTGTGAACAAGAAGCTACTTTGGTTTTGATGCACTGCTGTAATGTTGTGTGCAGTTTCATCCTCATGTTTGAAGCAGCTAACTCTTGGAAATTTGTTTGACTGCTTTCCTTTTTTGGTGACTGCTTAGTAAGTGCTGCTTGTAACTGCTGATAAGGGACAGTGAATTTTTATCCATGAGATACACTTTAGATTGAGAAGTAGTTATCAGTCATCTCTCTTTCCCTGTCCACATTCCATACATTCTAACTCCTCCTCTGTATCCATATCCCCTTAGTATTTACCCAAACAACTCAGCTACAGACTGCATACTACTCAACTACCAATATCCTTTCTCCCAAACACAGGTCTTTTCAAGTCTCTTTCTTCCCCAGAAGACTTCCGTGCGTAGATAAATTCAGATTACACCTCTGTACCCACAATTCTGAACAGCTGATCTGAAAACTTGTCTTCAGGAGGTTGCTCTGAATTACAACCTGACTCTATCCTAGGCACTGAGTCAGTCTGTGCTGACTAGTGGGCATCTGAGGGGCACTCATCACTGGCTTACCTGCCACAGGGAGGTGCTGCACCCCTTTTGAATTTACTGGGCAATCTATTTGCAAAATGGAAATACAGGTTCAGATCCTCATAGGGCACAGAAGACACATAGAAGACCACTAGGAATAGCAACAAAATGATTTAATGTTCTTCAGACTTTACAGCCAGCAGACTGGTCTGATCAAGTCAGTGCAAACTGCAGTCAGGAGCTGGGAAGAGGGACAGAAGGGATTAATGATTAACAACCAATGAAAATCATAGAAAAGTAAGGAAGGGGAGAAATCTAGAGATTGAACTGCATTATTTTATTTTATTTTTAATAATTATTGATCAATTCAGGTTTAATATTTCTGATCTTTATAATTGTACTGATTCCTAAGTCATTACCATTGTTTTTTATACAGACTCATGTATTTAACTTTCAACTGCCTACTAGTAATAAATATGTATAAGTTATGGGACATGGTTTGTTGTTTTTATTTTGCTTCTCTTCCTTAATCAATCACTTGAGAACTAGTAAGCATGGCTAAGACATGTAATCAAAGGTTTTTTGTAAAATTTGTTTTTGCAAATATTTGAAAAAGGCTGGTTTCCCCCCGGTCTCCAAAGGTCAGTTTTTAATCCTGTCAGGTTGGTAGATTCCACTGAAGGCTAGATTTAGTGTTTTACGTCATCATTCCTAGCTCTCCTTATGCTCATACTTTTTTGTGCCAGGCTTAATATGCAATGTGGGTCAAATTCAACTGAGTACAATTACTTTGGTAGTATGCCCTTGGAAAGAAATCTCTTTTTTTTTTTTTTCCCTCTCCTTTAATATTCATACCTAACTCTGATACTGTACTTTGTTAGTCTGGTGATTGGTCTTCTTCAGTCTATGTGTCTGTAAAACTGGTACAGCACTGACAGTTACTTAACAAGTTGCATATCTTTTTCTATGTGTCCAGTATAGCATGGAATTCAGCTTGTGACTGACAGCTGAATTTAGCTTACTAAAGCATGATAGCAGTCTGGGCTTCCAGTACAATGGAGATGTAGTCACTATCAACTAGGTCTTAATCTTGGGCTGAATCCTACTCCTAATCTTATCATAGTTTTGACGCATTCACTCTTTGCTTTACTAAGACTTGAAAACCATTCTTAAGCTGATGAATTTTTTCACTAAAAAAAATATTAAACTGATGGAGAAGAGAAAGCTTTGGAATTTCCCTTTGTTTAAACTAGGGATGCAGAGGTTATATACCCAGCCAAAACTTACACCTCTCTCACACCCATAAAATTAGAATAGGAAACTCCTGCCAATTTCTCAGACCATTTTGACATTTCCCTGTTCAGTCAAAACTGTAAAGGTACGTTCAACTATGGAGGAAAAGTCTAAAGGCAGTATGTTAGTCACCCACTCTCCCGAATGGTGGTAATTTTCAGAATTTCAGTAGAATGTATCTGTTCAGGGTATTTGTTTGTTTTTTTGTTTGTTTTCTTTTTTTTTACAGTATCATCTAAATAACAATAGTGATTGTTTTTTGTTGTTTTTCTGTAAAGTCCAGCCTTCTTTTTCTTTCTTTGTCTGCATTCACACTTCACAATATCTTGCTGTTTGGAACAGTGTATGGCATGTTCTTATATCTAAAGATCTAATGGGTGTTCTGAAACAGAGGAAATAGGTTTGGAGATGCTGTGCACAAAATGAAAAAGCAGTAAAGGGATGTAAGAGCAAAAAAAACATTTTGTCTAAAACTATTGGCCTCAGTTCCTATGAAAAAGAAGACTTTAGATAGATTTGATACAGTTCAACTTTTCTGCTGGCTCACAACTCAGTTCTGTCTTGTTATTTGAAATAAAACACTAGGTTTTCCTTGAATACACCGGTTAGGAAAGATTTAAATGAAGTGTTTATGGGGATGTATTCAAATGGAGTCAGGAGCTTAATTATCAGACAGATTTTTTCCATTACTATGAATCAGGAGGTAGTGATGCGGGCCAGTGATACAACCATGCAAGCTCACATGTCTTGTAAGCAAGATTTTTAGTCATGCTCTAAACCTTAAAATAATCCTGAATACTCTCCATTTTTAGCAATGAAGGGAAAAAAACCCTCAAGCTCTTCAATGCTGCCTGCCCTTTCCCATTTTTTATTCCTCAGAGTTTTGGAAAGAGAGACCTACCACATGCCTGCCAGGCAGCATGTCAAGGGGTCCTTATCCTTTTTTCCGACTTCTTGCCAGAAACTGGTTTAAGAAAAAAAATAGGCTGAAGATGGGAATGAGCCAGTCTTGGAAGCCTGCCTCATGCCAGTAAGCTGCTGAGCAACCAAAGGTGCTCTACTATCCTGCACATTGCCATCACAAGGCTTAGTGCCTGTACATTAAATAGATTTTGCCTATGTATCTCCTTTCTCACAAGCTTATCCTCTGCAATGCTTTTTATCCATAGATGACAGCTGTGTGTATGTCCTAGTCAGCCTTAAAAGAAGCAGGCACTCCACATACTAGTTTACTTGATGTGAGTAATATTTATATTAAGAACAGTCAGTCTCTTCGTAGTACTGCCAGCAGTCCACAAGATGTCATACTATGACAAAAATGACAATTTCTGTGTACCTGTAAAGTATTGCAGGACTAACCTTCCAGGAACAACACAATCTGTTCAGGCAGCTTCAGATTTAGGTGTTCAGACAAGCAGAAGGCCACCCCTGAGCAAGAATGTTTTGAGATCTATTGTAATCTCTTGCCCAGCACTGAGTTGTCAACTTGATTTCATCTCTAAATTATTAAAAGAACATGTGAACAAATGCACCCTCAAGCTCTAAACAAGTGGCAGACTCAGTGGAAGGGAAAGGAATTGCACCAGGTTGCCCAGCTACTAACTCAGCTCTGTCACGTATTTTGAATATACTCTGTGGTTAGCAGGAGTGGAACATAACGGTACCAAAACCAAGAAAGTTTATCGTAAGTCTCAAACCTCTCACTTTATGCAATAAGTACTTCATAAATACTCTGAGAATCATAGAATTGCTCCAGTTGGAAGAGACCTTCAACATCATTAAATCCAACAATCAACACAGGACTGCCAAGTCCTCCACTGAACCATGTCCCCAAGTGCCACGTCCAAACGTCCTTTGAACATTTCCAGTGATGGTGACTCTACCACTTCCCCGGGTAGCCTGTTCCAGTGCCTGACCACCCTTTCCCTAAAAAAAATTTTCCAAATATCCAGCTTGAATTTCCCCTGGTGTAACTTGAGGCCATTTCCTCTTGTCCTATCATTTGTCACTTGGGAGAACAGACCATCCACCCCCTGTTCCAACCCCCTTTCAGGTAGTTGTAGATAGCGAGAGCCTCCCCTTCTCCAGACTAAACAACTCCAGCTCCCTCAGCCGCTCCAGTACCTCAATGTCTTTTTTGTAGTGAGGGGCCCAGAACTGAATGCAGTATTCCAGATGTGGCCTTAGCAGTGCTAAGTATAGGGGGATTATTACTTCTCTAATCATGCTGGCCACACTATTTTTGATGCATGCCAGGGTGCCATTTGCCCCCTTGGCTACCAGGTCACACTGCTGGCTCATGCTCAGCCAGCTGTCTACCAGCACTCTCAGATCCTTTTCTGCCAGGCAGCTCTCCAGCCACTCTTCCCGAAGCCTGTACCCTTGCATGGGGTTGTTGCAGGACCGGCACCTTGCCTTGTTGAATGTCATACACTTGGCTTCAGCCCATTGCTGCAGCCTGTCCAGGTCCCCCTGTAACACCCTCCTACTCTGAGGAGATTAACACTCCCACCCAACTTGGTGTCATCCGCAAATTTACCGATGGTGCATTCGATGCCTTCATCCAGATCATCAATAAAGATATTGAACAGAACTGGCCAGAGTACAGAGCCCTGGGGGACACTGCTGGTGACCAGTCCCCAACTGGATGTGACTCCATTCACTACCACTCTTTGTGCTTCGCCATCCAGCCAGTTTTGGACCCAGCAAAGGGTACTTCCATCCAGGCCACGAGCAGCCAGTTTCTTCAGGAGACTGTTGTGGGAAACTGTATCAAACGCTTTACTGACATCCAGATAGACAATGTCTACCATCTTTCCCGCATATACCAGGCAGGTCACCTTGTTATAGAAGGCCATCAGGTTGGTCAGACAGGACCTACCTTTCTTAAAACCACACTGACTGGGCCTGATCCCCTGGTTGTCCCACATAAGTGCATGATGACACTCAAATTGATCTGTTCCATAACCTTCCCTGGTACTGAGGTCAGGCTGACAGGCCCGTAGTTTCCCAGATCTTCCTTCCTACCCTTCTTGTAGATGGTTGTCACATTTGTCAGTCTCCAATCCTCTGGGACCTGTCCACTTAACCAGGACTGCTGACAAATAATGGAGAGTGGCTTGGTGAGCTCCTCTGCCAACACCCTCAGCACTCTTGGGTCAAATCCTTCTGGCCCCACAGACTTATGTATGTTTAAGTGGAGCAGCAGGTCTCTAACTGTTTCTTCCTGGCTTGTGGGAACTTCAGTCTGCTTCTTAGTTCTGTTTTCTGTCTCTGGAAACTGAGTACCCTGAAGACAACTGTTCTGATTGTTAAAGACTGAGGCAAAGAAAGCATTAAGCATCTCAGCCTTTTCCTCATCCTTGGTGACCGTGTTTCCCCCCACATTCAATAAAGGATGGAGGTTCTCCCTCACCCTCCTTTTGTTGTTAGTATATTTGTAAAAACTCTTTATTATCTTTTATGGCAGTAACCAAATTTAGTTCTAGCTTTGCCTTGGCCTTTCTAATTTTCTCCCTACACATCCTAACATCTTCCTTGTACTCCTCATGAATTGTCAGTCCCTTCAACCAAAGGTGGTAAATTCTTTTTTTTCCCTGAGAACACACAAAATTTCCCTAATGAACTAGGCCGGTCTTCTTCCCCCCTGGTTCATTTTTCGGCACAAGGGGATGGTCTACACCTGTTCCTTGAAAGCTTCCTTCTTGAAAAGTGTCCATCCTTCCTGGACCTCTTTGTCCTTCAGTACTGATTCCCAAGGGACTCTCTCGACCAGTCTCCTAAACAGCTCAAAGTCAGCCCTGCAGAAGTCTAGGGCAGCAGTTTAGCTGACCCTCTTCCTTACCTCCCCAAGAATAGAAAACTCTATCATCTTGTGATCGCTGTGCCCAAGATGGCCTCCAACCCCTATATTGCCCACCAGTCCTACTCTGTTGGTAAACAGCAGGTCTAGCTGGGCATCGACCCTAGTTGGCTCACTTACCAGCTGCATCAGGAAGTTATCTTCCATAGCCTCCAAGAACCTCCTGGATTGTTTCCTATCCACTGTGTTGTAATTCCAGCAGACATCTGGTAAGTTGAAGTCCCCAGTGAGAACAGGGCTACTGAATGCGAGACATCTCCTAGTTGTTGGAAGAATGTCTCATCAATGTCTTCATCCTGACTGGATTTCAGGAAAGCTGATGTTCCAAATAGCAAGAACTATCACGCATTAACACAAGAGGCTTTAGGTAATTGCACATAGTAGGTTGTGAGTGAGATGGTAAACACAAGACAGGAAATAAATGGCATGAGCCAATGGCATGAGATTATAAGGAGATGATTGCTAGTATCTTAGGTGCCATACATACCAATTTTGGGGAAAAATTGAGTGAATGGTAAATATAAGCTAGTGTCGAGTAAACTCTCCTGATGGGCATTTAGATGCTTGGCTACACAAAAAATGTACCTTTAGACCATTCTATCAAATTTTGCAAGTGTTGCTATGCTCTATTGTTTCTTGGGGTTTCATTAAGTAACTTCTGAAGGTTTAGAATGCAGAACAGGATAATTAAATGTGAAAGGAGATAAGCTAAGTAAAATCAGGATTCTGTGTTGGGATAAGATACTTAAAAGGCCTGTTAAGAAAAATATGTTTTTTCTTTATAAAGAAATATCAAATATAGTTTATTTTGAATAAAACCACATACCAAAGAAGAAAAGTAAATATGAGCCAGTGTAACTACCCCCTGCTTCTTTCTATTGTGAAAAACTTTCACTGAAAAATTTCTTCTTCAGCTGAAACTGGCAACTACATCATCATTGTCAAGTGTGCAAGAACTGCCAGTCAGTTTGGCAAAAGGCTGGAGCAGAGCTGTGAAAACAAGCAGCTGAGTTTTGGCATTCTATGGAAAGAAAAACAGACGTAGCTGAACACAAAGTGTAATTTTGGATCCATTGCAGTAATCATTGTAAAACTCTTTTTTTTAAAAAAAAAACCCCAACAACAACCAAACAGCACAATATTTGTAACATAAATATATATTATTAAAATTATATTTGTTTTCCACCAACCGAAGTATTCCCTTCCTCTTACCATCATTTAGCATTAATTACCAAGATACAGATGATTTCCAAGGCCATTAAAATATTTTTTTCCAAATTGTGAGTTGAAGCACTGCTGTTAGAGGATGTTAGTACTCAGTGTGACAGGGATTTTAGCCAGTTTTTATTCAGGTAACTTATCCATGAACTCTAAATGGGTTTACCACAGATCTCAGCTTCATTGAAGAATTTAGCTGTGGATTTTTTTTGGTCATTGATGGGGTGAGAAAAGTGTATAAGAGTTCTGTTTTGTGTCATGTTGTATAAAGCTATCTAACCAGACAGTTAAATCATCTCTAATGGAGGCCATTGTAATTTGAGTGGCAGAGTTTACGTATTCCTGGTTTATTCTGAGTTTCTATAGACTGAACACTAATGTAATGACTGAGTTCTAAGGTACTGACAACTATAGCTTGCTGACAAATATTAGAATGCATAATTCTTGTAATTTTTAAAAAATAGCTTTCCTATTTACTATTGTGGAATACGATAGGCAGCAATACATCTTTGAATGTGTTGTTTGCCATTAAAAATGCTGGAATTACAACATAAGAAGGAGTGCATGGTGACTAATATTCAGATTTATTTTTGCAGATGGTTAAGGAATAATATCTGTCTTGAACTGCGTAACAATCTATTCTAGAGGTAGTGATATACTTAGTAACTTTACATCTCTTTTATGTATTTTAAGATATATAAATATCTCTGCCAGGACTTCTTTTCAAGTGTTAAAATGTGTTAAAGGTTAAAAAGCAATGGGAAATAGAAATATACTCCTGAAATGTGAGTACCAGACAGTGAAGGAAAACAGGAAAACAAACACGGTTAAATCCTGTTTAGAAGAATGCATAGCACTACACATGAAAATATCATGTTTTCTCCTACAAACTGTCTCTCCATAAAAACAGAAAAAACCCCCAGTCTATCGAGTGCTAATTTGCTTCTTCCTTCAGTCCTTAACCTATCCAGTAGACAAAATAATTCATTATGAAGGAACAAAACAGTTTACCTAGTGCATAGCAAGGTAAGCCTTTCTTTCTGTCCTGACGTCTCCTTCTTTTCTCATTCTCTAATGGAAAGTAGCCTATCTTTTGAAAGGCTTATGCTGTTCAAATGCTGTTGGTAAGCTTAATTCACACTAGAGAAAATAAGACAAGATAACAAGTTGCTAATTATGTCGTGGTCTGTGCAGTACAAGGTAGAAGGAACCTGATTGGAAAAGGATAACGAATAAACAATCTCTTTTGAAATAATTTATATTACACCTTTTATATATTTCTAATTAAATACTAATTAAAAGGAACTAGAGAAGTAACTGATATTTTAAAGGATAGTTCCATCTTTCTAGCAAAAATATTCAGTTGAATATTGAAGACCAAATTCGTTCATTTGTCTTTAGTCTTTTATGTCAAGAGGGGCATTTATTGTTTATTAAATAAATGTTGACAATTTTACATACACCAAATGACAATAATGGAGGGATGCAATAGATCTGCTACTCTGAGTTGCAGTAATGGAGGTAGTATTTGTAGGGAGAAGTGGAATATATGTAGTGTTCTATTGGACAAACTGTTTATTTGTTGCGTTTTGAGACACACAAAACCTGTTCTTTGAGTAATGAGACAAGAAACTTGTTTGGTCTTGTCCTGAGTCTTGCAATGCTTGTGCGTTTCCCCTTATGCCCATGCTCAGATCAGTTGACTGAGAAAGAAATATAAACCTTCCATAAAGGCTTATCTCATTACATTTTTAAGCTACTATGGCCAAAACTTCACTTCAGAGGAATTCAGTGGAATGATAGTTATGACAGAGAATATTAGATTCTTGATAGTAAAATGGTTTAGGAGTCAACTAAGAGGGGAAAGCTGGTAGTACTGAAAAATTAGTATTGATTGCAAGAAAAGATATTATTGAACAGAATCCTCAGGGACCTAAATTCTGCTGTTTTCACTTACTGAGTATGCCAGTGAAATTTGCTGAGAATGCAGGGCTAGGAGGTGTGATCAATATAAAGGACATCTGAGATCTCAAAGATAACTAATATCTAGATGATCTTGAAGCCTCAAGGAATAGAATTGGAACTACAGTTATTAGTATATAATGTAATGTTTAAGCTGAAAAGTTACTGATAACAGGTGTAAAGTAGGCACTTTTTGACTTTCAACAGCTGGAGAGAAGGATATGAAGCAGTGATTCAGTTATCTTGTGAGCGTGAGTCATGTCATAGTGTCATGAGATGGTAAATTCAGTTTCTATTTACCTCAGCAGAGGTAGGCACATGTAGCATCAGAGTAGAAAGGACAAATATGACTTCTTTTCTGTTAGGTGAGAATCCAGAATCTGAAGTATCATTTAAGATCATAGAATCATAGAAACATAGAATGGTTTGGGTTGGAAGGGATCTTAGAGATCTCCAGCAAACTCCAGCCGTAGGCAGGCACACCTTCCACTAGACCAGGGTGCTCAAAGCCTCATCCAATCTGGCCTTGAACACTTTCAGGGAGGTGGAGGGGGGCACAAATTCCCTGGGCAACCTGTGCCAGTGTCTCACCACCCTCACAGGAAAAAAGTTCTGCCTAATATCCTACCTAAATCTACTTTCTTTCAGTTTGAAACCATTCCCCCTTGTCCTATCGCTACCTGTCCTTGTAAAATGTCCCTCTCCAGCTTTCCTGTAGGCCCCTTCAGGTACTGGAAGGCTGCTATAAGTTCTCCCTAGAGCCTTCTCTTCTCCATGCTGAACAACCCCAACTCCCTCAGTCTGTCTTCAGAGGAGAGGTGCTCCAGCACTCTGATCATCTTTGTGGCCCTCCTCTGGACTCACTCCAACAGTTCCTTGTCCTTCTTATATTGGGGGCAGATCTCTGAAGATGCCAAAGTCCACTCTCCTAAAGTCCAGGGTAGTGAGCTTGCTGTGTGCCCTCTTTGCTGCCCTAAGGATCTTGAACTCCACCATCTCATGGTCACTGCAGCCAAAGCTTCCCTTAAGCTTCACGTTTCCCACCAGCCCCTCCTTGTTGGTGAGAACAAGCTCCAGCACAGCACCTCTCCTCAAGCATAGATCCTCTATTAACTCCTATTAGGGCTATTCCACAGTGTACTCTTAGGAGTTTTATACAGAGGTTTGGTAAAAGTTTAATTATTAAAAGATGTAACAGAGTCAGTAACAGTACCTGAAAGCAGTCAGCTGTCCTGTCTGAAGAACCTGGCTTTCCAGTGAATTATTTTGTCATCATCTAACAGAAGCTGAACTCTGAGCTCCTGTGTTGTGTGTGGATCTATATCAGAAAGCTACAGGCTGAGGTGGAAACATAGTCCTACTCCCTCACCTAAACTACGAACATTTGGTCAAGATATTACCAACATTTTGGGCTTCAGGAGAAAAACAACAACAAAGACAAGAATTTTCTAGTGTTTTAGATTAAGGTGAATGTGTTTATTCCATTCATTGTTTTAACTCTGCAAGTCTTGTCATGGTCTCTACCCCAAATATGCTTAGAATCTATTAAAGACATTCCTGAAGAAGCAGGGAATTTCTTATAACCGAAATGGCTTCCTCAGCTCTATGTATACCCTAAGTGCAGCTAGATAAGCTAACAGCTGTTTTCTACATTTGTCTTCAGCACTGTTTTATCACTCCTATACAGGTGAAATTTTAAAGGCTATTGATGTAATTAATTCAATATTTAAACACATAAAAGAAGGAGATTATATTTCTTTTGTCTTGTATAAAATCACATTATGAATTATTGTTTTGTTACTGTGTCTTATTTAGTATTAAAAAAACCCCAGCAAGCAACTTTTTTACTGAAAGAAAGGTACTGTACAGGAAAATTACTTAATGGCCTTTGATTCTGAATCAATAAGACAATGTATTTTCTGTTAGTCACCTTACTTTTTTCAAGTTTATTGGATAGTAAGTCTACTTTTTACAGTCTCTTAACAACGCAGACACTCTCAAAACTGTGATTTATATACCACAATTCCTATAATTTCTGTGATGGAAAATGCCAGGGCCAGGTTCCTCTTACACCGTGAAAACAGAAAGAAGTTTTTAAATATTTATTTTGCTAAATTTTACATTTGTGCTTTAAACTTTTGCTTAAAACAATAGAGAATCAAATAATTAATAGTTCTTGATTAGTGAAAGCAATGTTGTTAGCAAGTGAGGTATTATTTTATCTTTTTAGAAGTTTCATGACTTAACAACTGCGATGTCCTGACTGATGGCAAGACTGCCTTGAGAGTTTTCCCTCAATCTACTCCATAGTTTTCTATTTTATTGCCAAGGTACAATGTAGTTACTATTTTTGATGGATCAAGAGACAGATAGAAATAATTACTTTAGCCTGCCTGCAAGTGAAACATTTCATATATAATATTTAAAATTTAATATAAAATATTTCATTCCAGTTTGTCATTCCTTCTGTATATTAATTTTTATAGTTTACTACCAGCCAGTTTCTGAATGATGGTGAATTGGTAGAACTAGCTTCTCCCAATTTTTTTTGAAGAAAGCAACTGAGCCTGAACTTCAGTATTTATAGGGAAGTCTCAGTCCATACGGCTGTTGGAAGTCTAAATTTAGAAATGTCATGCTAAAAAACCAAAACCACAGAGAGTATAAAGGACCCTCCCATTTTTAAAAGAAAAGGGTTTTCATATTTCTCATGATTCCTACAAAGAACTGAGAATAATAGGGAGATGGGTGGAAAAGTTGCTGAATTTCTTATGAGGACTGAAATTTGAATAAAATTCAGGTCAAAGTTTAGAAGCAGAGAGCCTTATTTCAAACTGTTGGCAAATGTCCCATTAAATAAATGCTATGTAAGTGGGTATAATGATGTATTTTGTGTTATAAAAGTGTTCTTTTTATAAGAATCTCCAGAATAAATTCCTGTTTTCTAAAATATTTATTATTTTATTATTCTGAATATTGTATCATGGGGACATTGACTAAGATCGGTCTAGTTTGTATGTTTGAATAAAAGTTACAGTGACTTTTTTTGGGTCTAAAATGACACTTTATGGAACTGAAAAACAGTAGTTGAACTTGACAACATTTGTAAGCAATTCTTTCTTTCAAGTATTTGACTCACAATGGGATAAAGTGTTATAAGCATTAATACACATTGCTTTTGCTGTGAGGGTGTAAAGGGTGAGTGTCAGGATGATGGAGCAAAGCTTTTTACAGTAATGACCAATGATAGGACAAGGGGCAATGGTTGCAAACTGGAGCATAGGAGGTTCCATGTGAATATCAGGAGAAACTTTTTCGCTGTGAGAGTGACAGAGCACTGGAACAGGCTGCCCAGAGAGGTTGTGGAGTCTCCTTCGCTGGAGACATTCAAAACCCGCCTGGATGCGTTCCTGTGTGATGGACTCTAGGTGACCCTGCTCTGGCAGGGGGGTTGGACTAGATGATCTTTCGAGGTCCCTTCCAACCCCTAGGATTCTGTGATTCTGTGATCTCTTTTAACAAGAGTAGCTATCAGCCACTCACTTGCATTTTGGATACCTGCATGAAACATTCACCTCTGGTGTGCTCACTGGTGTGAAGCTCTGCTGTGATGAATGACTGAAAACTTTTTGCTGGAACATCAGTGGGTCAGAAAAGTCTGTGCAGAAGTTGCTTTTTGCAGAAAATCTTGCCAGGCATACATCAGTTTTTCCTCTAATGCAGTAACTCTTACATCACCTGTACCAGGTAATGTTAACCACCTGCTGAACAATTTCAAAGAGCCAGTTAGTTCCCTCTCCATGTCTTTCCCCGCTTCCCAGCACTACTCTGTAGACTCTTTGACTTTTGTAATAATATTCTAAACTGTTTAAAATGTTCTACTGCTGTTTAGTCCATCTGTTCCTTGCTGACAGTTGTCTGACCCCTTCTGTTCACCATATTGGCAATGGTTAAACTAGTGCCAAAAGTGGCACAAACATGTTACCTTGTTCTCCTGCATAGCTGTTTATCTTCCCCTTGTTTATCATTCTTTAGATTAGAAAGAAATCCTTGCTCCAGATGCAGCCAAATCCACCACTGATCCTACTAATAATGGAAAAAATGTAATAAGGATGATATTTCAGTAAACATGAGGTTGTGGTAGCGCTTTCCAAACCTATTTTGGAGTCTGTTCAGCAAAAGGGTTTGATTTTCCCAAGGGCTGATATCATGGTAGCCCAGAAGTATAATACACAAATAACATAAATAAAACATGAAATTTCAAAGGCATATAAATACTATCAACTCTTGCTTTTGTGGAATAAGATTACAGAAGGCACCATCAAAATCCCCTGAAACAATAGTAACATGAGTAGAGAATTGTTCTGACTAGTCTTGGGTTTTAATAGGAAAGAGATGCAAATACAGTATTTTTGCTTTGGATCAGCTTTACGTTAACATTTCTGTCAGTTTAAGTCTAAATCAGACAAGATTCTGATTTTGCTGTGGCTAAGCCAAAAATCTCCTCAGCTCTTTTCAGGAGATTTTTGCCATCTTGAATAGCCAAAATGAAAAAGAGATTATTATTTACTTTCCAAAATTTGTAAATGTCATTATTCTTGGGGAACTAGAGTTAAAAGAAAAAGCATTTTTATGATTTTATGATGGGTTTCAACCTACATAAAGAGAGGAATTCCACAATAATGTTTTTTGTAAATGTAAAAATCAAAGAAAGAAGTTATGATTAAATAATAAATCATTCTCTGCCAGGAAACTTTTCAGAATATTATGTTAAATTATATCATTAAATGTTAAAAGTGTCTTACAGAGAATGAATGATGAGCTGATGTACTCTGTTATTCTTAATGTAGTTTTTAAAAAGAGCAAACTTAAAATCATGAAAAATGTGCAAATGAAGAAGACAGTTTATGTGTTTTTTTCTCAGAGGTTCTAGACAACTCACAGGTTTCTGCCATTCAAAACAACAGAAATAAATGGTGGGGTTTTGGGCTTCAGCAGCTTGAAGCTTCAGCAGGACTTAAACATTTACATGTTTTTTTGGTTTGAGTTGGGTTGGTTTTTTTGTATGTGTCTTTCACCCATACTGATTGAATACAATTTTGAATGCGCAGGGTGGGATTTCTAGTTAGGGAGTGAGTATGATGGTAATTCTAAGTATCAAAGAATTCACAACTTCTCATCAATCTTTCCTGATTTTTTGGATGGCTTTCTGGAAACCTCAGTGCTGTTAACTTCTTAGTGACCTAAAGGTGTGTGAGTGGCTATTTAATCATTCTTTCTTCATTAAGAATTATAGTTTGGTTTTGGTTTGTTTTTTGCTTTTTTTTCCTCTCCTGGTGAATTTTCACCAGTATCATTATGAGTTTTTCCTTCACTCAGTTGTTCCAATCCCAAATTCTTGCTTCGTATGAGATTCAAGTTTCAACTGTTTCTTAAGATCAACAATCAGATACTGATTGCTATAGTTTTCACTGTCAGGGAGGGACTACTTTCTTTTTACCACCACCTTTTGAACTGCAAAATAATAACAGGAGTTTTGCTCAGGCATATACCAGAAGGACAGGCAGAAGAGATTTGCCTGTCAAGGTTATTCTATTATTCTATGATCTTTTGCTATAATCAGGCAGCCAACACATAGTTAGAGGCAGAGGTAAAAACACTAGTAGGTATAAAAAATTGTAAATTAGAGAGCAAATACTTGATCTAATAATCACTTGATCTGATATGTTGCAGTTTCAAAAAGCTGTGCTGGAAATATGAATATTCAGCTTAATGTAAATTCCTGGAAAAAAATCTGTTGAATAAGATCATTGTCAAGCACCTAGGAAATAAAACCATGGACTTGTCAGGAACGAGCTAGGTTTAACTAATCTAGCTTTCCTCTGAAACAAACTGATAGGCCTTTTGCATAGAGGAGAAGAAATTAATACAATACTTTGATTGTGAGAAGCATTTTGACACAGTTGCTGAATACACTGTCGCAAGCAATGGATAACTGATAAAAATAAAACCTGCCATCTCTTATGCAAGTGCATAAATGGAGAGGGGAGCACACGCTTTTAAAATTACCCATTGAATTTGACTCTGAAATGGTCTCTACTGCTTCTAGTATTGGTCAATACTTGCCATTTTTGATTTGGAGATGGAATTGGAAGTAATTGACAAATATACAGTTATGATTTCTTTAGGAATTCAAACTCTCTTTGAGAGTAAAGTAACATCTGGGTGAACTTTCTTGCAGTGAACAGTACTTTTATATTTTTTTTTTAGTTACAAGTCTAATTAGTCAAATGTATGGAAACACACCTGGGTGACAGTAATTAGTGGTGCATATAAGTTTCTGACTACATTTCAGAGGCATGCATGCAGTTTAAGAAAGGTGTTGATCACTGAGGAAACACTGAGTTGAGGAGCAATGAGAACAACTGGGGGTCTGGAAATGGCTGTATGTGAGGACCAGTTCCAGGAATTACAATTGTTTAGATGGGAGAAGACTGAGGGGGGATCTGGTGATACCCTTAAGAACTTTAAAAGTTGCTAACAAAGAGAAAGAGAGGGAGAAAATCTTCTCCACAGACACTGTGGAAAGGGTGAAGAGAGGTCTTGAGCTTACATTACTCCAATGAATGTTTTGGTTAGCAGGAAGAAAACACCTTTCCATCACAGAGCAATATTAAACAGTGAAACAGCCTCCTGTGATGTCCAAACCAGTGGTGTTCTATCCTGAAACTCCAGTCATCATTGCCGGGCTTCTAAGGAAAAGCTCAACAGATACTTGCCAGGAGTGCAATAAATTAATCTGGTCTTGCTAGCAGTGGGTGGAAAAGCTATTTAAAGACCCTTCACTTTTGTCTCTGTCATTCTCCCAAATGTTTGACATAATCTAGACTACACATATATTCATAGCATTTTTATTTTTAATTAGGGTCACCTTTGTCTGGAGTGGAAGAGTTTTGTTTTTTTTACCCTCATCTCCCTCATGCAGCCAGTGGTACCACTGAGCTCCAGGAAGCTCGATAGAGTTAATAAATATGGTCGGATAAATATGGTCGGCTCTCCCTCTAGTGGCATCACCCGGATCGGTTTTATTTAGTGGAAAGGTTTTTCTCCTCCAGCCAGTGAAACCTGATATCCACAGGCACAGGGAAACTGGAGCCAGTCGTGCTGTAACCTCATATAAGCATTTCCCACCAAAATTTTTGTTGTCCCTTACTGTGATCACACTTAAGAGACTCATCTGAGACTCCTGGTTGAAGCAGGCAGTGTAAAGAGGGCTGCTGTATGGTGAAGGGTTCCCAAGTTCAAGTTCCTTTTAGCTCTGGTAGCAACAGATAATATCTCACATTTTCTGCCCCAGTCTTTTTAATTTTAAATAAACAATGTATCTAAATCTTAAATAGATTTCTAAGGAGTAGCCATAGTTTTTAAAGGAGACACAGACTTTTTTTAAAAGTCAAGCCACAAGAAAAGCAATGTTGGTCAGAAACAGTGCAGATGGTCTCCAGACCCTAAAATTTGGTTTGCAAGTTGATATTAGGAATTAAAATGCTTTGACAAACTACTCAACTCAGCTTTCCAGCCACACTTGCAGTGGCACCTCCAGGTGCTTTATCAGCTGCTTGTTCCTCCTGGCACCTAACCCTGGAGGGAGGCAGTGGACCTTGTTACTCAGGGCAAGGGGACTCTGTTGCTATGTGTACTGGTGGAGTTAGGCTCACCATACACACATATACACGTTTCTACTTCTCATGTTGTTCTTGTTGGGAGAGAGGAGATATCTTGCCATCTCTTGGGTGGCATTTATACCCTGTTTTTCATCTTTCTGGGTTGTAAGAGTGGAAAGTTTCATAGTTTGGCTCTTTATTTTCTCAGTAAAAGTGTGACATTGCACTTTTAAACTTGTACAGTATTGTACACTAAAAGAATTATTCCCAGTACAGGGGCTTTGATCTGGAAGAATACATTAAACGAAGCACTTATCTATGTTTGACTGGTGGTACTGATTCAGCATTTGTCTTGCTGAGGTTTACTTTCTACTTGTATTCAGACAATTTCGTACAGATNGGGGGGGGGGGGGGGGGAGGAGGCAATAAACAAAACATACAACAACAAAAAAAAGTCCAGGAACCTAATCATGTTTATGCATCACTTCCTTGTGAGTGGTTATATTAGTCATTCAGACTATAAATTACTGGTGATTAATGTGTGCCTGTTCTGAATAAAATAGAACAGCATTTTATCAACCTTTGTTATAATGTCCTGTTAGAAATGTGGAAACATTCTTCTTCATTCTCCAAATGTACTTTTAGCACACTTTAAATATTTCAATTTTAAAGCATTTCTAACTGCTCCTCAATGATACAGTATCTTTCAGTAATTACAATGAAATATGCTTAATAAATGAGGATGAAATAACACTGTCTGTATTGTGTCAACACAATAAATCTGTATCTCAGCAAGTGGCAGTTTGATATGTGTTTTTTCGTATTTTGTTTGCATTATAAATTGATCAGGGTTTTGAACATACAAAGAAAACTTCAGAACTATTGCAAAAGGTCAAAATGTCAGGGCTGTATGTAGGCTTTTAATTAGTGAGCTTAGCAATGGAGGCTACCTTAATTCAGAAGTGAAGGAAAGAGATGTGGTGAAGTGTTATGTCGCATCTATATTTTGTTATGTTTATTACCTATGATTTAACAACGCCTTCTAATTTTGCATCTTGCTTAAAAATGCATTTTCAGCAATAGCAGGAAAGGCTCAGCTATGAATTTATAGATTTCATGATTGCAGGATTAAGCCTTAAAACATGACCTAAAGGTTCAAAAGGTGAAAAATAGAAATACTGACAGTCCTTTTTTCATTAGTTCCTTAAGAATGGCTTTTAGGAAATTGGAATTCTGCTAATTTCAATTGTCTAAAAGTTGTGTGTCCAGGCTATATACCATGTACTTATGTTCTGCAGTAGAAGAGAAAGTACACTCCTCCCTCTTGGAGGATGTCATAGCTTTTATACCCAATCTTCCCTTTGAAGACTTCTTGACAGTGTTGCTGCTGCTTCCTGCAGCTGACGTAGGAGGTATGTTTTCTGCTATATTAAGAATCATTTTATGACTTTCCTGGTTAGTAGCCATGCTTTTGCTTCTTGTTTTTATTAGGTCACTATTTGGTATTTCTCACTGAAGAAAACATCTTTCACTGGACCTTATATAATATATCAGTGTGTATGTTAAAAATATACATGACAAAACCAGGCAGCTTATAGCTCAATGTTTCTGCTCTTTTCTAGTTAGATATACTGTAACATAAAGTTAGGCAGAAATTGTTTTTTGCAGTTTGATCAAAAATTATCCTTTGTCAATGTGTTCTATTGTGGTTTACAACCTTGCTTTACTCTATTTTTAGCATGCAAAATAGTAATAGCTAACAAAAGAGCTTTCATTAAAGACTTTCCATGTTTTTTTCATGTACACTTCATCATCTGTAAACATATAAGGAAGTTGTAGGAAAATACAGTATCTGCTCTATCTACTCTATCCATCGAGAAATGACTCTCAAGAAAAATGGACTGACATCTGTACAAAACAAAATTGATATTTTCCATTAATAAGAATAGATACCTCATGTTCAATATTAGAACATCTTGATCATTGAGTTTACAGATACTATGAAAAAGTCTAATGTAGACAGTTATAAGATGTTTGATGACTGTTGTCTGTGGCTTTTAAATGGCAGCCGGATATGCAAAACCAGTGAAATGGTGAGCTCTCAGGTTTTGCATATAGCCAAAAGCCAAAACATTTTCATGAAAAGGAACTCTGTGTACTCAGACTGCAACGACCTGTGGAACTAGATTTTAAATCTTTCTATTATACCTTCTGCAAGGTATTAATTCAACAGTAAAACATTTCTAACACTTTATTTACTACTTTTATGGCTAGGAGTATAACTGCAAAGAGCGCATCTGAGACAGCTTTCAGGTAAACTTCTAAATTTAGAAGAAAATTGTAAGTATGTGCTATTGCAAGACAAATCAAGAAACTAGACATGTACAAAAGGACCTTCCTGAAAAAAAATAATCTTGAGCTGATGTGAAAATTATGGTATGTGTCCTTCCTGTGTGTCTCCTCATGAGAATCCTGATGGGGGAACTTTTTTGATGAGGTGTATTTTGAGTGATCCTAAGAAACAAATCATCTAGATAATGGAAACATCATTTTCTGTTATACATTCACAGCAGAAGAAAACCTGCAGATGAATTTTTACCATCAGCCGAGTATCACACTAAATTCTAGTACTTCATAGGATAACTTACTGGTCCACATTAGGTATGGTGTTGAAAAACAAAGATAAGAACACTAGCAAAGGAACATTTTATAATTGTTGTTATGGTTTTGTTTCATTTTCATTTAAAAAATTAGGAAATTAAATGTTGTTTTCTCAAATATCCAATTGTTTTAATATAAGTTATAAATACTATTTAAGTACAAAAATAGTCAAAAAAATGACAAAATTTATATCATTACTGTAATCCAATTTAAAAAACTTCATCTATGTGTTTGGAACTACAAATGGATATTGGATTTTCTTCTTAGAAATAATTAAATCTGAATTCTCTTCTTGTAACTTCCTTCCACCCAAACTTTTTCTGACATGAATGGAAATACTTCTGCGTTGATTTGAAAAGGATGAGCACAAAAAGCAGTCTGCTTAGTACAGTTTTGATCTATAAGGGTTATATGTACTGTCCTCACTTAAATATTTTTTTAAAGATATTTCATGTGTTGCAACGTGTAGTCTCCGACAATAGTACATTGCATTACTTTCTTAGCCAAGGAAATATGAATTAGCAGAGTCTGTTGAAGGCCTAGTGGCACTTCATGGAAATGTTGATGACTGTTCTTTTCAGACTAGGCTGCTTATGATTAATGTCTTAGTTCCTCCTTTCTTATTATTGCTAACGGCCTCCACATGAAGAATATGTTCGCTGTGCTTTCTGTGATGCTTGTATTCACTGCAATATTTTGATTTATTACTGTTAAAGGAGATATGTCACACACATACAATTATAATTTCCAAAAAATAATAATTGGCCTCACTAAAAAAATTAAAATCGGACCAACCATCCAACCAACCAATGGTCAACAAAAACCCTTTCCAGCTGGAGTGTCTAAAACTTCGGTTAAATGGAAACTTCCAAATGATATAAATCAGTTCAGGCTTACTGTGGCTAATATTTTGGTTGGTATACCTCAACAGTAAGGAATTATCAAAGTAAACTAGCTTGCAAAACATACCTTTTTTAATTATTATTTTAAATCCTATGTTGACTGATTTAACTTTTGACCCAGAATTATTTCTTATTGTGTCTTGGTGAGGCCACATCTGGAGTATTGTGTCCAGTTCCGGGCCCCACAATTCAAGAAGGACATGGAACTGCTTGAGAGAGTCCAGCGCAGAGCCACGAAGATGATTAAGGGAGTGTAACATCTCCCTTATGAGGAAAGGCTGAGGGAGCTGGGTCTCTTTAGCTTGGAGAAAAGGAGACTGAGGGGTGACCTCATCCATGTTTACAAATATGTAAAGGGTGAGTGTCAGGACGATGGAGCAAAGCTTTTTGAAGTGACGTCCAATGATAGGACAAGGGGCAATGGTTGCAAACTGGAGCATAGGAGGTTCCATGTGAATATCAGGAGAAACTTTTTCACTGTGAGAGTGACGGAGCACTGGAACAGGCTGCCCAGAGAGGTTGTGGAGTCTCCTTCGCTGGAGACATTCAAAACCCGCCTGGATGCGTTCCTGTGTGATGGACTCTAGGTGACCCTGCTCTGGCAGGGGGGTTGGACTAGATGATCTTTCGAGGTCCCTTCCAACCCCTAGAATTCTGTGATTCTGTGATTCTGTGTTCAGGTTCATGTACTCATTCTCTGGTTCCAGGTCTTTGACTGATAGGTGGTGTGGAAGCACACTGATGCCTAAAACAGGAAAACAAGATGATCAAGACAGAATTAACAGACTGTTTATAAATAATTCAATATTTAAGAGCTTTTGGGGTTTTTGTTCCTTACATTTGCCATTTAAAGAGTTTGGACCACAAGTCAGGAGATTAAGAAATAGTATCTTTTGATCTATCTTCTCTGTGTCCCTTATTTACTGTAAATAAATGTATATATGAGGTTGGAAGAGTTTCCAACATCTGCATAACTTTCTGAACTGAGATTTTTGTCTTACTGTTTTGTGCTCTCCTAAAGGACCTTTCAGTACAAAGCCATAAGGAGAAAGTGTCTCACTTGAAAGATGCACAGAAGTGACAAACATAGTGACAGGTCTATATGATGGCTGCTGGAAATGAGAGGGACAGTAATTTTACAGAAGGTCCAGGAAACATCCATAAAACAGGCTGCTTGGAAGAGATTTTATCGCCAACTGAAACACATGAAAACTTTTATACACTTTAATACAGTCAGGTCATTCATCCTTCCTCCCATGTGTGCTGACATGAGAGCTTTGAGAATGAAAGAGAGGTTTATTAAATAAAATTTAAAATTTTATGGAACTCCTGTGCTTGGATTGAAATGAAGAGTGAATATGTATATTTTTATGATATTCTTACAGGGACAATACATACTAATGGTGTGTATACAGCAAAAAGGCAATAGTTGGATAAAACCAGATCTGTATGTATTTTTAAATATCATGCTTTGCAAAAGAAATCTAGAAATTATATATATATCATTTTTTTCACCTCTACATATTGTTACAGTATTGGGACCACAACCATTAGATACTGCAGATAGCTTCGTTGTACTTTGGTGTATAAGCAAATGCTGGGACAAAACAGGCAGTTATCCTCTGAATGAGGCAGCCCATTAAAGGGTATAATGTAGACATTATCAGGCAGTTGCAGAGTACTGGAACAGAAATGAAACACTGGGAATGTAAAACCTTCAGACTTGTTACATTTAATTATAAACTGCCCTTATTTTTGATAATTGGTATATAAGTGTAGAAGAAATTGAAATTTCATTCTGAAACTCACAGTATGAGAGACTTGCCTAAGTTTGTCTGTATCTCAACCTTAAATCAAGAACCTCAGAACATTTATTTATTAAACTAAGGAACTATATGTGATATTTCACTAAGAGAAACAATTCAGAATTACAGACCAGAGAAGAATTTATGTCTCAGAGAAGAAAATCTGCATCTCTACAACGTCATTTCTACAACTCAAATAAATGTGCCATAAATTAACAAAAGAATAGTCCAGAAGGACTAAGAATGATACTGACTCACCAGACAAGAAAATTTTTTTCAGCACAAAAGCAGCATAAAAGTGTGCTTTCTTTACTGTGTTTAATCTGGTTTTAATTGAAAAAGTTGCCTTCTTTCAAGGAACAATTGGGCAAAGTAATAGGAGTTCTTTTGCTGTTTGGTATCTGAAAACGTAGATCTAGCTGAAGTAAAATTTGTAGCTGTGAGGGGGAAGGGATGGACAACAACATATGTAGTGTCCTCATTTTTCTCTCTGCTTCATGGTCTCAGGGGCACAGCTGAAGGCACTGGCATTTTGTAACCCTCTGGCTGCAGAGCTGGGAGAATAGTCTCTCTATTTTAAGCTAGCAATGGAACCGCCAGCCTTTGAGGGGGAAAGTGATGGTCATATTTAAGAAGATTAGCTCAAAGTGCATACTTATAAAAGAAGGAGGTGTACAGATACTTCTCCCACCTACAGGTTTGAGTAAGTCTGGCAACAGAGCAAATCTGCTGCAGTGCTGTTGCTAGATAGGTGAGCAAAAGGATGAATCCCTCCTTCCTCCTTGTAAAGCAAGAATAATTAGTAAGTGTGAAGAGGGTTGTGTGTTAATATTGGCCACAAGAAATCGAATATTTTATCTCCTCTAGTAAATTTTATTTTTATTTTAATAGTTTTTAATGGAATAAATTGAATTTTTAATGTCTAATTAATATCTAATTAGTAGTTTGAAGGGCTAGGTAAATGAAATTGAAGATTCAGAAAATCTTGTCATATATTTGACCTTGCCATTACTCTATTTCCCTGGAGTATTACCAGATCCCCAAAAAAGGAAATAATGTTCTTGTAAGATAGGAAAGAACTTATATATGGTTAATGCTACCAAGATGTTCTGTGGTACTTCAGATAGAAAATATGGTCATGCATATTTGATTCCAATTATTTTTCTGTTTGTGTAATTCTGGGCTGCCGTTTTGGAATTGGTGAAAATAAAACCATAAACTCTATGTCCAAGTCCATTCAATCATCAGGGGTTCTATTTTCTGGACTGCATGGTGTAATTTCCCATCAGCAAGGAAAGGGATTTATACCAATGTATTTCTGGTACTTTCTTCTCTTAAGGTAACAACTTGACAGTTCCTGGTTCTGATATCTGACACCTTGATTACTGGGCAAAATCTGGAAGACTTTTAATAACTGTGGAGGATATCATGCTTCTTATACTATGAACCTAGGGTACCTTTTGTAAGTTGACATAGCTTGCTACAACTTTTTAAAAAAGAGATTGGAAAGAATGATCATATTTCATTTCTCACTTATGATAAATAACTTCTTTTGGGATTTTTGAGAAGCAATTCTAAAGTAGCTCTGACAGGCTGGAGAATCTGATCCACAATTTTGAGGTTTTGTTTTGCAAAGCTTAGTACAGGTAGTGATGGTAAGAATCCAATCTGCTGCTAACAAAGAGCCACTTCCTCCCAGAATAACATTTCACTTCCTTCTCTCTCCAACTCCCACAAAAGCTTAGACATTTCAGAAGCTGTCAGTTACTTTCACAGAAATGCTCTAGTTCCCGCAACAAAAATTCTACAGGAACGTTGGAGGAGAACAGAAATAATAAACCAGGCAGGCCTGTTTGTTTATCTCACAGTTTTAAAATATGAGCTTTTCCTAAACAAATTTAGGAGTGATTTTAATGAAATTTGTATATGTGTGTTTTATGTTCATCAACCAATTGACTTTTGAATTCAAAGCTTAATCATTGCAGCTTGTATTCAGCTTCACGTGTGCACACACCTCAGTTGCACAGTATTATTAGTATCCATTTATTGTGCCTTAACTTATAAAAAAAAATAAATATGAGTACAGGCTGCCTATTTTACAAGAGATGTGTACCATTTATAAGCAAACACCCGGGGTTTAAATGTTAATCTCTATTGTGCTAGTAGTTCTTGCTTTCTCCCATGGCCTTTCCAGAAGCAAAATCTGCAACTGATTTACATTTATTCTTGTTTCCTCATTTTTGTCTTTCGCAACTGCATGAGCATGTTTTTACTTCACTACAATACCCGCTCCTCTTCATGTTTCTCACTCTTCAATTTTACTTATGATTGCTTGGTGTTTTCTGTTCATCTGTTTCTGCAGCTGTTATCATTTACTTTTAAGTGTCCCTTAAGGAACTTCTATTTAATACAGATTTTAATTTAAAGTTCTACCCTCTCTTTTTCAGTGACTTCTTATAGCCAAATTATGTGGTTGTTATATTGTGCACATTGCACAGTGAGGCCTGTTACTCTTCTTCCTATTCATGACTTCAGGACAGTCAATATTGCATGTGAGATATGGTAATCACCATGATACATGCCAACACTAATACCAGTATATGAACAGTATAAAAACAGTATAAATCTGCAGACAGCAGGGAATTTCAATTGGTGAAGGTCAGAAGAGCTAATATCAGACTAGTTCCCTTCTGACAATGTGAATATGTCTTAGTTTGTCATTCATTCCCAGTAGCATTACTCAGAAGGTAGAGTTTTTTCCCCCACAGTTATTTCCACTGAGTATTATGTCTGTGATATTTGGTCATAGCCAGCACTACACCAAGACTTTAATCACGCTACACAACAGGATTTTTGAACAAGCTCTGTGGAAACAAACACTGAGCACATAATCACACTCAATGCAAAACTCTTCATACAAATGTTCTAGAAAGTTGATGCACACTTTGGCTCTTACATGAAGGAGTACTTCCTAATTCCCGATTGCTATTGATTTTAGTGAATTTAGTGAATTTTAGTCTCTTTTCCAAAATTCCCAACTGTATGACTCTCAGTAAATTCATTATACACTGGCCCATACTGGTCCTGGTGTCAACTTTCAAAATGTTCTTCTCAATACCTTAGAGGTTCATCTTCCATTTAAAGAGTCTAAGTGTTGAAGCCTGGGAATTTTGCTTGACAAGTGTTTTCCCCCCAGTTGCCTTTGAGAGTGTGCATTTGACAGAACAGAAACGTGTGGCATAACTGTCCATCAGATTAGAAGACTATTGATTAAAAGCCTTCTTTAGACTTAGATATTTCTCAGTAGCTGAAACATTTGTTACGTTTTTCTGTTAGTTAATAGAGTGATTGTGGTATGATGGCACATATTTCTGCTAAGTTGTGCTCGTGCAATAGTCTGATTTTGTCGAGAACGCTGTGAAAAGCCTCTAACCTGACCCCTAATTTGTGACATCTTTTGTTTGTGTTTGAGGTAAGCAAACACATAGATGTTTGCCTGAGATAAGCACCAAACTCCAAGTTGCTGGCAGCCTAGAGCCAAAAAAGCACTGGAGTGAGGAGGAAGTAATACAGTATTTCAGGCTTTCCTCTTCAAATTCAGGTTCTTCATACGTGCAACTTTCAGGGAAAAAAGGTTATAATTTTAATTTTACTATGACAATTTGCATTATTTGTATAAGGAGGGTGCCTAAGATACACAAAGTGATGAAACTTGTTCCTGTGCACTTTCAACATAGACATGCAGTTTTCTGGAAAGGGAAACTCTTCACAAGGAGCCTATTCCAACATTGTCAATGGAGAAATTCCTGCCTATGTAGATTTTATATCAAGCTATGTGTGAGACAGGAATTTTGCACTAATTGCTATAGACAGACATGGACACTGAAACTAGCCAAAAGAAGTCAAACCACGGTTCTACTATTTTAAAAAATGCACTCAACATATGCATAATAGCATTTGAAAATTACAGTTCATTAACATTTTTCAGCCTGATATTTGTCTGAAGAGTATAAAACAATAAAGATGGACTTGACAAGAAAAAGTGTGAGAGGAAGTTCTGAAGAACAAAAAAACAAGAGGATTTTTTGAGGGAAGATTTGTATCTCACATAAACCAACTATAAAATCAAGTATTAACTGAACTATTAAAATTATAATTTCTAAAACATATTCAATATTGAATCTAAGATAATATCGAGGAGATATTTACATTTGGCTTTCAGGTTTCATATCAACTTCAGGCAGTTTAAAAGGATATTATCCCAAAAAGATGTCATGTATTTTATCTTCTATTTTACCTGGAATATTTTAATAAAATCATAAAATCATAGAATCATTTAGGTGGGAAAAGACCTTTAATATTATTGAGTCCAATGAAAAATCTATTTTTAACTATGTAATAAAAGTTTAATCATGTTGCTTCTACTTTCCTAAAATGTAATACTGAAAAGGCTACAGCTATTTGGGAGAAAATTCTTATAAAAGTAGTGTGCTGCATTGATGCATGTAAGTATCTGAAGAACTAGAGAACTAAAAGTAAACAATTAAGATCAAAAGGAGGAAGTAAATGCAAAGTAACCTGCATGCAGTAAGTAAATCTGTGTACATTGGAGTGGAAGTTTTGAATATGAGTACATGAGAAAAGGAGAAGCTGCTGCTGAGGATAAAGTTGGTCACATGAGTTCAAAGTTTGTGGAAACTTGTGTGTGTTTGTGTGTCTGTGTAAGGATCAGGTTTTAAGATCAGAGTTCTTCAAAAGTTTGTCATTATAAACTTCCCTTCTGCATAATATCACCGTGCCCTTGGAGCTGTTTTTCTAACTTCTAACAAGTAAGACTTTTTTTCTTTCTAAAGGAAAAGAAATTTAGTGTGAAATGATGTTATTACAGGTGTTCAAAATGTTGGAGCCAGGGGAAAATGCTAAAGAAAGAAGGGGAAAAGTTAATGTGAAACATAGAGACCTGGTGATTTTATAATTACATGACAGAAACTCTCTTTGGTATTTGTAGGCAGTTGTAACTAAAAGGTGTTACAAAGATCCAGATATGAAATTTGAAATATTCAGAATTAATAGGATCTGTGTTTTCTTAGGTAATAAAATATGAACATATGACCTATGGTACTGGAGTCATAAATTCCCCCTTGGATATCGGTGAAGGAAAGCTATACTTATACTAATTTTTAAGTTTTAAGCAGAAAACTTTCAATTGGAATTAAGGCTGTGGTTCAGATAGTGAATGAAGTCTGTTGTTACAGAATTGAAATACAAAAGTAGGATCTTCAAAAGTGAAATAAATAGCCCTCCTTTTGTGAAATTGCTTTTGTCACTATGCTGCAGTCCCACATAAAAAACTCAATATGTAAGGAGGTTGAGTTGTCCTCCAGTTTCTATTTATTTCAATTAATTTGAGAAATTAGACTTTTTTCACATTCAACGTGCAGATTTTATTTGTGGATCTCTTCAGAAAAATGTCTCATTGTCAAATTCTTCTTGATAAAGAGCATTTGCAGATTGTGCTCCCCTAGAATTTTTGTTAGCTTTCAGCGGATTTATCAATAACCTTTTTTTCTTAATATATGTTAGCAGATGAATGACTGGAGATATTGAGGAGGTTCATTCATACTATCACCTGTACACACCATGAAGATGGTGAATTTTCTTAGGAATGACTAGATGGCTGTCTTAAAAATAGTAAACTGGTTGGAGATGCCACTCCTGGCAGTTCTTGGATCAAATGACTATGAGGATGATAAAGAAGGAAGCATGGTTTACATTTAGTTTCCTCCAATTTTGTGCACAGCATGGTTTAGTTTCACAGGAGACTCCAGAACTTCAAGTCCAAATAAAACAAGATCAGAGATATCTGACCTGGGTTTTTCATGACAGCAATATTTTGCAAAACAAAATAAACCTCTTTTTTTTAAAGATAATTTCTGTGTTATTGACTCTCCTATCTACACTGCAAGAGAAGATGAAACAATGTTCACTACTTTGACAAGGGCATCTTTATGGATTCTACATCATTATAAAAAATTCCAGCTGCAGCACTGTTAAATACATGTTTAGTATGTTTCTTTCTCTGTTGTTCAAGACGCTTTTTACTGAAATAGGCTAAGTTCAAGTCTTCCAATCTATGTCAGTAGCACCCAGAGTGGTAGTACTGGAACTGAATAAAGTAAATGACTAAGGAAAAACTAGCAGTCTTATGAAGATGGAAACATTACCATGCTCTATCACCTGCACCTATTAACTTTTAGGCTTGGAAAGTCTTCCTCATCATACTGTACAGAATCTAAAAGATGGTAGTTTTACTTGAGGATTAATAAATCTTTAGGAACCTTGAAGTGGAACAGTGGATACTGCTTTATGATTCATAAAATAATGACAAAAATTATTCTAATGTGAAACACATCTTTCTCCCTCCTCCAGTGAGATCTATAACATACTCTTTTTATCACTTTATTTCTGGTAGGGAATAAAATAGGTAAGTGGCTGAAATAAAAACACCTTCCCTATTTGATCTGATTTTGTTTGAGAAGCTGGGGAGCTACCATCTTTGTAATGATATCGTTAGACATAATTTTTAATTCTGTTATGATCTGTCTCATGACATGACCCCACTCATACACCAATCATTTTATGTACAGTCTTCTCTTTGCTTCACATTTTATTATTACTCGTGCTCTTTTAATGACCATGTCAACAAAATAGTAATGGGCAAAATTTATGCTAATTACTAGCAGACTTACTAATGTCAGACTTCTAAATCAACATTCTTAGAAAGTTTAACTTTTCTAAATAATCCCATAAAACACCAAAATTAGCAGAAGTAATATATGTACAATTTCATCCTATTTGCAGAGCTATTAATAAGGACTTTCTTGTAGATGCTATCTTTCTGAACTCCCATTTTGCTGAGAGTATTGTCCTCTCCTGTCTGTTAAGATGGAGGTGAGTCAGCTGGAATCAGACTCTTCCTACAAGATTTCACCACCATATTGTGGGATATAGGGTTTTGAGACAGTATCCTGACATGTTATGAGTGGATCCACCTCTTCCATCTAAGGCTGATTTCCAAGACAGCTTCATTAAACTCACTCATCTTTTGACACCGAGCAATCGTTATCTGTTCTGCCTCTATTTGAAATTGTAGGTTTCAACAACTCCCATCTGTTGGTGGGGGCAGCTAAGTGGCGATGTTAAGTGTCGTTATTCTCAGTGGGTGTTTGAAGGGAGCAGCCAGAAAATTCCATTTCCTTTGACATCAGACAGCAGCAGGATGAGGTATTACAAGTTGCCAGCTGGGTCAGAGATGTGAATGATTCAAATTTGTATTCTAGGAATGTAGCAGCTGCCTCAGCTCAAGGTCACCACATGAATAATACTTTGACACCACCTGCCTTCTAAGCCTATGCTTTGCTTTTCTACTTACACATATATTTGTATTCATAATGTCCATTGCTGCAGTATTTAATTACTGAGATTATATCTGTTCTGATTTGCCACCTGTCTTCACTGTAAGAACAAGCATTTCAAACAGCTCCCAATACTAGTATCAGCTTTTCTTAATTACATTCTCCTGACAGAGTTTAGTTCCTCAAAACTGCCCTATTCCTGCAAAATTAATTTTTTTTTTTAGATATCTCACTGTGACTGTTGCAAGCCTTTTGGCTTCTGCATATTTTTTTATATTACCTGACTTTCACCTTGTGTTACTGTCTTTTAGGCCTGGATGTTAAGTGTTCAAAAGGAAACACACAACTGCTTTTTAATCTTACTTCACAGGGTTTGTTATGTGGTATTTGACTTCTTTATGCATTGGCAGTTGTTCTGGCCTTGGTCCTGCTTAAAAAACAAAACAAAAAAACTCTCTGCCTCTGATGACTTTTCTTCTTGAGAAACCAAATGAAGGTGATTGAAATTCCAGGTAGAAGCAATCCCCTTGAGTACAGCTTTGTGCCTCTTATGATGAGTCCTGTCAGACTCATCAGAATCACCTTTTCAGATGAAATCCTGATTGCATTGAGAAGTTCCTCTGGAAAAGGAGTCAAATGCTGAGGTGGGGAAATAAATGTCAGGACACTGTTGTTTATACTTTGCACAGACTTAAATGTACACTATATAAATGTACACTAAATAAATACAGAAATGTGTATTTATTTTTTTCTAAATGCGTTGAACTATAGCCAAAATAACTCATTGCTATTATCTCCATCAGCGTATTAGACCAGTAAAATCTGAGGCAACACAGAATTGCTGTTTTACTTTGGTATTTGTATAGTAGATATCCCTCAATACCTTCGTTGGGTTCTAACTGTCGGCACCCCTTGTATGGTGCCTAATCATATGCATGGCTTTAGTGGTGTGAACTGCACCACTGTGTGGGTTTCCATTCTTATATCCAGGTGTTATGTAGGAGAAAAGGTAATGAACTTGAATCATAAAAACTTCTGCAGAGGTCAGAGGACATAAAAGTTGCATTCTGCCTCAGCGTTCAGTATTTTATTTTTTTATTCCTCAAAATTAACATGATAATGAGATTAATGAGAGGATAGGTAATGAACTGATTTTGTTTTGACAAATGATTCATGTTCTTTCTGTAAATCAACTTTCATAGTTTATTTTCCATCTTGCCATTGCTTATAGCTCTGCAACTTCCTCTTTACAGAGATGATAGTCAGTGCTTTATTTAGGATCAATATATTGTAAATAATTACTTCAATTTCATTCCTGGGAGAAACATTCACCTTTATATGGCACCTAAATAAAGCTGAGAAACTGTTCAGCTATTTACCTGTTGAAATAATAAAGATGGTATAACTGACAAGGCAAACCTAACAGATTATGTTTCATGGTATGTAGAGGAATTTTGAGTAGGTTCTGTCATATAACTAAGAGGCTTTGAATTGATGGGAGAGCAAGAAACCAACAGCTTACTGTTATAGAGGAAAGTAAGAACAGTGTTGGGCCACCTCTGTTGCTGGGTTTCTTCTGTGCCTTAGACGTGTGTGATGACTGCGTGGAACACAAAGTAAGTCCCATCCTTGCTGTCTTACTGAGCCATGTGAACCAGTGCATTGCTCTAGAGGGCGGTTGTGAATATATTGGTTCATCTGCTCTGAGGATATGTGCTGGTTTAGCAAACGAC
>VZRW01009275.1:34508-54293 GCA_013398125.1 Aegotheles bennettii | reverse complement strand
GGATTCTGTGTGACTCTGTGTGATAATTGACCAAGATTCTAGTTATTTGTTGCTGTTTATTTTTCATGAGGAAGCTTTGTATCCACATCTTTTTTCACCTCCAGAAAAGTTCTGCATTTTGTCTCCAAGGGCATGCCTTGAAATGGTAAAACATTGTGGTTAGAAAAATATCTTTCTGCCTGTCCTTCAAGTGATACGGTTCATAGACCTGTTACAATGAATACTTCAGCTTGCTTGCAGACTTTGGGCAGAACTAGGGCTGCCAATCGCCTGTCATAAAATACATCCTAAAGCACAAAATAATTCATCTCTACTTTCCTAATTTATAGATATTGTTTTAGTATATGCTGAGGAAAATGTATAGTAACAGCTTCTACTCTAGAGCATGGCAAATTCCACCTGAATACGTTCATAAATCTAAATATTTCAATAACATTTTCTATGTTGCATTAAATGTTTAGATGAAGAATATACTGTATCTGTAGTTATTCTTACTTAAAAAGAAAGAAATGTTTAGGTGAGCACACCTTTATTATCCTGTGCTTTATGATAAAATCCACAGACACATTACAGTGCAATTCTTATGACAATGTCATATCTTTATGTGGAGTCTTAATCTTTACATATAGGCATCTAAATTATTTAGGTAGCATAAATTTCTCTTCTACTTTCTCATGAGCACTAATGTATGTGGAAGAATTTTGTTAAAGGACAATAAACAGAATAGGTTAAGATCAGAAGATCAATATACACATACTGCTGAATTAATAGATATTTGCTAGCTCTCAAAAGAGGGCACATAATTACTTTGCTTTAAAGAATGACTTTAAAGTTCAACTGAAGGAGAAGCTGAGTGTGCTTATGTAATCAATGTTATAATACTTGTTAAGGACTACTTGTCAAAATTAAAAGCACAATATCCGATCTCACTAAAAAAAAGGGTCCCAAGTTTCAATTTCAATAAATAGACAAAATTTCATTTATGCTGGTACATATAGTGGATAAGATGCCATTATCCATCCCTAAGACTATCTGGTACAGTATGACTCATGCTCATGCAGCCAAATTCTCTCTGTCTTACTAAGGGTATAGCACATTCAATCTACCTACTAGGGATAATCTTTGATCTGCACTAATTTCCAAACTTTTCCTTGGAATTTTTGGGACAGCTAGTTGGCCAAGGTCCAACTCATAGAAGAG
This sequence comes from Aegotheles bennettii, assembly GCA_013398125.1. Classification (NCBI taxonomy): domain Eukaryota; kingdom Metazoa; phylum Chordata; class Aves; order Caprimulgiformes; family Aegothelidae; genus Aegotheles; species Aegotheles bennettii. The sequence goes on along the minus strand of VZRW01009275.1, from coordinate 53,093 downwards.
ACCAAGCTAAGAATTAAAGTGTAAATCTACACCAGCACTTCAACCTGTTTAGCTTAAAATTAAAGGTACAAATGAACACATACAAATCTATTAAGACACCTGTCATAGATAAGTATACAAGCACATTCTGTAGACGTTTCATAAGGTGCAGAATGACTGCCCAAGGACATGGTCTTTAAGCTTAGAGGTTTGGCAAGTGCATATTCCCAGTATACATATGTTTGTAGGGCTTGTGTATAATTTCCTTTTTTTCCTAGGCTAAAAATATATCACAGAGACATGATTTTTTGCTTTGACGATTCTGTGTCGTCACAAGGATGTCCTTCTGGAGAAACTCAAACTCAGTTCTTTACTCATTTAACAAGATTCTGCTTCAGCCAGTGGGATACTTACTGAATTATCTTCTGGGATCATTATCTGTTGGGATCACTGAAACAGGCTGCCCAGAAAGGTTTCAGAGTCTCCTTCCCTGGAGGAATTCAAAACCTGCCTCAATGAGATCTTGTGCCACCTGCTCCAGGTGGACCTGTTTTTGCGGGGGAGTTGGACTAGATGATCTCCAGAGGTTCCTTCCAACCCCTACCATTCTGTGATTCTCTGATTCTGTGATCATTGAAGGTGGGAATTACCTCATAAACTCATACAGGAATCATATAATTCTTCTGTGATGCTTGGACATATAAAGTTGTACTATTACGTTAATAAAGCTTGAAAACCATACCTTTACTGTTAGAAAGACATAAAGTAAGAGTCAGACTTTCTATTCCAGTCTTTCATATTGTCAAGCTGCTCAAAGAAGACATATATGACACCTGTGCAAGGAGATCTTCTCAAATCTTTAGGAAAACCTGATTTAGCCTGTCTTAATGCATTGTTACAACTCACTTTCTATAGTCTGTGTCACCCTACAATGACTGATCACAGTCTTCTGTATGTCTCTTTACTAATGAACTTTCCACACACCTGCATTCCTTAGACTACTTTTTAATCACTCCTGGAAATACCCCTGTTCACAAGACTAGCTGATGTGTTATCTCCTCATCAAGTTTCTGTCTGGATGCTGTAAGAGTATCATGTGAGCTCCAGACTCATCCTTCCTGCATGATTTCTGTAGCTTGTATTGATCTAACAGTACACATTTCTGCACAACAATATCAGAATAATGCTAGGGGACATTAACTCAAAAACAGTTAAAATACTGCAAGTATATTTTCAGTTGTCTACCTGACTTGAAATTATTCTCTGAAGTTTATCTTCTTACAGGTTAGGACTTAGAACTATCCAATTTTAGGTATTGGCAGAATTATTTTTTTAGTTCTTAACAGGAAGCCAACCCCCTTTTTTAAAAAAATAACATTTTATGTTATTATGGGAGCACTGATAGAGTCTTAATAATGCATTGTGACTGTGAACTGTAATTATTGATAATTGCTACTGCTATGTGTAAAGTTGTCTGTTCACATGACACAGCAAAATCTACAGAAATAGCTCTAATATATATTGAGTCACTGAATAACTTTTCCTTTACTTTGGATCTGTATGAAAAGGGTTCTTTTTATATTTTTTTTTAAGAGATAAGTAAAATTTGACACTAAGTAATGATGCTTTCTTGTAAGATACCAGAATTCAAGTGCAACAGTGTTTTGAAAAGAAGGCTTTTGTATGAAGATTGTCTTTAAATTGTATCAGAAAGTATGTATCCATTAAAGTTGTGTAGATATTTCACCTTCTTTCCACAGTGTTTCCTGACAGCACAGATCTCACAGTTACTTCTCCAGCCAGGCAAGGTTGGCCAGGTCCAAAGTAAGTATAGATGAAATAAGGAGCTCCAGTTCACTGCTGAGAAAGAACATTGATCTGATTGTTAGCTTGTTCTGCCCTCCTTGTGTGAAAGATCAGATAACCAAAGCTAATATAAAAAGCTGACTTAATATCCTCTAGTCCGGAATATTCTATTTGTAGAAACGGGGAGGACAAGAAAAGAAGAACTCTTTGAAGCTCTTCCATCCTCCCTCTAATTTTTCTTCCTCTTTTCTTTCTTTCTCTTGATCCTCACCCTTTTCCTCTTTGAAAGCCAGAGGACTTTGTATTTCTCCCTCCTCTGTTGCCACCTAGAGGAAAGAAGAGCAAAAAGCTGATGACAGAATATACATACTGATAAACCAGGACCGAAATCCAAAAGGGCTAGAAGTGACAGGAGCTGGGTGGGCAGGAGTTGTGGGAGGACATGCCCTTGTGGACACACAGATGGGAAAGAGCTCCCATAGCAGAGGCTTTGCCATACAAATTCTCCTAAAAGTCCAGTCAAGAAGAGTTCAGATATGAATTCTTCCATTAATAATGATATTGTTCCTGAGAAAAGTCTAATCTATATACTTAGAAAACAAGGCATTTACAAGCATATGTACTATAGTTTTAATCTAAGATATAGACTGTCATGCTGATACATCTGAAGAGTTCAAAGAAGCTACACAACAAAGGCTTTTGCTGCTAGCAGCCTGTATTAAAGATTAATACTGTTAAGTAAAAGAGGTAGATTAATTTATAATGAAAAAGGCTCAAGATGATCCATAAAAAAACTCAGGAATCATATCAGAAATAAAAAAACCTATCCAATTTTTACATCAACTGAAAAAGAAATCTTCCTCGTTAATCAGTCTTCTACCGAAGACAAGAAAATTTAAAATACCTTAAAAATTTGAAGTATCTGCCAAAAAAAGCATTCAGCTTCTGTCCAGATTTCAAAGGCAGAAAAATCAATTAATGCAGATATCAACAAGAGCTGGTAGGCTGCTTTTACAATACCAAAAATGATAGAAAAAATACCATAAGGGAATGTTGAACAATTGAAGAAATGTTGTATTTTATGCAGCAGATATCAGAAATGTCTCATGCTATCAATGGGTAAAACTGAATCATGTGCTTTTACATAAATTCATAAAACTATTATGTTGCAATCACTGATTTGAATAGTGAAAAATAAACTTCTGCTTGATTTCAGATCTCAACATCTTCCAGTCTTGTGGTAGGGAAAGTCTCAGTTTATATGACATTATTGTTGTTCTTGTTGCTGATGTTGTTATTTTAATTATCATGATTTACTGGAATCAGATTTTAACCTGTAAGTTTTAAACTTCAAATATTCTGTATCTTCCACAAGGATTTTTAAAAAAATATTCTAAGTTCAAAGTCTGATTTATACCCATCACATAATCTTTCATTGAAAACAAAGTAAAAATTAGACGTAAGCCAAATTAAATTTAACACCCTTTAAAAATTTTGGGTATGTCATTTTAGATTCATTACTATAGAAACAACATTTGCTGTTTCTTCATAGGAAACATAAAATTAATAGCTTGCCTTATAATGGCTAAAGTATCCTAAAAAAATCCATAAGACAAAAGCAAGGAGGTCAGTCAGAAATGTGCCTTTTCTGCACCCAATTTTCCCTTTTCTTGGTATATTCATGTAATCCTAAGGGCTTGATCCAAAACTTACTGAGGTCAATAGGAAACCTTCACCACTGTCTTTGGAACCGGCCTGAAATGTAGAATTTGGATTCCTAAACAAAATTTTCTAAGCTTCTGTGTATGCAATTAAGAATCTATTAAAACAAACAAACAAACAAAAAACCCTTGTAAAAACTATATGTAATAAAAGTGTGTTCTGTTTTTTAGGGGTATCAGACACTTTAAATTCAAATGTCTAACAGGAATGTTAATGAGTTGAATGCCATCAGATTTGCAGTTTATCATAGAGGAACGAGTTTGACTTCTTATTTTAAACAAATTGATATTTAACCTTTACATCTATTCAAGGCCTCCTATTGCTGACAGTTGCACGTTGCCTGAATTTTAAGCAAGTCAGTAATATTTCAGGTTTTATTGCAGCTATTTACTAGAGTGCAAAGGCTGACCTCCACATGACAGCAGCAGAAAGGAGCCTTTTCGAGCCATTGATGCTAGAGTGCATACACTAAACTCAGGTCCTTAAAAGTACTTTGACATCTAATGTTTTGTGTGCTTTTTCTACAGTGGAATTATCAGACTCAAATTGGAAGCTCAGACTTCTTATGAGATTTGAAAAATGATTCATCAATTATGTATATTATCGGGAACAAATAAAAAATACAGTAAACAGGTTCCATTTAGGAAACTACCAAGCTAACTGATGTCCAAATTTACAGCAGTGATGACCTTGTTCCAATACCTCAGATAACTCCAAGCAAGCTAGGATATTTGCACAGCACAATGTAATACAGACATGCTATCTTGGTCCTTCTTTTGTGAAGAACTAGTTTCAGGCTTGTTAGACCTTCTGCAGCTGAAGTTTGTTTCTGGAATAACCTTCTAAAAGGTCAAATAGGGTAAATCATATTTTAGAAAGGAGGCTACTAAGTTTATGAAAGGAATTATATGTAGTTGTGTCTGATAACCAGAAGGGACAGTATTTGATGGTCTAAGATCTAGTTCACTTGAGAACATATCTGCCCTGTGTTAGTGAATGCTCATATTACTTAGCTAGTCCAGATTAAAACCTTACTATTTTTTTGAAATGGCTTAAATAGGCCTGCAAATGCTTTGGAATTAGGACCTGCTGGTGTGATAGAGGAAAAAGAAGCCTGTTCCTGTTTGAGCTTGTTAGTTGAACAGAAGTTCTGGTGTGTGCTTTTCCTAAATATACCCCTTGAAACTCACCTTCTGACTGGATTGTAGCAGCTAAACAGTAGTGCAGGTATATGATTTGTGATAAACTGTTTCATAAGAGTATTTTATGTTCTGATTCTACAAGCTTTTGAAAATTAATGCTTAATTTCTGTATCTCAAAGACCAAAACTAGGTGCAGGGTCCAACATGGGCTTTTCAGATGATCAAACATCAAGTCTTCTGTCAAGAGAGAGATGTCTTCAAAGCATTACTCACAGCTTCTACATGCTGACCCAGGGATTATCCATGGCTATTAGGAAATACATGGTGAAAAAGTATATTTCCAGCTATAGTTAAGCCTTAGGAGTCTTTTTTTTTTTTTTCAGTTGTGAGTAACTTTGCAAGATGAAGGGAAGGACAGATATCCTAATTAAATGATTAGCCTTTTTTAAAAGCTTAAGAACCTGCCTTAGGTTTATTTAATAGTGTTGTCTAGCCAAGTATGATCTGGTTAGTGAAGTCTTTTCCCAAGGACAAGGACTTAACTAAACATAGCCCACTTTCAAATCCATCACTACTGCTGCAGATCTACTCATCTTTTTAACAGTTTAGTAGTTAAAACACTTGCCCAGGAAATAGGAGATCTGTTCAATTCCCTTTTCAGCTTCATCTTCTACTTTGCAAGGTCATGCTCACTCTGGTGGATTATAGACCAAGAGAGTGAAAAAGGAAAAGAGAAAATGGAAAGCTGCTCTTTTGTTGGGTTACTGCATAGGCAGAAACACAGGATTTATGAAAACAACAGAAGATAAACAAATGGAAGCCTAAACATCTAGTGGTTGTATTTCTAAAGCCCCTCAGGTTGAATTTTGGTCTCTCTTTTTCTCTCGCTTAGGAAGTGAGTGCTTCAATAACCAGGCTAACATATAAAAAGTATGTGTGACACTTGTTATGAGGTGCTATCAATGTGAGTAGATTTTTTACAACTTGGGATGTAACTAGAATTAGGCCTAAATAGCTCTGTGAAGTTTTAGTACATGATGGAAATCACTTTGACTGATTGCAGGTGAGCCTGACTGTAGAGTACTGGATTAACTATACAGTAAAGATAACCTCTTTTTAGCGAACAGCTGTGTAAATTGACTGGCCCATTAATAAAGCAGCATCTCCACATTGGAGTTGGCCACCAGTTCTTAAGGAAGGATGCATGGCTGCTAAAATGCATCCTCTTTGGGGTTTTGTATCTTGCTTTCAGTTCTATATTCAAAGGACAGCAGTATTTTGAATCCCAATGCAGACTGATGTCATCACTGACAGGATAAGCATTTGGAGTGGCACTCACTGAATGACTGACATTTAGTATACAGCGAGTTCTTATTCTGTCGAAATTTGGCATGTTTCTAGGTGTCAAAGTTAATCCACTGCCAACTATTTGACAAGATTGTACTTAGTGCCTGATGCCAGTCTCCCAAATGTTCATGATTAAGGCTGCATACAAATGCTGCTTATTCAATTGAATAAATAACAGTTCCACTAGCACAAGAAAAGGTGGATTCTCCATACAAACATATTACTTCCACTCAAAGTAGGAAATCGTGGCATGGTATACCAAGGTGTTTGTGCTGAGTGTGTGAACTGGCAATCACCTTTGCAGGACTGGCAGTGGTGAGAAATATTCTACTTACTTGAGGTGTAATGTCAGCAGGAGAGCTTTGGGAACATAATAAGCATCAGTAGCTGTCCTGGCTGTACAAAAGGAAAAGCATGCTGAATTCCCAATATTTTGGCCAACACATAGAGGGTTAGGACCCTAGAAGTTCTCTTTGGGATTTGTAATGCTTCCAGTAGTTCAACAGCTGAAAGCTGTTCTTCCAACTAGCTCTAGAGCTCACAAAATGTAAGATGTCTTCTAAAGAGATGTGCACAGGAGAGAGGTAGAGACAACATCATGTCTTCTGCCCCCCCCCTCCCCTGCCCAGTGTTCAGGCTATGCATTGTCCTGTACAAACATCTCTTTTATACTTCCACAGTATGCCTGCAGCTGGCATGACTACAAGTCAATGTAAATACAGAAGAGTTGTGAGTAAAAACTATGAAATACTATCCTCTTCTTCCTTTGCTCTTGTCTTTATTCTTCAATCTTATAACCTGCTTTCTGTATAAGTACACACTACTTTTTTATGGAAACAGAAGTAAAAATTATTGTCAATTATTTCCAAGATAGCAAAGCAAAGAAGGCAAACTACAACAGACGCAGGGAGACCAGCCAAAAAGATGGGAGTATAAAAGAACAATAACGAATAGCTGGAGCATGTAAAATGATCACCAGAGAGCAGAAAATGGATAGGATGAGAGAATGAAAGAAAAGACAGTAATGACACTGGTGGAAACTTGTGACAATACAGATGGAACCTTCTAATTGGATATTTTGTACCCTACAAACAGATATTTTACATATCTCAAAATTTCACCTTCTCCTATTATATGCTTTTCACATTTTTTCATATTTATCATCTCTCATGTAAAAAGTTGTAAGCTTCTTGGGACAGAGATTTCTTTTCAGCTGTGGAGCCCCAGCTACTGACTGGTCCTAGTAAATATTTCCATGTGTTATAACAGCAATTCAGGTATTCTCTACCTTTATCAACTGAAGAAATTATTTTTTCTTGGATAAAATTTGCATGTTTCTTGAAAACTCTTTACAAATTACGTACAAGAATAGAGATATAAAGTAGCTTCTTTGGGGTTCTATGACGTAATTAAAAATATTTCCTTTTTTTTGAACTGGCTACAAGTTCTGTTTTAGAACATAGGAGTAAACCTTGTGGTTTTCAATTACATCCATTTTTCCTCCTAAACTTACATCCATTTTCTTCCTAAATGTACCTTTGCTCTAGCTTATTTTCTTCTCTAACTTGTGTCATGCTTTCTAGCAGTTGTATAAGAACGGAGTTAATACTGGTGTAAAAATGGGAAATGCACTAAGAAATGCAGAACTGAAAAGAAATCTAATTATTTTACCTTAGAAGTGTCTGAAAATTATTTCATTACTGGATTATTTTTTTATTTTATTATGTATAAATTTTCAATATTTCAACTCTTCATTCCTCTTCTGTGGTGAAAATAATACTAAAATGTTCTGTATTTTCTTGGCTTTAATAGTACCACATTGGTTTGGTACACATGTTGCCATTTCATATCTGGATATTCTCAGATAGGTTTCTTTTCTTACAACATAAATTGAGTTGGATTTGGGGTGTTTTTTATGTTTGTCTAAGATTTCCAGGTGACTGCCTGCCATATAAGTTTGGTAGGTACTACACAGTACCTCAGAACAAGCAGATTCTAGACCCGGAGATGTTCACAGACAACAAGCATCAGTTTGTTCAATAGGAGAAATATTTACTTACTAATATAGAAATATTCTTGAGAAGGATCTTTTCATACACAGTCAATCTCCCCATTTGAGCAGGTCTGGAAGGTCCGACTTACCCTCTTCACTCTGTAGAGATGATATGGGCGTATACACTAAAAGCCACATAACTTGAAAATACTGGATACATTGAACCTATGCAGTTTAAATGGATTTCAGCACTCAATGATATTCTTCTTTTCAGGAAATCTCAGGCAACTGAATGATTGCTGCTGTTGTTATCCTGTAAAACAAAAAGTTTATACCCAATAAAAAGTTCCAAAGTGTTTCCCACATGAAAGTATTTAATTACTCTTCATTATTACGTATAAAGGTTGGTTAAAGTCATATAACTTTCTTGCAAGTGGGTTTTTATCCCACACAAAACAGTCAGTTTACCTCAATCTGCGGGAAAATAAAAATAACATCACTCTCTGGCTTCTTACTTCCTCGTAAGGTAATGCAGCCTCATGTGTCACAGGTCATTGGCTGTAGTATATCCTAATCTTAACACCAGAAGTAAGGTAAAACAAGAGTGAAGATGTAGATCTGTTTACTAGTGGTATTTACGCTTTTACTCTTTAGCAAACAACACTTGATCCTCTTAGTCACTACATACAATGTAATTTTTACACACACACACACACACACACACACACAGAGAGAGAGAGAGAGAGAGTAATTTTTTAGTGAATTTCTGGTCAGAAACAGTGTAGCAAGGTGTTGGAAAAACATACCCAAAACATGTTCATTGATTATCATTGTTTGCTTTTTAAATTTCTCTTGTTTGTTGCTCAGCTGGGAGATTTTTCACTTGTATAACACTTTTTACAAATACAGTATGATTTCCCGGAGGAAAAGCATGAGGTTAAGGTTCAAACACTGGCAGAGGTTGCCCAGATTTTGTCAAATCTCCAGTCTTTGAGTTATTCAGAATCTGACTGGGGACTACGCTGAGGAACCTGCTGTAGAGGACACCACTCTGAGCAGCGAGGTTGGACTAGGTGAGCTCCAGAGGTCCCTTCTGACCTCAGCCACCGAGTGAAAATGTGGAAGTGCCACAGAGAAATGAAAACTGAAAATTTCTGTGACCAGATTTTTAGCCGAAGGAAGACATTGATTTCATCATTTCTAACAACTTAATTTTTTTGCTACCAGGAAATCAGTTTTGAAATCTAAATAAAGAATGTCTTGTTTCCTTCATCATTCTTTTTGCAAGTCTGTATTCCTTTGTGTCTCTACAGATCAGACATCACACTTGTATGCTTAATTTTCTTTACTTTCTTTCACAGTCAGAGGGTCAATTTATCATCTACTGCTTTAACAATGGAAGCATGCAGATTTCAGACATCTGACTTTAAGAATTTATTATAGATTGAAGAAACATCCTCTGTATTTAAAGAAAAGAAACATTGTATTCAGCACATTAATTAAATACAATGCAGAAAAAAATACCTCTTCTGAGATCTTATGTGCTTATCTGGACAACTGAGTGATACTGACAAGTAACATACATAACAGGTGTGTTAGAAATAGTTGCATGAAGTTGCAAACTCTGTATTTCATGCAAAACATGCCCCAACTTCCCTAAGGACAGGCTGTTGTAATGATTGGGATGATTTTTTCTGCTAGGAAAAATGCTTTTTAGGTCATATAAGGTCACAGAATCACAGAATCACAGAATCCTAGGGGTTGGAAGGGACCTCGAAAGATCATTTAGCCCAACCCCCCTGCCAGAGCAGGGTCACCTAGAGTACATCACACAGGAACGCATCCAGGCGGGTTTTGAATGTCTCCAGTGAAGGAGACTCCACAACCTCTCTGGACAGCCTGTTCCAGTGCTCTGTCACAAATTAAAGGTCTTTAATTTAGAAGTCATCAAGATGTCAAGCTGGGGTGAACTGACTCCTCCCAGTTCTTAGAACACTAATTTTCTACATACAGGTTTGCTGGAGTGTGGCTCATTTGAAAGAGTGTGACCAGAGCATGATGGTTTGGGTACATGCCAGAGTGACCATACCTGAGAAAGTTTTTTTAACAACATTTTGGATTCTACAGAAGAATCAGTTTCTGTTATTTACAAGTGTGATGACCTTGGATGATGATTAATTGGGGAAAAAAATGAAATAATTGGACAATTCTGTCTCAAAGAAACTTCTGGTAAATCTTATATTTTATGGGAAATTAAGTCACTTAAGATAATACTAAAGCTTGCTTTTGTAGAACTTCACTCTATTCAAGTATTTACTGAGCTAAATATATCTTCTGCAGGTACATATAAATTGTCTTTGGGCCAACCATTTGTGCAGACTGTAAGATGGCCGTAACTAAGTGACTGGAGAAATGTAGGAGGAACTGTTATTTTCTGATGTGTAAAGATGAATGGGTAACACATCTGATCCTCTAAAGAAGTTCAGATCAAACTTTTGTTCTGAGGGCTGTAGATAATGAAGCTAGAACTAAATAAATCCTTAAGTGCTGTCAGTTGACTTGAAATCAAGATGATCTAGTTGTTGAATTCATTGGTACTCCAGCATAGATCATCCATGGAGGTTCAAACAGTTTTATGTTGGAAGACTTTGATATATCCCATATATAAAGCTACTTTCAAAAAGGTTTGTATTCAGTGGAGACCATGTGTGGAACTTCCTGTGCCTGGTTTTTATGTAAATTAAAATGAAAAAGAGATTTTTTTAGTCTAATATATTTATTCTCCTGTAGACTCCTTCTTCTGCAGTCCTTGTGATGGCCCCAAATCATGTTCTAAAAGGTATAAATGGTACAGATGATGCTTGACACTCTAAGTTTTCTTGATTTGTTAAAAAAAATTCTTGCTCTCTGTTTTCCAAGTTTTTTTCCTCTTTCCACTCCTACATATACTCTTTCAAGAACAAAGGATTTCTGATAAACAAATATCTTATCAGATATCTATCCTTTATTATATCTAGCCTTTATTATACAATCAAAAAAAATTCAAAGCACTAATCAATCTTGTATAAATCAGACATGCTGTGAGATAAACCCTTAGGGAAATGTTTCCTCATTTGATTTTGTGTCTTGAAGTTATCTGATATTAAAATGAAATACAAAGACTTTACAATGTAAAACTGTTCTGTAGAGTGTTCACTAGTAAACTTGTACCACTCCTACACCATGATAAGAACAGGAGGAAAGGGAAATGAAATAAAGAGGAAGTACAGTGTAGTTTGGTTATCCTTGGTAGCCTCTTAGCAGAAATAGTAAAATCTAAGTAAAATCAGTCTTTGGATGTTCAAGCTTTGTTCAGAAGAAAGAAAGACTCCCAAAGAGTATGGAAACAGGGGGGGTACACCAATAATGTGAAGTCAGATCTGAATATTTTACAAAACCAAGAGCAAACAAACATAATGGAATTGCTGAGTGTTGCTTTCAGACACTAAAGTCTGAAGGACTCTGCATAGGAAAAGAGACCTGCACTGCTCATGAATCCTTTTTCATAGACACTTCAACCTGGCTGGAAGCAAAAGGAAGAGGACTCCATGTTGAAGGATGTACCTCCAAGGACTCTGACATCTTCCCCTCTCTGAGGTTATGGGTTTCCTGAACTAAATGCGGACTTCTTAATCCTATTTTATGTCTCTGGTCCCATCCTCCAAAAGGAGTAATTCTATCTTTGTACCTTTCTGGGGGGAAAGAAACAGAAAAAAAAAGGTAACTTCTAGGCAGGATCTTACAAGAGGCAGAAGAATAAGGTCCATTGTCAGCACTAGCACATCCTCACCAGTGAACATAAGAAAGTATGAAATAGATTGCAATGGCATGGTACTAGGCTGCATGTAAAATGTACATGAAAGAAAAGAAGTTGGAAAACACCTTTGGAGGTGACCTGATCCAACTTCCCACTCACAACTGGATCAGATTGAAAATAAAATCCAACTTCAAAGTCAGGTTGTTCAAGGCCTTCTTCAGCCAAATTTTTACTTTCTCCAGTACCAGATATTCTTCAACTTCTTGTGAAAATTTCTTTCCAGTGTTTGAATACCTCACAGTGGATTTTGTTTTCCTAATGTCTAATTCAAATTTTCCTGCCAAGAACTGGTGTCCACGGCCTTTTACCTTTTCACAATTATCTCCAGGAAGAGCCTGGCTTCATCTTCTCTATAATTTTCCATTAGGTAATTGAAGATAGAAATAAAAACCATATAGTTTTGACTTCACCAGACCGAGCAAACTTTTGAAGCTTCCTTTTATGTGTGCTCCAGCCCCCTAATAATCTCAGTGACTCTTTGCTGGACTTGCTCCAGCATATCAGTTGTCCTGTTGTATTGTAAAGCCTAAAACTATGTATGTTCTTCAGGTGCAGTCTTGTAAGTGCACAATAGAAATAAATACTTTTAAAAGAAATCCTCCAAACTCTTAGTTACCCTCTTAATAATGCAGCCTTTTCATCACTCCAAGTTGAGCCACCACTGGCTCAACTTCATGTAACATTTTTTTGAAAATTAGTTGTAAGTGTGTTTCATAAATAAAAATGAATAAAACATTAAATTTTAAATTCTCTAATATTTCTTCTTGTCTCCCCACTCCAGGAAAGATTTGCAAAATAAATGCTTGTGAATATTTAGAAATATCAAACATAATATAGTAAAAGAAAAATAAAACACATCTAAATATTTTATTTATTTCAAAAGTGATGAATGTTTTAAGAAAGGCTTGTCTGCTCCCTCTTAATGTGTTCAAATTAAAAAAAAAAATATGCAAAAACACCCCACCTTCAGATTGAGTTGTCTCTTCTGAGTGTTAGACAAAATATGTAACATTAAAGCGCTTAGATAAAGATTAAATCACTTTGTTCTTTAAATAGCATCATGGAATTTTTATGATGTTACATCTCTAATAGCTAACATCCATTTTTTAATCTATTGTTGTAAATTAAACTTTCAATGTAAATTCGCTAGAGAAAAAGGTGAATTAATGTAATCAGAACCTTTAGACATACTTTTTGCTTATTTTAGTATCATAATAATAAGTGTGCAAATTTCTAACTGGCAATTCTTTAATGTTGGCAAAAGGGAGAACTGGTTTGGCTTTGTTCTGGTTGGGTTTTTTTATTTTGTTTGTCTGAAGATTTGAAAAGGTGATGATGAGATCTGTAGGCCAAGTTATTTGCATGACTAGTAAGTTTCAATTTGATGCCGTAGCATTGACAGATGCATATTTTCAAACATCTATCTTGTATGTAAAGATAAATGTCAAGAAGTTCTTATTAAGCAAAGAACTTATTCCTGGGAATTATTATGAATTTAAGAAGAAGAAAAACAAAATAAAATATAGCAGATATGTCAGCAATGAAAAACTACTCTGTTTCTAGAGACACATGTAAGAGAAGGCCCTCATTTTGCATTTTATGACTATGTTGTCTAGGAAAGACATTTAAATTTCTTCCAGTTGGTATCAGAATTTGACAGTCACATTTTATATATAAAATGGAACTTCATATATTTTATAAATAATTAATACATTAATAAAACATCTATAAGAAATATTTATTCAGTTAATATTTTTTAGTCTGACAAGAAAATAGGTGTTCTTATTATGTTTTATAATAATGCAACTTTGACATTAGTAAGACTATGCTACTTCTGTTTGTAATATCTTTTTAATTTCTATTCATAAATAGAATACAAAACAAAATGTTACTTAATTATATGTATTGCAGATTAATTTAAATGTTTCAAGATTAGGACTCCACTGTATGAGGTATTGCATAAATCCAAGCAGACTTCCATTCTCCGCCCAGAGTGTTGGTGTTTTTCACCACTTATTTTAATATCTATTTAATTTCTTGAGAAGTCACATCATGAAATCCAGTTTATTAGGTCCAGTACTGATTTAAGAAGCATTATATGTGTATATAGCTTTATGAGATAGGTGTATAAAATGAGACTGGACAGAAGTGCAAGCTAGGTGTTGATATATTTTGAGGGTTAATTTAGAGCAAACACTGGAATTCCAGAACTGTTTTATTATGTTCAGTATAGTTCAGATTCCATGGTGGTATAACTATCATATTTAGATTACCTAAATCACAGGTAGGTTATGAATCCTGTAGAATTAGAATTAGTTGTACCAAAAACCTTGCTTAAGAGATGTTAAATTACTGCTGTGGCTGCAGACTTTGTTTAAGTAGATATTATTATTATTTAAAGTATAAATACACAGTGAAGAAAATGAGAAAACTCACTTCTGAGCTGATAGTACTTGATCACTCTAACTTCAGAAGAATAAAAATAATTTTAAAAGTTATGACATCTTATTAAGAAGGTGAAAAAACCTTTGAAACTTGGCTAATTTCCAACTGATTTTTCAAGAGCTTATAATTAAGCAGCAGTGGATGTCATTCATTTTGTAATTACGGTGTCTAAATGAGATTGTTCTTGTAACTGGATGGATACCACCACCCCTGGACCATGCCTCAGATAGAGATGAAATGAGTCCTGACACTTAAACTAATCCCTTTTACTTTAAATGAAATAGAGAAAATTCTTGAAAGTTATTTTGTGAACACAAGTTACTGTTTAATATTATGGCAATTGGAAAGGAAAAGGATGAACATTAAAAATTAACAGTATGTTAAAAAGATACACCAAGGAACACTCTATACCTGGCATATTGCCTGCATCTCAGACAGTCTTTGGAACCAGATGACATTTATTCCTTATGAGGTATCATCTTCCCCTAGATTGAAACTCCTTTGTTCTCTTAATCCCAATATATTCACCTCACAATGATAACTAGAATATGAGCAGGACCCAAGGAGGTGGCTGAGAGCTTTGAATCTTTCAGTCAGATAAGGTTTTGACAAACAGCAGGGAGAAGGAGGAGCCTGTAATCTAGTTTGCCCTTAGTTTATATTCGCTTAGAGACAAGGTGGTTGGAAACAAAATATCAGAGCAATTCAATGATCTTTTGAAAGAGAAAATTAACTGGATAAAATTACCATAATTATCTCCATTGATTCAACTTATTTTTTGTTTCATTATTTTTTTCTGTTTATCATAGAAGTTCAAATGTGTTATGTCATTATCATTAACTGAACATTAGGGAGGTTAGATGATATAAATTTGTCTTTTTCTTTAATTTCACTTTGTTTGATCAGTTACTAAAGGTACCTCTCTCTCAAAGTATGTATAAATGATTTGTAATCAAAGGCCTTATTAAGAGAGGAGAAAAAAAATGACAATTTAAAAACTGATTTCTCTCCAGTAATATCTTAATTCAAAGCACCAATAGATGTAAACACACATGCACAGTTCATTAATATTCCGAGTCCAATACTATATTTATTGTAAAATCTCTTACACTGCCTTTGCAAAAAAAGGCATCACTACAATGATGCAAACAGAAATAAGACTATTATGCTTTAAAATACACAAGACCTGTTATACTTCATGATTCATATAAAAGATTCACTTTATTCTTCAAGATATGTTATTCTTCCTTTCTTTGCTGCATATTATCTCATTATTTATTTTTTTGTGTGTGTGGAAGAAATAGGTAGAGAGAGGGGTGTGAGCATGAAAGGTGAGGAAGGGGGAATCTACTTAGTCTCACAAATGCAAGTTCTTAAGTTTTTTCCTAAATAACAGTAGGGGAAAAAACAAACAAACAAACAAAGAACAACAAACAAACCCAAACAAACTCCAAACAGATAATCTCAGCAGTTACCCTTAGAGTTATTATTTTATTATCTTTCTTTATCAATTACTTTGCCAAAGTACACTTTTTTAAATTGCTTTTTAAATTTATAATTGAATCCTGTGAAATTATACTTGCACTATATTAGCTACCATTTTGAATCTGGGAAACTCATAATTTAACATTTATATTTGTGTAAGTAAGGTATCGACATACCAGTGGCTTCCCAGTGGTGAACATATTGTTTCTGACAGTTTTGAGATTACATATCCCTTTGTTACTGTGATCTGATAGTAATTAGAAGTTGTTCTTTATAAAGGCAATTAGAAATGACCAAGAGACCTATCCAGTTTCAATGTTGCACTGAGTACGTTACTTAACATAAGTAGTTGATCTAACAGGAACACAAGACTGTAAGGAACATTTGCAGATACTGTTTTTTTATTCTTGCCCCCACAAATCTAATTTGAAGGATGTTATATCAGCCTTATAAGTCTAATGATTAACAGACAGCTTTAGAAATGTGGACTATTGCTAAGGAGGGATTCACTTTAACAAATATGTGTATATATACCCATCCTCACCTTCCATTATGATTAAAGGAGACAGTCGCTCTTAAATCATTTCATCTCATGCATAAAAGTAATGACGTTCAAAATATGCTAGGTGAACTAAATACTCAAGTGTTTGCATTTTCCCACTGACTACAAATTGAATCTAGATGTCTAAACTAGGACACAGATGTTGGTGTGGCAGACATCTCAAGTAGCTTTGCAGGATTTGTACTTGTTATTTTTACAAGACAAAGATCTTTTTCTAATACTGAAAATCCTTGATTTGCCTCTATCCCCAGGGAATAGTGATGTAAAGTAATTGTTTTTAAGATTTCACCCATAGAGTAATTCTGATCAGCCACATTTCCTGGTGTTGAAAGATATTTGGTTGTAACGATTTCAGTACTTTGTCACATTTGTTGAAGAATAATTCTGGCCTGTGGTCAAAGGAAGACACATCCATGCTCCCCATGCCAGCATTTTGGGTGAACAAGGTAGTGTATCTGCACTATATAACCTGGGGCATCTAGCACTGTGACTGTTAACTGCTCCCTGCAACATCCTATACATCTTCTTGGGCCAAACATGGAGCCTGCCCTTCTGAATATAGACATTCTCAGAATTATGTGAGATCTCTAAATTGAACCTGAAGTAGAAGTGAGTCTCCTCAGGTATGAAAAATAATCCTCTCTTTTGGCAATTCATGGAAAATGCATCCTCATTTGTCCTGACTGAGTTTCCTAAGAAAGAAAAGAAAAAAAACCACAACTGTAATTTAGGGGTTTTTTTCAGATTTTTTTATCTATTTTTCTATACTAATAATTGTATTGCACATATGATCAGAGCACTGTGCTTTTATCTGGTGAGTTCTTAAGCTTGAATTCATTGCTGTGGCATATACTGGTGTTATACAATCAAATGAAAGAGATATGTAGTAAATTCAGTGTGTATATTTACAAATTTAAATGCAAATACATAAAAATAATTGAAAATATTACTATTTTCCATGTCCATAGTTATGTACAAAGAGCAAAATACTAAAAATCAACAGCAGGGAATTTGGGGAGTGTATGGTATTGTCTCTTGGTGTGACACCCCTTCCCTCTGTTGCAGGAGGATGAGACTAACAAAATATATACTTCAAAAATCAGTTTAATGGTGTCAGAAAAAAAGGTAGAATGCTTAAATTGAACAGGGATCTTATATTATAAACACTTCAGCAGGCACAATGTATTTACAGGTTCGGGATGTCAGATGGGAACTAATACTACAGAGTGTATAACTAAATCTAAGCTTAGAGTGGTCACTCAAAATGCATGTGCTGCACATGTATGAGGAAAGGATACTCAGTCCTAGGGAAGTTACTTTGAATGGTGTCCAAAGGGAGGGCTTCCAGTTACAGATTTACTGATCTGAGGAGAACCACTCAAAGAGGGTCTCCAGTGGAGGCCCTGTTTATAACCTGGAGCAGATCTGAACTGTGGTCATCTGTTGGTTGAAAGGTCTCCTAGGTAGGTTTATTGGCTGAGGTGGATTTTGGTAGGCTCAGGTATCTGGGGTACTTGGCTGGGGGTTCTGCATATGTGACTGACAGAACAGACACTTCTTGCCAAGCCAGCCACCATTCCCCTGGTACATTGTCATTAGACCCATGGGAAGGGGTGCTTCTGCTATACCCATACGACAGATCACTGACAACTACAAATTTAGTGTGTTTGTTTGTTTGTCTGTCAATAATAGTCAGTATTTTATTTGTATATTTATTTGCATTACCCAAGGTAATCTCCAGAACTATTAAAATTGATTTAAATATCTTTCTAAGATTTTGCAGAATTGCATTACATTGTTTAAGTTTTGACACTGTCTCCCACAGCATCCTCGTAGATAAGCTAATAAAGTATGGGTTTGGGGATCAGGTAGTGAGGTGGATCAAGAACTGGTTAAAGGGAAGAAGTCAGAGAGTTGTAGTCAATGGGACAGAATCTAGTTGGAGGACTGTGACTAGTGGAGTCCCTCAGGGGTCGGTACTGGGACCGGTGTTGTTCAATATCTTCATCAGCGACCTGGATGAGGGTACAGAATGTATCCTCAGCAAGTTTGCTGATGACACTAAACTGGGAGGAGTGGCTGACACACCAGAAGGTTGTGCTGCCATTCAGCGAGACCTTGATAGGCTGGAGAGTTGGGTGGGGAGAAACTTAATGAAATTCAACAAGGACAAGTGCAGAGTTTTGCATCTGGGGAAGAACAACCCCATGCACCAGTACAGGCTGGGGGCTGACCTGCTGGAGAGCAG
>VZRW01009275.1:0-34401 GCA_013398125.1 Aegotheles bennettii | reverse complement strand
GTCCAGCGCAGAGCCACAAAGATGATTAAGGGAATGGAACATCTCCCTTATGAGGAGAGGCTGAGGGAGCTGGGTCTCTTTAGCTTGGAGAAAAGGAGACGGAGGGGTGACCTCATCCATGTTTACAAATATGTAAAGGGTGAGGGTCAGGATGATGGAGCCAAGCTTTTGTCAGTAATGACTAATGATAGGACAAGGGGCAATGGTTTTAAACTGGAGCATAGGAGGTTCCATGTAAATATCAGGAAAAACTTTTTCACTGTGAGAGTGACAGAGCACTGGAACAGGCTGCCCAGAGAGGTTGTGGAGTCTCCTTCTCTGGAGACATTCAAAACCCGCCTGGATGCATTCCTGTGTGATGTACTCTAGGTGACCCTGCTCTGGCAGGGGGGGTGGACTAGATGATCTTTCGAGGTCCCTTCCAACCCCTTAGATTCTGTGATTCTGTGATTCTGTAAGTCATTTTACAGCTCATAAAATGGAACCTGAGTATGTGCAAGTTTGAATAATATTGCTATCTGAAGACAAAAAATTTATATCTGTAGCCCACAATCCAAACCACTTCAATGTGTGTGTGCGATTCAAGAATCCAAGATGGACATTAAGCTGACCCATTTGAGAGCATGCGTATTATTGATAGATCGGAAGCACATTTGCAAGACATTGAGTTTTTAACAAGGAAGTAAGGTGGACCTGAAATTAACAGTTCTATTCTGGGCCTGACATGATAATACCACAAATGAACCCATAGCAGCTTGAGTCCACAGGCTATCAGAATGAAACTGAAGGTATATATGACATTGATCAGTTCCCTCATGTATTGACAGATAACATTGCAAAATTTAAATTGAGATACTAGGAGGTTTGAAAATATTTTTTCTCTCTCTGATAACAAGTTGCTTTCAGTCTTCTGCTCTGACAATAGACACAGCTTCGAAAATTTTTCTTTCTGTGGAGCAATTTTCTACTGCTCCCACAGTCTTTGTGATAATATTATAAATCTTAATCTGTAGCCTATAGTAATAATATTCTCTAGGAGAACATTTACTGACGATTGTTTATACACTGTAATGTTTGAAACAGAAACACAATTTAAAAAATAGCCTTTCTGAGTAAATACATTTTTGGTATCACAAACAACAATGTTAAAATGCTAAATACTATTCAAAAGAAGTATGACATCGCTGGATAACTGCTAACATTATAATAAGAAGAGGGTGGAAAAAAAGAAAAAGGAAGCATCAAAACATTATGTCTTTATGTATTGTTTTTCATCTAGCTTGGCCTTCACACACAGCCAACCATTTTATGTAAAAGTTGCATGTACTGTATGGCAATATATAATAAAATATCAAAGAATAGATCAACTGATGCATTTTAATCTGATTTTATGCAGGAAATGTTGTGGAACAGCACCATCTGCAGGTGTGCTATCATAAATTTAATGTTCTTTGTGTAGTTAGACTTCATTAATGTCATCTGTCCTTTTCTGATACAGATTTGGTCTTTGTTTTGGGGGAAAATCCAGAAAACAGTAAGGTATTGATTATTTTGAAGACAAAATGCTAGTAGTAACGAACAGTTAAAAATAGAAGTACAGACTCAAGTTTTTTTTAGCAAACACTGATTTTGCAGTATCTTCTCTAGTTTGAGAGTCCTTTTGTTTTTGAGAACTGAACAGGCCAACCTTTTTAGTTGTTTTGTGTAATCATGTTTTATATGCAGCTACACAATCTATACTTTTCCTGTGTGTTGCAAATACTTATTTTTATATTTGTAAAGTATTAGACATGATTCTGAGACAGACCAGAAAATAAAAAGTCAGCATGATGCTGTATAACACGCTTAGGAATTGTATCAGTTGTTTTTTATAATGTATCAATAAGAAGTATTATTGCTGCTTAAAAGAAAATAATCTCATGCTACTCCCACCAAAAAGCTGGATATTCTTAAAGACCATATTCCGCCTCACTTTCTTCCACATCCACACCCTCCAACCAGTTGTATGTGTTTGGATTTGAAATACTGCGTACTTTGAAAAATGGCCAAATGATTTTGTGGAAAATTTTGTAGAGGAAAGGATTGGATAACATGCCATCCATTTGCGTTAGGATTTATGTTTATTCACATTTGTAAGGAACTCTGATCACTAATTTGGTCCAAGGTAATATATTTTGCAGTATTAAATCCTGAATACTACTGATATAAAGTCAAAGGATGTAAATAATTATTTATTTATTTGTTACAATTTAGAGCTTTCCATGACAGTACAAAGTTAACCAGGAAAAGTACAATGACATCCTTAGATCCTAGGTCGCTGTATTTAAAAATAGATTTAAAGCTCCAAAACTATGTGAGTTGGTCATGGTGCAGTATATACAGAAAGAATAGGGGAAGAAAATGTTACCCACTCATGTACGTTCTCTTGAGCTTAATTCAGTGCAGGGCTCATCCAGTCCCTAGCACAATGCAGATGAAGCCATGAGTTACACTTAAGACACTGAAATAAAACTTAAGGGCTTCCTTAAGTTCCTTCAGTTCTTTATGTTTATGTCTTTGTAAACCAAATGCAGAGCAGAGGTAAAGATTACAGCATAACAAAATATCAGTTTTCTACAGCCATTTTCTCACTTTTGCTACACACACATACATAAAGCCTTTGAGAAGTTGATACACAAAGCTAGCAATCTACATTTAGAAACGGCTTTTTTTAGAGATCTCAAGACTTTTCTGTAATTCATACATTTCTATCAAATTATATTTATATGTCTATTCTTTATTGATTATCTGTTAGGATAAATCTCTCTTACTTATTTACTCTAGATTGTGTATCATGGTGTTTGGAAACACAACTGTTTTCCAATGTATTTGTCTAAGACTTCCAGGAAGATAAAAACACTGCCATGAACAGATGTAGACAGGAAAAATGCAGCTGCACATTTTTCAGGGAAGTTGATTTTTGCTGGAAAATATTGACCCATTAAAATTGAAACCATGGCTATAAATACATAGGGAGGGAGGCAGTTCAACGGGTGAAGCTCATTATTGATGTCATCTCTAATACATATCACTGTAGTTCCAAAACATAAAATGTCTTTTTCTTCCTCAATCAGCGTTCCATTTCTCCAGGTGTCTCCTCTCCATTTATTCCTCTTAATCACTTTGTTGGCAGGATTTCCTGTAATCTACCATTCTACCTATCATACTGCCTGTTTTAATATTTTAAAAAAACAAACACACTGAAACCACAAAATGATTCATTTCAAAATCAGAGGCAGGCAGGCACACAGATAGACAGAAAGGGAAAGAAAATAATACTTGGGTAGTTTGGGCATTTGGTAATGATTCAAAGAGAAATGGTTCCGGAGAGTGAGGGAAAGAAGAAATTCAGGTTCTTTCAGTTAAACAAATTCAAGTCTATTCCACGATTAATTCATCCCAGGAACATGAAAATTTTGTCTCTATATGCCATGTGGACATACAGTTGATCATGTCTTAAATGTCCATGTGAAATGTGAAACACTTGAAATCAGGAAAAGATTCATGGGAACAAAAAAACCTCTTCTCTCCCAGCTCTGCTAGGAAATAAAACATTCAATTTTTATTTTATTATTTTAAACTGCCAAAACATGGTCAATATGATCAGGTTAGTGTCAGAGTTTCAAGGTTCAAATAACTGTAAAACTTGAAAGTAGCTTGTATTTTTTGAGCTAGATCTTCATTATTTTTTCTGATTTTTTAGCTTTTCTTCTACATGAAGCAATTTGTCTGAATATATAAATCTAAAGTTGTTATTCTATGGTGCTTTCAAAGGCTTGAAGACATGTTTATCATATCATGAATCCCCAGTAAAGAATTTTATGAGGTCTTTCCCTTCGTTGATGTCTAATGATATTATCTGTATCAACCTTCATACAGCATTGTACCAGTGTCTTTACAGATTTGAATGTACACTGCTTGAATAGTTTGACATCTTAACATCTTTCTCTGTTTTAGGTGACAGTGCTTTGATAATTTTATGGAAATAATTAAATAAAAAAAAATTTGCTCTAAGCCTGACGAGAAAATGTCAACAGTTTAGTTAAAATTACTGGAATAGGGGCTAGAGAGAAGTAGTTAATTGTTTAAAGGTTAAAACCGAAAAAGTACATTGGGTAAGGTTGGAAAGATGGAGTGGGGAAAGATAAGAATAACATACTCCTATCTGTGTGTATAGAGAAACAAATAGAAAATGTCTTCTGCAAAAATACATGTGTATAGCTATGCTCACATATGTTTATATCTATCCATACTGGTGGTTACTTTCATGGCTCACCCTTGGCGGAAGTCCTGTGTAAACACATTCTTAGACAAGAATATGGGTGTAGACACTGAGTGAATCAAATACACCAGTATGTCTGGAAGGGAATCTGCACCAAAACTCCTCATCTTAAGGACAAAGATGACCATCAAATGGATGAAACAGTTACCAGGCAACTACCAAGAGATTCTGAAACAAAGAATCTGGCCAGGGAGGGCAGTGAGAGCAGCACCCGCAGGGCCAGGCAAGGGAAAGAATGCAGCCCTGGAGGCAAGGGAGAGCAAGGGTGTGTGTGTGCAATTAGAATTTGGGGGATAGAAGTTATAGAAGGATATTTGAAAAAAATAAAATGTATATTAACATTTTGTAACTATCTAATATTGTAGTTTATCTGTTGACATAGATTCTGTCTCTATGGTTCACCAATTGGTTGTTATGCCATTAAGAAATCAATAAACCATTTTGATCCTGACTTCATTTAAACTACACTAAATAGACAATGCAACACCATTTGGATTGAAAAGCCTTCAAAAAACAAGCCCCAAGCCAAACAAACCATCCAACACTAAACTGTAAGTTTCATCTCTGTGTCACTCTGGTTAAGAAAGATATTAAAACTAGAAAACCATTACATACAATAGAAAGTCAAGTCAATTATAGTGCTATCACTGGCACAATGTTGCTTGCGATGGAAGCTCAGGGTTTAATTCCAAGCCACAAGTTGTTTCCTTTTTTACTACAGCTAATTCTGCATGCTGCCTATACCGTCTGTGCACCTGGATGTGCTATGAAGAGGAATGAACTTCCAGGGATACTGACAGAATGGTACTTGTGCACGAATATCAAGGACAAGATTATAAACAGTCTGAGTTTAATGAGTCCTCTTGAGACTTGGACATTGCAGATCTGGTCTCTCTGACACTTGTCATTTGCATAAAGAATTTTAAAATCCAGGGATGTGCCAAACATTGAAAAATATGCAATATCCAGAATTTCTTTCTTTGGGAGAATACACTTGAGAGAACACCTCTCAACATATTTACTACAGGGAAAAATTACAACTTTCACAAATAAGTATACTTGGGATAAAATATGGATAGAACCACTTTGACATTGGCACCAAGCCATTTTAATTTTCTATAGAGATCTTGATTCATTTGCAGCATTAAATTTATAATTAAACATTATTTTCAATAATGTGTAAGCACATTTAAATATGTTTTGTACCTTTCAGCTGGGAAGGTAATGTTGTAATATATCTGGCTATAAGCAAAACTAGAACAGATTATGAACTTTTTTTATAAGGTTCCAAATTCATTTCCAGAGCTCTCAAATGATCAGATTCGGAAGCAGATGATGCAGGAAAATTTAAAAACTAGATTATATGTATTGGAAAAGCAAATAGAATTAAGTCCATTTTAAAAAATGTGTTCATAATAGTTGATTTTTATAATTATAATAATTTATACTAAAGTATTTGAAGTTATTATATAAGGGGTATTATCTACACAAAACTTTTGGCATTTTGTTTGTATGAAAAAAATTATCACCCCGACTGGTCCAGACAACTGAAGCACTATAATCCACTGGAAATACAGTGGATAAACAACCCAGATGAACATTCATAAACCAGAATGTAATTCAATCTTTTTACTGCATCTAACTACTTGGGAATCCTTCCTCTGATATCAGATAATTTTACATCAGGCCTGTAAAATCTGTCTTGTAGTTTTCAATTTTCCTTGATTTCTGTTGCAAATAGACCTGGATTTCTGAGTGTGCTTTGACACTTCGAACCACATAATGTCTTCTACTGTATATTTTAGGTTATTTTCTACAGGGTAGCTGAAGAGAGACTGTTTCAAGTTTCTTTATTTTCTATTTAAATTCTTCTCTGTGTGTCTGTATGTATATATGTATGCATTTTCTTTTTATAAGATAATGTTTAGATTTCTACTACAATGTGAAATAACCTAAGTAAACAACAAACTGAAGAAATACAATAATGACTACTAATTATACCTGGTATTATCAGAAGTAAATGATTACTGGATTCTATTGCAGTTAATTATTTTTATCTGACTAATTAGCTAACCATTATTTTTTATTGGGTGTTTAATGCTTACCTCAGCTATCATATTTTTCTGCTGTTTTCTTGTATTTCTTATAACCACTGTGAGCTTTTTTCCTCCCTTTTTTAGACAGACCTAATCTTTGGCCTTACAATACCAAAGGCAATGTGACCTCTGACATTGACTTGAGTAAGTGGATAACAGATGCCCTGAGTGTTTTAACAGAAAACAGATTCCATTTGAATTTTTCTGGATTTGATTCTGTACTGTGCTCAGCTAATTTGTGATTCCTAATTAATTTTCTGAATATTAACATTTAATTAAAAAGTTACTTGGTTCTCAGGGCTCTATTTACACTCATTGCTAATGTAAATGCATCATAAGAAAAATATCTCTAAAGTTATGTATTTGTACATATATGTGTATGTGTATGTACATTTACATATATGCATATAGGTGTGTATGTGAGTATATAACCATATCTTTTCTCTAATGTTAAAAAGGGTGAATGTAGTTGGATAATAGTGTATGTATCCACTTGCTCTGCAAATACTGTTTGTAAAACAGATAAACAACACATGGAAATATTGAAAGTAATTTTTTTAAGTGTCTGTTAAAATCTGATTTTACCCAAACACTATAGGTATAAAGTATATCCTGTACAGTAATAACAATATTCTTGTATCTTCATTCTATAATGTAGTTGCACTTTTATATAACTGGTTAACTTGTTTCATAGATGAGTTGTAATGATTCAACAATTAATTTGGGGTTTGTTTTTTTTTCGGTTACTGTATTACTAAACTGGAACAAAATATCTATTAAACATTATTGTGCTTATATAGCAGTAAATAAAATTTAGAAACAATTACATTGACTGTATTTTTCTATTTCCAGAAGACACATTGGAAAACAGAATTCTGCTAGAAAAGATTATTAGCTCTTGTGGTAAGATAGCTACTGGGGTTTTTTGGCTGGGTTGATTTTGTTTGGGGATTTTTGGTTTGTTTTTGGTTTCAGGATTTTTTTTGTGGTTTGGTTTTATTGTCTAGTAGTCGTGAATGTGAACTAGAAGAGCATTCTTCTGCCTACTTTCCTCTGAACTGGGATACTCTACTCTCTCTCAAAGATGCCCCTCTGTTATATTTCACTAATTGATTTTGCTACAAGACAGATCTTCAAACCTCTCTCCAATGGTCTTTGAATTTAGCTCTCTGCGTTTTGTTTCTGTCAGAGAAGCACTTTTGTTTCACAGAAGCATTTAATTTTCTCCTTAGATCCTCTCTTTTTGTTTAGCTCATGTCTTCTCTTTCTCCTGAAGTACTTTTTTTGAATGCATCAAACATATAAAGAAAGTATTAAGTAATACATTTCTGTAGATTAATTAAAATTACTTGGTTTTGCCCAGAAAAAGCCTTATTTCCCTCACAAATGGGCTATGAGTATCTGTCATGTATTTGGCTGAAGAGAAAGAGATAATGGCTAATCAGAGAGCTGTGAACAAATAATATAAATTGGAAAATAAGCCTATTCTTTCACCTGGGCTGATAAGAACCTAAAGAAGGGGTTTTTTGTAGTAGTTGATGGACCATATCAAGAAGTTCTAAGTAAGTACTAGTGTTCTCCTTCTGCACTGGTCCTCAGAAGTGAGTGATAAACTTTGGGCTGATACTCTTGCAAAGGTGGAGGAAAAAAAAGGCAATTGTGTTTTTAAATATATTTTTTTGTGTGTAGCCCTAGTAGCAACATTTTGCTACATCTTTAGCACTGGAAATTGTAAATCGGAGGCCACTGAGAGATGGAAGTGAAAGACTTATTGCTGGGAAACCTGCAATCATGCCATGAGAGTACTAGAGGGACTGAAGAGTGACAAAGTGGTGGCTGCTTGTATTGTGCGAAATTTTAGTCACCGATGCATTTCATTTCAGATTTACAAAAAAAATAAAAAAACACATGAGAGAACACAGCAAGGGAAGAGCGTCGAGAGAAAAGAAATTCCTTACTACTCCCTTATTTTCTTTCCTGTGCTAATACAGCCTTCTCCAGTTCACACAATTAGCATATGGGTTACGTTACGGAAACTTATATACACAGCAGTGCATAACTCACACAAAAATGTGGCAGATTGTATTTGTTATCAAACCAGTCAGCAATCAGATTTTCAGAGGGATTACATTCAGGCTGAGAGAGTGAATGTGTTAGCATATCACATGCATTGGGAGTACATTTTTTATATGTCTTGCCTAGAGGGTTGCAGGTATATTTCCAATAAAGTCTTATGTATTTCTCCCAATTTTTTTGAAATTTTTGTATTATACATAAGTGCTTTTTACACAAAAACAGTAGTGACAGCGTGTTCTTAAGTGTATGTTGAAAGAAAAGCAAAATAGAATAAAAACATGAAGTGCTGCTGGAGTTAAAAACCCCTGATTACTCAGTTTAAGGTAACACAAAAAAATCTTCTAGACATCTACATACATCTTTTAGAAAGAAACCATCTCTTTAGCAGTATATCTTTTTAGAGAGAAACTTTCTCATGCTCTGTCTCAATTAGAAAGTCCTATTGGCTTACTTAAAGATGAGCATAGTACTCTGATTTCAGTTAAATACTAATAAATATCTTTTTCAATGAAAGCCAGTGACAACTGTAACCAATTATTCAACATGTACTATACATTCAGTTATGGTCAAAATATGCTTAGGGTTTAAGACTTCTGTAAGTGGGGCAAAATGCAAGAATGATATATCCCACCCTTGAGACAAAATTGTGAAATTTTTCACAAAACTATAGGCAAGGAACCAATATTGATTCAGTCAGATTCATCAGCCCTTCATGCAGACAGATCTGCTGGGTCAGTCAAACATAACAGCATGGAATCATGTTGTGTGAGTTTACTAACTTGGACTCCGTTGTTTAATAAGCTCATGTTGATGCAAACAGCAATTTTTATTTGCTCAATGATTCCATAGACACAACTGAATTTTTAAAGAGTTTCACTCCTGAGATGTTGTGGAACATGCAGTATAAGTATTGAGCCTCTCCAAGGGTATCTAACTTGTCATCTTGGAGGCTGAGGTGCAACTGAAGGGGAATCTTGGGGAAGCATATCCTGGCATCTTCTCTACTGTTCCTGTAAGAACTTTTGTACTATCCTTTAAAAGATGTAAAGTGTCTTAAATGAGTCACTTAGATGTCCATCTTTATTTCAATTACTTTAGGCCAAGTATTTGCCTGCATAGTTTGACTTCTGAGAGACAATGTATGGATTGTTGGCTATCAGAGTGTAATGATCAGAAAATAGTAAGATATGACTAAAATTATCCTTCTAGAAGAATGTCAAATATTTATGATTTACACCATCAACTGGAAAGTCTGATTAAGATCTCAGTTTCAGGCTGGATATCATAAAGCTTAATGTAGTACATATCAAATAAATCTTTTATTGGTGCCACCTAGGGTAGGTGCTGGCAGAAAGCTGCACCCTCACTTTGGCATAAGTCTTGCAGTTATCACTTATGCTTATAATTACACAGCTTCTCGTCCAGTGCTATCACAGAATATTTTTCAAAGATGTCAAGGGTTTACATAATTCTTCAACTAGTAAGGACAAATACAATGTCTCTCCACACTATTCCCTGCAAATATATCTCAGTCATTAAAATTAAGAACCTTTTTTCACTACTTCAGAAAAGAAAACTTGACAATTACTTGTGAAAGGGTGAGATTCACTGAAACAGCCAAGCTGAGAGTCCAGAATTCTTACCCAATTTTACTTAATGATACATCATCTACAGGCTCTAGTTTCCTCTTGTGATTAGTTTTACTGCAGCAGTATTTATACTCTGGCATACAGTCTACCTTAGAGGATTCTTGCCATCTGTTGGTGCATTCACATGTGGAACTCTGCTTTGAATTGTATTTCACAATGTTATAATACCTAAATGTGTACAGTCTACCACAGAAATTTGGTACATATATGAAAAAAAAGGGACTTCATTTATATACAGACACATTTCATTTATTTATATGGGAGAGATCAGCCAAAAGTGGTCAAGACAATTTCATTGACTCATAGAATAATTTAGGGTGGAAAAGACCTTAAAGATCATGGAGTCCAACCATTAGCCTAGCACTGTCAAGCCCACCACTAAAGCATGTTCCTAAGCCCCACATCTGCTTGTCTTTTAAATACCTCCAGGGATGCTGACTCAATCATTTCTCTGGGCAGCTGGTTCCGATGTTTGATAACGCTTCCAGTAAAGAAATATTTCCTAATATCCGATCAAAACCTCCCATGGCGGAACTTCAGGCTGTTTCCTCTTGACCTATTAATTTATATTTTAATGATACAAAGGGATCTTCATCATATTCCTGTGGATATTTTTCTTACCTTACCCAAAGGGATATGAGTTATTCTTTATTTACCTGAAAACAGAAAACAAACATACACCAGTTAGTGGTTTCATCTACAACATGTGTACATGTGTACGTTAAATATCAGATCCTTATCTCTGTTTTAGAATTTGAATTTTTTTTTCAAAGAAAATTTACCAAGCTCATAAGGTAGTCATAACTGTATAGTTCACAACCAATACTAAACATAAGAAATCCATAAGAATTTATTTATGTTGTAAAAAATAATAATACATAATTTAGTCACATATATTTTGTGTTCCACTTTCCATCCAATAACTGAAAATAGCAAAGCCTAAGCCAGATCCACTTTTCTATAAACCTATTTTGGTTTTCTATAAAACTAATTTGATTTTTATTTAAACACATAAATATATGGTTTTATGTATACTTATATAAATAAATTAGATAGATAGACAGACAGACAGATAAATATCTACATATATATTATATAGCATACATATATTATATATATAACTTATCCTGCAAGGAAATTTTTCTGTATTTCATGAAAGAAAACCAAAGATGGCAATGTTAGAAAACCCAGTGAATTTGTAAATATGATTAGCTACTTTTGTGCTCTCTTAAGAGAACACTAAGTTTTTGTTGATTTAGACACTGACAATAATATTTTTGCAGGGTGTCCGATTATGACATTTGTTAACTAAGGCAGTGTCCCTAAAGGTTCTCTTTCCAGTACTTCTGCACAAATATGCTGCAAATGCATTTTGCATCTTCCTGATGTAATATATATATATATTAAAAATGTTTTTAAACAAATCAAAATATTTTTGCTGTTATTGTTACTTTTAAGTCTAATAAAAGTATTCAGACTCTCCAATCCCAAAAATCTTCTTATGTGGACTTCCTTTTGTGCTATAATGGTCTACAAATATAATTCATATAAGAGAATTAGTCATCACTACATAAAAAATCATATGGCTAATGTATTCCTTAGGAGCTTTGGACTACTTTATTTCAGCAAAATTGTGGTCCATTAAAAATAATATTATCTGGCAATAGTCAGCACATAACACCACAGGGGAATGAATACTATTTGCAGCTGTTTGACATAGTAAATTAAAAACAAACAAACCAACAGAAAAAAAAAAGATGTAAAAGTGAGATGAGAAAATGCTGCATTTCGTAATAGGAAGAAATCTTGTTAAATGAGCTTCTGGCTTTAAGTACTCAATTGTGGACTCTCAGAAATTATTTAGAATTAAGCAGTCTGCAGGGGTTTCAAGTCTTCAAAGCTGCAGCATGTCTGTAAGCATGTGAAAGAGTTTGTTCCTGACATTATTTCTTTCCACTTTAAAATTACTGGGTAAGCCTAAGGTTTTTGGGTGTTTTGTTTTTTTTTTCCTGACTATTATGCTCAAAGCATTCTTCCTGTCTATGGGCCTTAAATCTTTTCCAAGCTAACTTGTTTTGGGTTTTGGGTTGTTTGGGGGTTTTTTTTTGGTAGGGAGGAGGGTGAGAATCAGTTGTAAATAGCCTCTTACAAATAGATACTAATCAGTCTATGAACAAATGTAATACTTCTATCTAATGTCTTGCATAGTCAAGAAGAAAGGAAGGATGGCATGATTACTTTCAAGTGTGTGTAATCTGATGTAGGTGATATCTAAACACCAAAGGAATTTCATGGTAAAGAATATTTATGGAACTAACCCTACTGGTCTCATTTTATTCACTGTTTTCCCTTTTTCATGATTATAGTGATTTGATCCATTTAAATACCTTTAAATAATTTTTGTAACCAAATTGAATAAAAGAAAAGGTAGTATGGCAGCATGTGTTGTAGTACATGTGCCAAACAGTATTTGTTAAAATACTTTTTAGTCTTGTGAATTCTTAAACATTCTCTTACTGAATATAAATTTCAGATTAAATAAAAAATTCAGATTTTCCTTTATAAATGAAGAGGTGGAGAAGTCAGCATAATTCAAGGTCATCTTAGTTGTCTTCTGAATTTTATGATCCTCTGTATGCTTTATTCAGTCCTTGTCTGAAGTATAGAAGTCTGTGCTGCTATGCTGTTAAATGTTTACAAGTCAGTCAAATTGGAACAACTAAGTGGTGGTGTTAACCCAGTGTCCTATATCTCAGAATTGGAGGTAGCAGATTCATACAGAACATTCTAAGAAGTAGATAAGGATAAAACAATATTTTCTCAGCATGCTATCCCAACCTCTGAAAAGTAGTAGTTTTGAGACTTTTAGTTTAAGAAATGACATTTCAGTTGATGCTTCTCCTGGAAAATAATGTAATACCAGAACTCATCCCTAGGCCCTAGATCTTAGAATAGTTCACTCCAAGGCTATGTTTTTGATTGAAATAACTGCTTTCAGACAAATCCAAATTGATGTTCTGGAGATAGTTCACTCCATATACTGCCTCATAGAGTCATTATAGATAAAACTGCACCTGTTTTTCCTTCCTTTAGTATAACACTATACTGTCCCAGTGAGTGCTGTGTCCTCACATAACTCTCTTTTCTCATGCCACACCCTCAGCCCCTACTCCAAACACTGAGCTATCATTTCTGGTACTTGAACCCAGGGGGCTGTGGGAGGGTAGGAAAAAAGTTGTCTAAAAACTATTAGTTATCTTTGAGCCTATGGAGTACTGACTGTATCGTTGAAGACACCTGGGCCTGAGGACATTCAGTATGGATGTATTGGTTCACTCAAGTGATGTCTAGTCCTGAGACATGTGAAAAAGAGTTACTCTGCATTACTTGTCCTGAGGTTCACAGCTCATTTCCTGGAGAGAGTTCCTTTACCAATATACATGTATCTTCCATGTTTAATAGTCCCTGAAGACATTTCTTGCACAAATTAACCTAATGCATCTGCTAAATGCCAGCTGGAGACATAAGAAAAAGAAAGAAAAAAAAGCAAAATTTATTGAAACGATGTGGTAGGGTATGCTAAAAATATAAGGTAACAAGTAAGGAGTAAAATGTGTAAGGCGTAAAATGAGAACCAGATAGAAGTCCGTAAAAGAGAGATAATACTTTTTGTTAACATGAAAAGCTTTCATTATACTATGCAAGTTTCCTACTTATCAAGTTTGTACTAGCTTGCTGGGTTTTCTGATTCAGCTTTGTTTACCGTGGGGATAATTTTCTTTTTCTTCTAATTTCTCTTTGAGTTGAAGAGGTAGATCTCAGTGACACAACCTGTCCTCAAGTCATTGCCACTGAATGTCCAGTTGTGGAAAACTACGCAGTTAGAATTGACAACTTGAATGCCCTCTTCTATTTGAAAAACAATCCCAGAGATGTTTTTTAACTGTAATTATTTTCAGTCTTCACTGTAATTTAGTGTAGATCAACTTTCTATATGTGTAAGACGATTCTTTAACCTAAAAGGAGGATATTATATAAACAGGAATTATTACAAGAGGATGCAGCAAAATATTTAGCATAAGCTCAGAGACCTGCTACTACTGCAAGGAATTTAATTCTGCACCATGTTGCAAATTCTTTACCATTAATTGGGCAGCTGCAAAATCATGGACTTTTTGGCCAAGTAATCAATACTGCCTTTTGAGAAAACTACATCTTTTCAATCTGTAAGCCTTTATGTAATGTGTAAATGGTCTTTGCAGTAGCTGAGAGATGCACAGGATTGCTATCACTTTGCTGTTTGTGTTGGATTGCTCAGTGCAGACAGTGAGTAATGAGTAACTGACATCTCTGCCTTGCCAACTGGCAGATTTCAGCACTGAAATTTCTATCACTAGAGAGTGCACTGAGACAGGTCACTTAGGCTGCATAGTAGAACCATAGATTTAAAATATCAAGAAGAGTTAATCTAATTATTTGTGTTAGAAAGTTTGTGCATTTTAAGGAAAATAGAAGGTTGCAACATACATACTCTTCCATGGTATTTATGAAAAAGAAAAAAATATAACAGCAACTTTCAAGCATGTAACACATCTTAGAATGTGTATGCTCTCCTATTTTTTCTCTTTAAACAAAATCTAGCATGTCCTTTATCTTTTATTCTTTTATGCTTAATTTTGCCATCTTGAGAAACGAATTTTCATTTCAAGTAGACCAGAACATTGATTTTCCCTCAATGGGCAAAAATAAAAATTGTTTTCACATCACCTGCTTGACTGTGAGAACTTCTAGCATTCTATGAGAAATGAGTTCCGGTAGAAACTGTCACTAGTAAGTTAATTAAGTTAGTAAAACATAAGACTGTCCATATCATGACATTTATTAAATAATCTTGCGCAAACACAAGCAAAGTTTGAAGACCATTTGTAATGATATTTAGGGAAGGATTTAAAAAGAATCTTAGGATTCATAAGAATTGGATACTACAAAATACTCCTATAGAGAGCAAAGCATAGTGAAAATGATGTCTAGATGAGAATGGTGATACGTCAGAGGTCCTGACCAGTCTGTTGTATGAAATGCTGATGAAGGAAAAGAAAAGCTAGTGTAGTTAGCAAATTTGGAAAAAAAAAAAAAAGGAACTGATAAATTTAGAGTGATAGAAAAGATACTCTGGGAACAGAATTGTACCTGCATGTGTCTCCTGTACACAATCATGTTATGTGGACATAAGGAAGAACTCTTTCACTGTAAGAGTGACAGAACACTGGAACAGGCTGCCCAGAGAGGTGGTGGAGTCTCCTTCTCTGGAGACATTCAAAACTTAACTGGATGCATTCCTGTGTGACCTGCTCTAGGTTGTCCTGCTCTGTCAGGGGGGTTGGACTAGATGATTTTTTGAGATGCCTTCCAACACCTAACATTCTGTGATTCTGTAATCATATGAGGTGCTGAAAGAGATTGGTGAAACATTGATGGCTACTTCTTATAGAGGTCTCAGAGACTAAATGTTGACAAATGAATGGCCCTAGTGTTTTTAATACAAATCCCAGTCTATTGAGTTACAGAGGCTTTACTCAGCTCTCCATCCCTACCTTTCTATCTCTGGGAGCTGGGCATCCTGAGCACAACTGTCATTGGTGTTGAGGACTGAGGCAAAGCAGGGTTTAAGTACCTTTTCCTTATCCCTTGACACTATGCTACCCTCTGCATTCAACAAGGGTTGAAGACCCTCCTTGACCTTGACATATTTATAGAAACCTTTTTTATTGTCTTTTGCTACAAAGGCCAAATCGAGTTCCAGCTGGGCTTTGGCCCTTCTGATTTTTTCTCTACATGACTTCTCAGAATCCTTATAGTCTTCCCAAGACACCTGGCCCTACTTCTAGAGGTGATACACTCTCCTTCTTTTCCCAATGCCCACCTTAAGTTCTTTGTTTAACCAGACCGGTCATTTTCCCCAGTGGCTTGTCTTTCTACACACAGGGATGGCCTGTTTCTGAATATTTAAGAACTCCTTCTTAAGGCACGTCCAGCCTTCCTGGACTCCTTTGCCTTTCACAACTAAATCCAAAGGGACTCTGTCAATCAAACTTCTTGTCCTTCTTGGGCATAAGCAGATATACAAGACAATTCAAATTAAAAGCATCAGTATTTACACAGGAAGTAAAATTAATGAAGGACAAATAAGGCATTGTCACCTCCACAACCTCCTAATATGGCTTAAAAATCATGAAGCTATAAGATCATAAAAGATATGGAGAGATGGAGATGGAGAGATTTAAGCATGTTTTAAATAACTAAAGAATAGTCAATTTTTTGTTAAGAAACCTGCAAAAATTCTGCTGTCTGAAGTCAGAAGAGGATACTGAAATACTGGCACAGGGGAACTCAGGGTGAGGTATTCATGAGGTGAACCACACCACTGAGTGACATAAATCCAAGAATAATCAGGATGGAGAATGGATACTGGTTTCTATTCTAAGTTTTCAGTTCTGTCAACCCAGAGGAACGGGACACCCACTCCGATTGCTCAAGATGACCAAGTCCTGCTGGCAGCCTGGCTTTTACTCCGCAGCCTCAGTCTTCTGCCAAGTGGTGAATGCCCCTACATGTGTTCTTCCTTTGCCATGGCCAAAGGAACGGTTTTGTTAGTTATATATTTCTTTGTAGTTCAGATGGTGGTTATAAGCCACAAATGGTTTTATTAATCAGATCTCTTAATGTTTCTCCATATCTAAAAGCAATAAGTCATCATAATTTTTGTCATTATTTTCATCTGGCATCTTGTCCTAAATGTATTACAAGGATGTAAAGTTATTAACACTTCATCTGAGCTTCTTTAGTTTTTTTCCCCACATACTTAGATCATTTGGGAGGGCAGATGCAGGGGTGGCACCCCCAAGATGAGCATCTGAACTTCAGTTGTTACCACAACTTATCATAAACTTCTGATGAGTAAGAACTGTGGAGATGCAGTCAAAATCTCATTTTTTCCAAGCGGCATTTTCAAACAGGCTTCATCCCATAACAAATATTTCCATTAAATACTTACCATATGTAGTTGGGTTTTACACATATGCAAACTCTCAACTACACACAAGCTAAAAGCTATTCAAAATGTTGCAAAATGCAGTATAAATTTAACATTTTAACCAAGCCTAAAATTTTGAATATAATTAAAAATACCACTTTATTATTTTTAACCACTTGTCCAATTCAAAGCAAACAAACAAAAAATATATCCTCATGTTAAATCTTTTTCTAAAAAAAAAACGGAGGTGGAAAATGAATAAAATTTCTATTTCAGACACAAACTTTTTATGTACAAAAAAAAATTAATTATTTGCCAATGACTGATTAAAATTAGTTGCATTTTATACTGATATCAATCAGCTGCATGACTCTCTTGATGTAAAATTTTACAGCTTCACATCTGAGTTGTGTCAGTAACAGTTCTGAAAATATTTCACATTAGAAATAGCATGCTTGATTGCATTAACTAGTTTCTGATAAATCCTTTCAAAAATGTTTTTGAAATTCCACGGAATCCAAGAAAGACTATATGGAAATGAAACAAGTTTTAACTATGAAGGTCAAAATGGTAATTATACAAGTGACATAACAAATCCTGAAACATTTATATTTTAATTACTTTCCTCAAGAATCAAGACTTTATGGGCAGATAAATCTCTGGTGACTGTAATGATCTGAAACAAAAGGCAGTAGTCAGCAGGAAATTCACTTTGTGACAGGAGTTACAGGTAAGAACAGTTGTACCAATTTAAGTACCACAGTGGCATAACATGAATTTTATCCTGTTTAACATGCCCTTCTGTATCTTCTGCCAATATGCACATCCACATGGTTATCTTAGGTTACTGCTACATTTTTCAAGTTCTAATACATATGTACATATTTCAAACTTTGAGATGACTAATAAAACTGTATCTATCAAGAAGAGTCTTTAAAACACTAACCTTTTTTTTTTTAACTGAACATCTATTGAGGTTTAACTTGGCAGGGATGTAGATCATCTTTGGTGATAAGAAGTGCATTTATGAAAAGCTTTAAGTAATAACACCATTAATAATTTTATATGCACTTTGGATAACAATCAATTATATCAGGTCATATTTCCATCTAAAAGAAAAAAAAAAGAAAACGAACATTTTGGGGGTTTTCTTCCTTTTAAAAATTTGTTTACTTCAAAACTGGATGTGTGAGGTTTCTGATAATCATTCCTACTAGCCACCATAAGATCTCCCAGCCTATATCACCTAAAGGTTTAAATTTGAACTTACAAACACTTTACTTTTGTTACACAAATACACATTTAATATAGTGTTTTAGGTTTCTGAGACTGAATAAAGTAGCTCAAGGATAACTAAATCCATCCAAATCCCAGGTTATAATCCAGTTTATCTCATTGTTTAGTTGCCTCCATTGATTAATTTCCACACTATATAACATAAGGTCAAGTATACTGAGAAATGCACATTCTGAACTTCATGGTGGTCTAGGTTGAGGCATACAGCCTCAGAATTTTGTCTAAATATTGCTTTCTCAGCAAAGCCTCACAAAACAGTATGTGCCCACAAAAATTTGTAGTCTTTTCAGTGGAAAATCCAACTTCTGCATTATAGTCCAGTGGTCATAACATTGTGAAACAAAACTACCTATCACAAAGAAGTCCATAACTTGTGGGTTAGAAGGAGTTCTGTTTATGATCACTTTTTTTTTAATCCAATGCTGAATATTCTATAAAGAATCCAACAGTTAAGATTTTTATGAGTCTGTACCTTTTCCAGCCCTACCAGTCCAACAAGGTTTGTAATGGTATTATCTTTCTTTTGGAAGAAAAATGTGATCTTTCTCAACTATCTTCCTGGTTGTATAAATGGAGAAGACACTTGTCATCTGTGGTAGTGGCATTACAAGAAAGGCTGTATGTTTTCTCCTCCAGCTTAATCACTTTGGCTCTCCACTAAGACACCTCCCTGTTTTAGAACACATTGTCTGTCATGGTACCTTATACTGTATAACTGAACCTGTACTAACTTGTATCACAAGAAGATGCAAATAGAATCTGACCTATCTGTATACAGTGTTATTTAGTTTGAGGACCAGCTTAACATGGCTATTATTTTCTAGTAATAATTACAGGAACATGGATATACAAATGTTCGTGTTCCTTGTTCTTTGATATTAAGACAGAATCACCTCTGAAAGCAGACATACTGTTGACTGTCACATCTGCGAAGACATGAATATCCTTAATTAGGAAAAAATCATTTTGTTATAATGAAGCGATGGGTAACAAAAGTGTGTGCTACTGTTTCTATTAGTCCTACAGCTACAGTTACTCAGCAGAGTATATTGATGTACAGGTATTACATAAATTTTTGAAAAAAAAAATAAAATAGAAAAACATAGAGAAGAAGATATCCCAGATACTGATATGGCATAAAAATGAGACAGAATTCACTTTCCTGTCCTTACTCCTATGCCACCCAGGTGAGCATTATCCTTCCAAATTATCAGCTTCCTACATGGCAGAGATAAGTTTTACTTTTGTACTTACTTCCTTTCAAATTAAAATCTAAACAGTTCTAGTTTTTTAATTCATTAACTGCATTGTGTGTAAACTGAGGATAATATTTCGCAACTTAATATAACCATAATTAATTTCCCAGTAGAGAACATAGAAATAAAAACATAAGCACCCTAAAATTATTTAATAGACAACAAAAAAAAATACTTCTCTGATTTTTTTCACAATTAGCCAATTTGCAAAAGGAGTAGGCAGTCAAGTATTATCCTTTTAAATTAAGCATTAAAGTAGACATTTGACCTTTACACTGTAGTTTTCTTTCCCTCTTGATTTTATTTCTAATGTCTGCATGACACATTTATGCTAACCATGTTTATTTAAGTCAAACAGCAAAATACAAATTAGGCAAATGTAGACATATTTGGTAGGTGAATTTAGCACAAAAATTAAGAAATGAGAAACTGGATTGACCTGGTTTGGCCTATGCAAAGGAATATAATGTTAAGATCTCATTTAAGTTGCTAAAATCTTAATTAAAATAGTATTTGTCATTTTAGCCTATATTACTCAATACACTTTGTTCAAAATAACAATATGTCTATTTTACTTTGAGATAGTACCTAAAGAAATAACAGCAGATGAAGGTACAGAATCAAAATAATTAATGGGAAAAAATAGTGGAAGTTTTTTTTATCTTCTACTCTAAGAATTTGCTTTCACAAAGAATTAGCACAAGAGATACCTTTTTGTATGTATCCAAATTCTTGTGTCATACTTGGTTAAGGGTAACACTCCATAAAATTAGACTCTGTACTTTCATAAGAGAGTGATAGAAACAAATGTGATAAAAAACAAGGGGGACTTAAAGGTTCTCAACCCTCTCTTATCTCTGCCCTGAGCATTGGAACGTATGTAGCATTTGCAAGATTTCACTGAAAACTTCTGTTACACCATTGTTTATTAGATTAAAGACACCTTTTTTTAAAAAAAAAAAAATCTATCAATTGTCTATTCATCCCATATTGCTTGTGAATGGGACCAAGTAGTATCCTGGGAGAAATAACTTTTGGTTACTTACCAATTCCTCTTATTCCTCCATCTGATTCACTGAATCGTAAGGAAAACAGGGTAGAAGAGAAAGATCAATGCTCTTAACACTGCAAACAAATCAAAATAAACAGATTGAGATCTTTAAAACAGATAACTTTCAAAATTTTGTCTGATATGTGTCTTGTGGACTTTGATCTGGAATAAAAAGTTAAAAGTTCTTTTGCTCTTATTGAAAAAGACAAGAAATTACATCAAATTGACAGAATCAACTGCTTTGCCCATCAGGCTGAATAACAGTGGAGATAAGAGTTTTTCAAACTAACTACTACCTGAGAAGGAACTTCTGTATTATTAAAAAAAAAAAAAAAATTAAAAATCACTTTGTGAATAAATTGTAATCTGTAATTCAAGGTCTCAAATTTTTGTGACAGACTTAAAGAAGTATTCTATATTTTGTTCCACAACACCATATTAATCCACTACCTACCAGATACTCTTTAAGATGTTTTCAGAATCAAGTTTCTGATAAAAGTGTTCTTCATAGAATAATTATAGATTAACTCATTTGTATCCTATTAAAATATTTTTTCTACTACTAGTTAAAGCCCTTGGGCTCTGCCTTGAGCTGAGAGCACAGGTCTCAGGACTTGCCTGGGTTCCCCTTAGCTGGAGTTGGGCTGAGCTGGTTTCAGCATTTGCCTCAGCCCAAGTGCGTGTTATTTCCCCTGCCTGTACCTGAGCTTTGCCAATGCTGTCTGTGGGGTGCATAAGAGCATCATACTCCTTCCAGGGTTTAATTTGGGACACCAATGACTTTTCATAAACTACTCTTCCCCATGAGTGTAATTCTTGATGAAGCTGTAACTGCTGGCAATAGGACCCACAGAGACATTGGAAAGGAGACTAGAGCAACAAAGAAAAGACTTAAATATTAATAAATTTTCTCGTATAACAACTCTTATTTAGTTATTAAATATATTTTGCTCTACTATTTTGTGCTGTATGGTGTAACTGTAGTAACTGAACTAATAATAACTGCATTTCAATTACACTGGTAATTTTTTATGTAGACTAATAATAAATTCTTGTCTCTATTTGTATAGTGTGTTCCCTTTATCCCATAACAAGAACCTAACACTTAGAACAACCTGAAAGTGTTTCTTTTTATAAGTGTTTGTCTTCCTTCTTATATAATACTATCCTAATCTTTAAGCCATTGCAAACTTATCAGTCATGATTATTATGAGTCTAGTTCACCATTAAAATGTTAAACACAAAAAAAAACCCAAACAAGAGAGTTATGAGCAATTCCCTGTTTGATGAATTCATTGAGACATACCAGTTTGGTAGTTTTTAGTTAATTTATACAATGTCATATTGATTTTATATTGTTCTAACTTCTTAATGAAAAATGCTTTCCCAATTCTAATAATGCCATTTCTCATATATTCACCTTCCAAACTTGCAATGTACTTGCACAAACCTGTTTTAGATTGAATTTCCCTATTTTTGACTACAGAAAATGTGTATGAATAAAGGTTACTCAAAGCTGAACTATCATTATTTTTTTTCTGTCATTAATTTAAATTAGATCAAAATCAAATTTCCTTCTCATGTTGAAAACCACTAGTTGTGACTTAATAAATTACCATTTAAAATTTTTGAGCATAACAAGGAACTGGCAGAAGTCTTTCAGATTTTAACAACCATTCAGTCATCAAAGATACCATAGATTTGCTTTCTCCTGCATATAACACAAAAAGTCCTAAATACCCTATGTAACTGCAACTTTAAACTTGTATTCTTTTATTCATTTTCTTCCTTAAAAAAATTACCACTGATCCGTATTCTGCTTTATCTGCTGTAACATTTAGCCCTAAATACTCAGAAGCTGTTACTTGGAAGCAGATTATGTTATTTTTATATAGATAAGTTCCTTCCTGTTTTCCTCACACGTGGTGTTAACATTCCTGTCACACTGATCATCCCATCACATATCAGTAAACTGTACTTCTAAATGAATAACTCCAACTCCTCTTGTTTATCACTGGGACTGCTAGTTTTAGCTATAAGCACTTTGTAATACGGGAAATCTTTATCTTGGGCTGATGGACACAGCAGCTGCTTTCCTGTATTCACCCAGCTGCTCACTTCTTTCCCTCTCTCAGCAGGACACAAGATGAAACTAAGATGACAAAACTAATGGGTTAAACTAAAGACAGAGAAATTGCTTACTAATTACAGCTCTTCCCAGACAACTTTTTACAGGTATTTCCTATTTGTCCTGGGTACTTGCTGCATTTTTGGAACTGTTAAATTCCCTGTAAACACCATTGTTAGATCTTTCAGTGACTTTATATTGACTTGGAGTTATGCTTATCCATTTTTTTCCAGTTACTCAGAGTCCATTTATCTTTGTCTATCTCCAGTCAGGTAGATTTTTATTTTGATTTCTTACA
The DNA here is from genome assembly GCA_013398125.1 of Aegotheles bennettii. Taxonomy (NCBI): domain Eukaryota; kingdom Metazoa; phylum Chordata; class Aves; order Caprimulgiformes; family Aegothelidae; genus Aegotheles; species Aegotheles bennettii. The sequence continues at coordinate 11,197 of VZRW01009275.1, read as the reverse complement.
AAATTTTCTATTACTGCTTTGAATGTTTGCTCTTGATACATGTTTTCTTTCTTCATGGAATCAGAGCTAGCATTATCAGAGCCAGCAGCATTTACTGAAGCCTGGTTATCCAGACCTCCTTTTCATCTGAGATGTTCTACAATGTCTATACGCATTCTTTCTACCTAAAAATCTTTCCTATGAATAAAGCCATGTATATGCTTCATAAGAGAATATATGTTATGCCTTCAAGCAAGAAAACATAATTTTAGACCAATTTTAAAAATAGAAGTGACCTTGGTGATAACCTGGTTTTCCCTGCTCAAAATAAAGCCAGTTTTGAACTTAGATTTGACTAAAGATGAAGATTTCCCAACCTCTCAAACTCTCTCCTAACCCTCTCTTCTTAAATCTGAACAAATCCAGTCCTCAGTTTCTCTAAATGCATCATGCTCCAGACCCATTCTCATTCTGGAGGCCATCTTCTGGTCTTGCTTCTGTTTTGTGACAATTTTTCTGTACAACAGAGCCTGATACTGTTTGAATAACACATCTTTTATCAGCTAAATTTATTGTCCCACTGCTAATCATCACAATACTGCAGAGCTGCACTAAAGAAGGAAACTTCTTATGTTGCCTCCTTTTAATTTTTCTCAGAATTCCCATATTTACCATTACTGTTGACATTCTCAAGCTGCTAACTTAAATACACTGTGTCTCTTTGCTCATGTTCACTACCAGCTTACTAATAAGGAAAAAATAACCATTCTGTTCTGTAACAGTTTATTCAGTGTTTCATGACCTTTGTATCTATAACACCAACATACTTGTCTCACCTGCCTGAGGAGAGAACATTCTAACAATAAAATCTTCATTGGAAACAAAATAATTAGACAATCAGTAAGAATAAAATCTTCATGGCCTTTTTTTCTAGGCTAAAAATCCTCACTTATGTCCTGAAAATATCTCTTTTTTTGCTTATACATTCACTGAGAATATTTTTAATTTCTCTTTACATGTGTATGTCTGTTCATGTATTTCGTATCTTCTATTGCAGGTCCCCTGAATATTCACATGGACAGTAGTTGTTCTCATCTGCTTTTCCACAGATTTTTTTTCACCAGAGGTCTGGGGAGTTTTCTTTTGGTTTTTTTGTTTGTTTATTTGAAATGAAAGCTATGAGTGATGGAACATAAAGTGGTGGCCACAGAAAAAAGCACTCTAGTTTGATAAGGTGCCACAAGGCAATCTATTTCAAACTTTGTGTGGCTCAATCAAATTCCAAAAAGTAAAATGATTTCAAATACACTTATATTTAAATTGCTTGGTTTAAAAATGGCAGGAACATAAAATATTGTAAAAGTGTGAAGAACAAAGTTGATAAACAAAATTATGATTTATTAAGAAGTCCAGCCTCAGCCAGTGTTTTAGCTGGTTGAGTCCTAATATTACATGACAGGTGTAAACTTCTTATGAACTACTTACAAGGCTGATAGACAAAATGAAATTTAACAGTTCCTACCTCTCATGACCCATAAACAAAATCAACTTTGATTTATTACTGAGCAGTCCATAAACATAAACACAATGGACCAATTCATCATTTTAATGAAAATATGTTGATTTAACTTTTAAAATATGGTTATGTTCATAATTATTGTTTTATTTTTTATTATTTGGTTGAGGAGAAAATAAAAGTTTGTGTATGATATCTGTGTAAGTCACAAGGAGTATTAATGATCTATAAAGTCTAGTGAGCTATGTGAGAGTTTTTTTTTCAATCAGCTTTAAGAAAGTTCCTGTTTTCCCTTAGAACACAAACTCTACAGTATTCACTTCAGTTTTACTTTATGCTGTATGTTTTCTTCATGCACATGTTAAGTATGCATTGCACAGCTCTTCTTCTGCATCAAGAGTGACTCAAGGCTTTTTGCTGTTACTTAGGAGGAGCTTTGTAAGCACATTTAGAAGTCTGTGATGAGATGTATTTCTTGAAATGTGGCTACATTTATTTTGAGAAATGCAGTTGATATGCCAAGCACAAATGGAAATACAGCATGTTCTGTCCAGTCATACAGCTACCACTGTGCATACAGAGTCACCTGTTGCTGAAAATGAGACCTAACATCACATTGTAAGCAAATGAAAGAAAACACATATTGAATTTGTATAATGAGCAATACACTTTTAATTGTTACAATATCTCTTTCCTCCAACATGTTCCAGATAGCTTTTATTTTTGACCTTCAGAAAAGTTCTTTTCTTTGTTCAAACAGTAATATATGTACCAAAAAGGCTAAAACTGTTATTTTAATGATGCAGACCACACTGATGTTTTATTAGCATGTACATTACTCTCCTCCTCTTTCCTGTATCTGCACAAGTTCCTTTAATTTCTGAAAGCCTATAGATATGAACCTAGTAAGTTCTGAAACTCACCAGTCTGAATGAAAGAAATTCCAATACATCTTTTTCTGTGAGCAATGAAAAGAGAAATGTTACATAATTACTTTCTACTTTTACTTGTGTATCAAAGTCAAGATGAACTGTTAGATAGGGACGAACAGAAGCCTTTTCCTTACCTAGGCAGCCAATGCCTTCCACCCTGGAAAAAAAACACAACTATTTGTGCAATTTTTTTATCAAAATGAAATCAGAATATTGTTTGTTTCATAGTGAAATGGAATTCCATGCTTCTAGCTTTAGTCTGCATTGTATACCAACTTCACTTCATTGAAGATGAAAGATTTCAATGTCTTGTAGTATATCTGAAGCAATTTAATTAGTTTTTTATATTTCCATGGAATATTTTGATTTTACAGAAAAACATTATTCATTTGAGAAAACAAATCAAAACAGAAAATTATTTAGAAAATTATTGTTCACATCTGATGGTCAGTCAGGTTCAGAAATGTCTTCCTACAGAGTGGAGCACTAAATGAAAAATCAAATTTGTTTATGAACTTCTTAAGCTATTCCCATTTTAAAAGTCTAGAAGAACAGAGGGAACTACCTCTGGTCAGGCTTGCATTAGTTTCTAGGAAGATTATGGAGCAAGTTCTCCTAGAAGCCATTTCCAAGAACAGGAATAACAAAGTGACTGGCAACATCCAGCAAGAATTTACAAAGCTCAACTTACTGCTGACCATTTAATCAGTTTCTAGCATGAAATGACTGGCTCTGTGGATGAGAGTAGATGTTTACCTTGACTTTAGCAGCAGTTCTTTTAAATCTCCAGTAGCAATCTGGAAGTCAAAGGGGTGAAACATGAACAGGCTGTGTGGATCATAAGGTGGGAAAAAATGGTTTGTCATTCAGGCTGTAAAGTTCAATGGACAACACTTTGAAATCTAAATGATATCTAATCACACTTGACATTCCAGAGGTTCTGACTCAAGTTCTTCATCAATGACAGGAAGAGAGTTAATCCTCAACATTAATGTGGGTAACAACATAACAAAGAGTGGTTAGTAGCGGGAGGGAGGATTTCCATTCACAGCGTTGAAAGAATGAGCCACTAGAAACTGAGGACATTTAACAGAGACAAATGCTAAACTCTGCACCTGGGATGGAAGAGTCCTACTAATCAGTATGGATTGGGAACTGACTGGCTGTTTCACAGTCTTGCAGGGAAGGACTGAGGGATTTGAATATGCATTATCAAGGTACCCTTAGGCAAGAGAAAACATCAATTACTGGGATGAATTAGCTCAGTAATATAGTATATTACAAAAGTATTGCTCTAGATCAAGAGAAGTAACCAATTCCTTCTACTTGGCATTCATTAGGACATATCTGTAATAGTGTGTTCAATTTGACTCCTTGTGTTAAAGGCATGTCAATAATCTGGACAAAATCCAGCAAAAGACCACTAAGACGCATAGAGGACTGACACACATAACATAACAAGGGGTTAAAGTTTTGTGAACCCTGGAGAAGACAAGAGGGAGGACCTAACTGCTATCTTCCATTACCAAAAAGTAAGGTATAGAGAAAAATGGAACAATTTCTCAGAGATGCACAAGGAAAGAACAAGAGGCAGTGGTCACAAGCTGGGGAAATAAAACAAATTTGATTGAATTCTTTACAGTGAGGTATTTTAAACCCTGTTACCCAAATAGGCTCCAGAATCTTCATCCTTGGGTGTATTCTGAACTGCACTTCCCACAGGCCTAGGAGTTACCCTTTCTTTGTGCAGGAGGTTGTTGAGCTTCATAGGAGCTTTCCAACTAACAGGTTAGGTTGGTCAGCTATAAGTAGCACAGGTAGAGGTGGGGAAGAAGACTAGGTATGGATGATGAGAGAAAGCACAACAAAACATGGCAAATAGATCATCTGTGTACTTGGTTGCAAAAGAAAGTGGAAAGAACCAGTTAAATGAGTGCCACTCTAGAGCTGAGAGAACGTATGGTCTGGGTGGAATTCACCTTGCCTAGATGAGGTGTCTGGAATGTGATTTATGTATGAGTTACCTGTCTTGGGTAGCATTGTGATCAATGGAGATTTAGTCAATACAGCCAGGGGAATCATAGAAAGTGATTCCTCAGGAAATGGGGACAACCTGTGTAGGCTGTGACATTTTACAGTTTCTGTGTAATAATTATGTAATTGATCTCTCTTGCCTCTTCTATGCTTTACTCTGATCATGCTGTCCTTTTTACCACTTATAGTGAAACTGTTTCTGTGACTGTTAAAAGGAAATAAATTTATTTTCCATAACCACAGAAATATATTTTTATAAAAAATATATCTTTAGAAACTAGTTCTGCTGACACTGCTTTCTCAGTGACAGAGTAAATAATGAATATTATTTCTCTGACTTATATAGTCGGGATAACAAAATCCTGTGGTTTAGATATGAGAGACACCTAGCTTTAGGTGTCTGCAATGCTGGCACTTTTCACTTCCAGAGACCAGATCGATAACTCTCAACACCTCATTGGCTAGTCTCCATAGAATATCATGGCACATGCTGATACTCATTTGTTTTACTCAGTTGTTTCATGCACTTTCAAATAAATATCTGTGTTTCAGCTCAATTTCTTAACTATTAAACAGCAAGAGACTTATCAAATGGAAGGTCTTGTGGAGAACTGAGAATTCTGACCCAGTATTCCTGGCAAATCCTGCACCCCTACATTTAACAGTATAAAGAAGTTCAGAAATTACATGACTGAAACTACAGATTCTATAAATAAAACTAGTTTCTTGATCAAGGATGCAAAACAATGTCATCTGCAACAGATAATGTCACACATATAGCTCAGTATCTGAGTTTTAATTAAAATGCAAACATTACTTAAACATATTTTTTTGTAATCTATGCACATAATATTTCAAAAATAATCCTCTGTTCCCAGCAGCAACAGGAACTCTGGTAAATCTCAGTCATGACTGTTTCTTTGTCTTGATGTAGGAATTACTGAATTAAACTCTACAAACTGTCTTGCACAGGAAATCTATCTTCCTGATTTTATGGCTGTAGTTTCCAAATAAAAAGGTCAACATATCAACTAAATTATCTACTGTAACATTTTCTCCCTTTGCCCATTAAGGTTCGCTGCACATATTGTCCTACAATTGGTTAAGGTGGATATTACTCTAGGCTCAACCAACAAAGGTAAACTGATTTCTTAGAACTACTATCTTGGCAAAGACTTGGTATATGAAATGTCTGTAACTCAGTTCATATCAACCAAAATGGGTTAGGAGTGATCTTGTAATTAACAGAGGCAAGAGGACTGATAACCTCAGTCAGGAGAAAATGAATGATCATAAGCAGCTGAAGTAAAAATGGTAGCCGTAATGTGCTCCTCTGCCTATGGAAAAGGACATGTGAACATGGAATAACACAAATATACATGTTCAGCTGCTAATAAAATTTTCTTAGGTTAAATTGTATGAAAAAGGATAGTGAGGTACAACTTCAAAATTTGTTCTCTGTTACTTTAACCTCCAAATTCAAGTCTGAGTTATACAGAATTAAAAAGTTTTCTAAGGATGTCCTGAGCTGGCTTTGTTGAAGCTTTGTACCAAGCCTGTGACATGATCCATCTTTCTACTCTGGAAAATCTGATGTACAAGTTTCTTCTCATGTTGTACTCACATTAGACATGTTAATGTTTGAAGCAAGAATTAAGGTCAATGTAATCTTACTTCACTTACATAACAGTAAAACTTAAGTTAGCTTTAAGGTTACTGTTACATGCAAACTGCTTTTAACAATAAACTGAATTGTACAATACCAATGCAGACAGAAGGGGAAAGTAATTTCCTCTTAAACTCCTGTTCATTTCCTGTGTATGTAAATTAAACCTGATAGTGTGTACTGTAGAAATAAAGGAGGACATTTGTAGATTTGAGGTTCTGATTGATCAGATTAGAATCTGATTAACTATTCATAGGGTAAGCTAGGTATGCTTTTTCCAGTTTTTAGCACATCAGTAATTGTTCAGTATATTCGCTGAAATTGTGAAAGATGAAAGTTGCAACAGCAGAAGCATGCTTACCTTATTATTTTACAGTTACTGATAAATTTAACTTTCAGCTGTTCATTTTTGAGGTCTAGATCATTAGGTTTTAAAAGAAAATGATAAGGACTGTAATTAAACAATGGTAGAAGCAAATAAAATAAAAAACTTGAATGGTTTCCCATACTAAAGACGCACTTGGGAATATTATAGAGACAGCTGGACAATTTATCTGTCTCTTTGATGTGCTGCTAAAAGTGATAATATACAATACAAAGTCAATTACTTGCTTGTACAATTCTGAATGTGCTGAAACCATTATCAGAATCATAACTAGCTAGTTAGCACCATTCGTCACACCCAGTGCTATAGTATTTGTCTTTGAGTACTCATTGAACAAATAAATGCACCCTTTTGCATTTGTTCCTAATTTAACTGTCCTGATCTGAAAATCCTAGCACAACAGGAAAATGATGTCTAGATCCAATGTTTATATTTAGGAGAATAGAGTGAGAATTTTAGAATGCCTACCTGAAAATTCACAGTTCTGTTAACTTCAGTGTATCGCTTCTTAATTGAGAAGTGTCAAAAAGACTGGATTCCCAAGGCATTGCAAGTTTTTAAGCATAATATTCCACTTTTTGAAATTTTTTCTTTGATTTGTCAGAAGTATCTCAGTTCTTATTGTAGAAGGTATTTGCCTACCTTATATACTTTAGGCCAGTAAGAATCCAGATCACCTTACTGGAGGATTCAGTTCCCCAGTGGGTTAAGCACAATTAAGTCAGTACAGCTGGACTCTTGCCTGAGCTTGAGCTCCACCAGTGCCACCATGGGAAGGGTCTGGCAAACTCAGGGACCTGCTGCCCAACAAACAAGAGTCCTGGTGGGGCTGAGCCTGGGTAGTCTGTGGGCACATGTACACACACAGCTGGGAACAGACAGAAGGCAACATTTAGAAAGAAGCCAAAAGCAGCCCCCAGGCCTGAGGAGGAAGAGACTCCAATCATTGGTGCTGAACTCCTCCTTAAGATGATGGAAACCCACTGGGACACCTCGTCATCTTCCTGCTTGAGAAAAACTAGGACTTCCACATTAATAATGCTGAAAATGTGAACACAATACTGAGGAAAAGATATGGATATTATATTTTCTTGAATTACAGTTATTAACATTTTATTTTTCTATTATTTTTATGTATTATATTTAATATTAACATATTATTTTTTCTATTATTTTGATTATGAGAGTTAGAGATATTGTAACTTAGTAAGTGTTGCATTCTGATAAGATTGTTAAAGATTTTAGTTAAGCTAATGACAAATTCTTTGCTCCGAATCTACAGCATGTTCCCTTTACCCCATAACAAAACTTTGAATGTAATACTGGGAGTCACATTGTCCCACTGTTCAGCTTTCAGACTGTTCAAGTGGTGTGCGTGCATATCCTGTCCTGTTGTAAGAAGGTAGTCATTACAAATAACATGTTCAAAAAAAGAGAAGACAATCCTTTCTTTTTTGAAAGAGATCTCGATTCTCTCTTTCACTTTCCAGGAGAGACACTATCAAACTGCTTGATTTTGTTTTCCAGAAGTAAAGTGATCATCTTCTTTATACATACTGGGTTGCAGAAGTAAATGCAGACTCATCTGCACTATTGGATTGTGAAGAATTTCAAATCTGTCCTGCCCAATGATTCTCCTTCAGGAAAACTGAAGAGATCTCCTAACCCAACTAGTCTTTAAGTGACTTCTGTCATTTTCTCAGTCATCTCTTCTACTTCAAACATCCTGTCATCTGCTGCAGAATACAGCATGCCCTGAAATCAACTGGCAAGAAGCAAAACAAACCACACATTATTCCAGTCACTTTGAAATGAAAACCACACATACAGTCACACTGATCAAGAGGAGACCTGGTTCAAGTTCTGAATGTGTTCATAGAATCATAAAACATGTCGAGTTGGAAGGGACCATCCAGGATCATCAAAGTCCAACTCCTGTACCTTTGCAGGGAACCAAGGAACCCCAAGAATCACACCATGTGCATGCGACTATCGTCCAAATGCTTCTTGAACTCAGTCAGGCTTGGTGCTGTGACCACTGCCCTGAGGAACCTGTTCCAGTGCTCTATCACCCTCTGGGTAAAAAACCGTTTCCTAATATCTAACCTAAACCTCCCCTGATTCAGCTTCCTGCTGTTACCTCAAGTGCTGTCATTGGTCACAGGAGTGAAGAGATCAGTACCTGGCTCTTCTCTTCCCCTCGTGAGGAAGCCATAGACCACAATGAAGTCACCTCTCAGTTTCCCCTTCTCCAAGCTGAACAATACAAGTGACTTCAGCCACTCCTCATAAGACATCTACTTCAGACCTGTCACCATCCTCGTGGCCCTACTCTGGACTTGCTCTAGTAGTTTGATGTACTTTTTGGACTGCGGAGCCCAAAACTGCACACAGTACTCGAGGTAAGACCACACCAATGCAGAGTAGAGTAGGACAATTACCTCCCTTGACCGGCTGACCACTCTGTGCTTGATGCACCCCATGACACAGTAGACCTTCCTGGCTGCCAGGGCACACTGCTGGCTCATATTCAGCTTGTAATCAACCTGGATCCCCAGGTCCCTCTCCGTCATGCTTCTCTCCAGCCACTCATTCCCCAGTCTGTACACACTACGAGGGTTGCCTCATCCCAGGTGCAGAATCAGGCACTTGCCCTTGTTGAACTTCACGTGGTTGGTGATTGCCCATCTCTCTAGCTTGTTGAGGTCTCTCTGTAGGGCCTGTCTGCCCTTGAGGGAATTGACAGCTCCTCTCAATTTAGGCTCATTGAACAAATTTGCATAAAATCCCTTCAAGTCCTGAATCCAGGCCATTGATGATGTTGAAGAGGACTGGGCCAAGGATGGAGCCCTGCAGAACCCCACTAGTGACCGGTCACCAGCCTGATGTTACCCCATTCACAATCATTTTTCATGCTCGACCTGTGAGCCAGTTGCTCACCCATTGTGTAACCTGGTTGTCCAGCTGTATGCTGGATATTTTGTCCAGGAGGATACTGCGAGAGACAGTATCAAAAGCTTTGCTGAAATCTAAGAATATTACATCCACTGGCTTCCCTTCATCGACAAGATGGGTTATCTTGTCATAGAAGGAAATCAAGTTTGATAAGCAGGATCTTCCACTCTTGAAGCCATGCTGGCTCTGACTGACGATAGCATTGTCCTCCAGGTTTTATTCAATGCTTCCCAGAATGATTTTTTCTGTAATTTTGCCAGGGACTGAAGTTAGACTGACTGGCTTGTAGTTTCCAGGGTCCTCTTTCCTGCTCTTCTTGAATATTGGGACAACATTGGCCAGCTTCCAGTCAACTGGGATTTCTCCACATTCCCAAGATCTCCCAAAAATCATCAAGAGAGGCTTAGTGATGACGTCAGCTAGCTCTTTCAGGATTCTTGAGTGAATCCTATTGGGTCTCATGGACTTGCATGGATCTAGCTGTAGCAGCAGATCCTGCACAAGTTCAGGGTCAACTAAGAGTTGATCCTCGTTGCAGTCATGGTCCTACAGTTCTGGGCATTCTATCATCAGTGTTGAAGACAGAGGCAAAGAATGCATTAAATACCTCTGCTTTGTCTTCATCCCTATTGGTGAGGTGACTGTCCTTATCCTGTAGCAGACCAATGTTGTTTCTACACTGCCTTTTGCTGCTAATATATTTGAAGAAATTCTTTTTATTGTCCCCCATGGTTCTGTCCAGTTTCAGCTCCAGTTGAACTTTGGCCTCTCAAATTTTTCTCCTGCAGTGGTTAGCAGCATCTCTGTAATCTTCCCACATCACCTGAGCTAGTTTCCACTGGGCATGCACCTTCCTTTTTTGCCTAATCTGCAAGAGCAGATCCCTGTTCAACCAAGCTCGTCTTCTGCTTCGTCTGCTTGACTTCTGACATTTCAGAATCATCTGCTCCTGTGCCCTTAGGAGGTGATGTTTAAAGAGTGACCAGCACTCATGAACACCAGCACTAGCAAATATATTTTCCCAGGGGACATGACTCAGAAGCTCCTGAGCAGCCCAAAATCCTCTCTCCCCATGTCCAGCTTTGAAGTCTGGCCTTGTTAAAATCATCCCTTGTTAGCAGAAGGATCAAGGAAATCACTACCTGAGCTCCTGATCCTTCAAACAAAATTCCCAAGGCCCTAAAATCTCTTTTAATTGCTCTTGGGTTTCTCTTTGTTAAATCATCATTGCCTGCATGAACAACAAGTAATGGATAGTAAACTGAGGGCCTTACTAGGTTGGGGAGTTTACTAGTAATGTCCCTCACCCAAGTTCCTGGGAGACAACAGACTTCCCTTTGAGTCAGGTACGGTCTACATATTGGACCCCCCATTCACTGTAGAAGGAAGTCTTCTATTCCAACTACCCTTCTTTCCCCTTAACAAAGAAGGTCACCATGGTACATTTAGTGACCTTCATCCAGCTCTTGTCATCAGTAGACTCTTGACTAGTCACCCTGTTTGGTTCCGAGTCTGGCTGTTTCTCCACTAGAGTGGAGGTTTGAGACACCTGAGAGTCTTGAGACAGGAAATGTCTCTGAAAAATATCTAACAATCTCCTGCTCATTTGTTGTTCCTAAAGCAGGTAGGGTATCCGGTGTGCAAAGCTGATCCACACACAGAGTTGAGATATTTGCTTTTATTCCAGTTCTGTGCAGAAAAGGGACGTAGGTGGTGTCCCACAAAGCTAG
>VZRW01009274.1:0-71785 GCA_013398125.1 Aegotheles bennettii | reverse complement strand
GCAGGATGTCTTTCGGCCACATCTGAATTTTCAATTTTCGGCTTCTAGATATCCTTTTTCTTTGCGCCCTCTTTGAACACTGTGTCTTTGGGAAGATATTTCTCTGCCCAATAAATAATAATCACTGGGTCCAACTGCTAATGCTTTATTTTTCTCTACAGAAAGAAATTCAAGCCATGAGTCAGTGCCATCACCCCAACATTGTATCTTACTATACATCGTTTGTGGTGAAAGATGAGCTTTGGCTGGTGATGAAGTTACTTAGTGGAGGTGAGTGGTCTGATTTCCTTACCCTAAAAGGGAACGTAAGAAGTTGTCTTCCTGTAATACCTTTTCCATTGCTTTCCTCCTAAGCTTCCCACTTGTGAATTGAGACATTTGAATAACAGTATTTAACTTCAACCCATTCAGCTCAGAAACAGCTTCTCATGTTATGTACATCAATAGTAACACCTAACCGTGACTGTGCTAGCTTTTTCTCCTTCTCTCTTTTGTATATTTGACAGTATTTCACAGAGTTATTTTGCATGTGTTGGCTGAATGACTCGCTTGAGTATTTGAAAACTGGAGCATAAAACTTCAGACATTGACAAGAGAAACTTCAGTGCAGATCTAGTAGTTGAAACCATCCAAAATTTCGAGGTCTTGTTCTCAAATGATAGATCTGAAATGATGCTTCTCAGGTCCTGTTAACAAAAGTTTCTTCATCTTGCTCTGTAAGCCTAGGATAAGCTTGATTCTGAACTCAAAGTATGCAACTAACTCCACTGAGCCGGAGGATTTCAGTAGCTTGATCGTGAGAATTGCAACTGCTCTTGCAAGGCTGGTTCTGTGACCTTCTTCTCACTTGCAGTTGGAGGCCTGCATGGTGCCAATGGCTTGTTAGTAACCAGTCAATCTATTGATATTTTACTTATTTACGCGTTGGCTGTCCTTGTGAGAAATTTTGCATCACTTCTCTTTTGGGCAGAGCTACTTCTGTTGTGTCAGTGTATGGCCTTAAAAAGGGAGAATTTCAGTGTGGGTGCAGCTTCATTTGTGTAGTGTCGTTGCTCAGAGCTGGTTTACTTTGCCCACTTATTCTGGTTGACAAAATAACGGGGAATATTTGGGGTGGTTTCAAGTTACCACCTAGTTAACACAGAGCTAGGGAAACTTTCCCCTTTCTGGATTTATTTGCTCAGGCACTGGACAAACAGCTTTTATTTGGTGTTTTGGGTTTTGTTTGAGAGAGTTTGACAACTTCTTATCAGTAATGCTTAATTTGATGTGATAATATTTTCTAGGATCTCTGTTCAAGTTACAGTGGAGACAAGAAAGGGAATAAAGTTCTGGATGATAACACAGAGGACTGTTGTTAAATCTTAGGCCTGTCGTTAGAAAGACTCAATTCTTCTGGCACCCAAGTGAAAAGGAATTGAAATCTAAAAAAATCCCAACTGCTTTCTTGCTTTTTAACAAAACTTCTTGGCTTCTCTGTTTTTGGCTTAATACTGAGGACTGTAAAATGTGAGAAGATGATGTGGAAAAATCTGGCTAAACCAGTTGGCTTTAACCACAAGAGCTCAACAATGACCATAAAACACATGTCTTTGAAGGTCATCTTCAGAGAATTTTAGCAGTTCTCCTGGGGGCAATCAGATTTCATGCCAACTTACGTCTGTCTTGAAGGGTTTTTAATGTCTCGTGTGCTCATGTGTCATTAAGCAATACCCTCTCTTGCAGGAACACATAACAGTTCATTAAAGATAAGGATGGCTGTGTGTATAGAAGAATCCCCTGCCAGCTTAATGCAAGCAGTTCTGCTGTGTGTATAAAAAGTGTGTCTGTGGGAAGGCTTCCATAACGTGAGGAACATTTCAGGGGTGCCGGAGGGGCAGCAGCAGTATTCTTGGCGTTCTTCACGAGAGCACACAACACAACCTCTGGAGAAAATGCACAGCTGCCTCAGCTAGTGTTTTCACAGCAGTTTTCTGTCAGAACCAAATTAGGATTAGTCTCATCCTTGAACCTCCAAGTGTTGTTTCTGTTTGTCCTCAGCTTTGTGTGGTGTTCTTTTTTTTGTGTGTAAAGCTGGAAGAAAATCAGACTCTTTCTGGAGTATCTTTTCGTTATCAAGGTACCACAAATGTAAAAAGCAGACTGGAAAATTTCTGGAAAAATAATCATAATCAGCCTTTTGGTGGTGTGAGTGAGGACTTGTTTGTCATTTAATATTCACTTTGAATGGGCTTCTACGTTATACAGGTTTACAAATATGTAAAGGGTGAGTGTCAGGAGGATGGGGACAGTCTCTTCTCAGTGATGTCCAGCGACAGGACAAGGGGGAACGGGTGCAAGTTGGAACATAGGAGGTTCCAGGTGAACATAAGGAAGAACTTTTTCACTGTCAGAGTGACAGAGCACTGGGCCAGGCTGCCCAGAGAGGCTGTGGAGTCTCCTTCGCTGGAGACATTCAAACCCCGACTGGATGTATTCCTGTGTGACCTGCTCTGGGTGGTCCTGCTCTGGCAGGGGGGTTGGACTGGATGATCTTTTGAGGTCCCTTCAAACCCCTCACATTCTATGATGCTGTGATAATTGACCCTCCTGCAGCACTGGCATTAAGTGGGGTACTTTCCAGTGAAGTAGTGCTGTGAAATCTCACTGCTTGCTTTATTTGCTGCATATGTTGAAGACCGGGGTCATGCAATAAAAGATGGACTAATAGCACTGTATTCCCTCCCCTGTAATGTTTCCGTGAGCCAGTGTTAAATTTTCTCACTTGAGATGAAACACTTGGGGGCTGGAGGAATTGCTAAAGCAGACAGGAAGGCTTTGAGAATGACCTGTCACTACTTATGCAGGAAGGTACCTTGAGAAGTATTTTTCAGCTGTTGTCACTTTATACTTTTTTTTCCACATCTGTACTTCAGAAATCTCATTTTAGATCTTGTAGGCAAATTCTACAGTGTAATGTTGATGATGGGTGAAGAAACTTGTGTACTGAAGCCTTCTGACTGAAGAGCTTTTTCATTCACTTTTAATGACACTGTTTCCAGTTGTTTTTGGGCTGAGTGATTTATGTAACAAGAAACACTTTAAAAACTACTTCTCATTCCTTTCAGCTTACTTCTTATCAGTAATAAATTGGCTAGTTTTGTAGTCATCTATTGTCCAGTAGGACAAATAATGATCTGGATTTCTCAACAGGAAAAACCTTTGAGCTGCTTTTATAAACAGAAAGGAGGAAAAAAATAAATAACAGGGTGCAGGCTGACTCCTTTATTCCATCAAACTATTCAGAGCGTGGTCTGAGATCTGTACATCCCAGTAAGAATATATTAAATCTGTCTTGATGTTCTTTCTGTATCTTGATTGTGACTTTTGTACTTGAGGATTTCTTCTGGGTAAAAGTTCTTACTACTTCTCTTCTGTCAGTGTAATGCTGACATGTGTTTCCAGGCTGAAACGAGTTTTAATTTCAGCTTACTTACACTGACCTTATTACCTTGATAAAGAGCCCACAAGACAGACCAGTCTGTTGTGCAAGCCTCTTGTTGCTGGAAGTGCAATTTAATTTGTTTTCTGTTTGCAGTCATTTTGTTGAAATCTTAACCTAGCTATTTATGCAAGTATTCTAGAAATTCCTCAAAGGGGAAATTCTCTAAATCCATAAAGCATTATTGTCTGGTAGCAGTGCCTTGCCAGCCGGTGCCCTCAAAGGTAGCTTAGTTGGCATTGTCCCTGAAACCAAACTATTTGTCCCTGCTTTGCAAGTACTGTGTTGGTGGAAGAGACCATTCTTTGGTCTTTGGAATGTCAGCAGCAGGGAGGTAATGTGCTGGTGAGCTGTTGGGGAGTGACATGTAACACTGCTAATGTGCATCAGAGCCAAGCCAGGCTGGTTGAAGTTGCTGCTGAGAGCGGTTTGGGCTGGCAGATCTGACACTGAAGCAGGGCACAGTTGTTGCTGATGGCAGAAATGTGGCTGTGATGATATCCAGCTGGTCGTGACCAGAGGTGCTGGTGTGTCCAGTTACTCTGACACCCTCCTTCAGATCTGGTGATGTGTGTGAGTCAGGTTTGTGAACTATCTGCTGTTTCTGTTCTCTTCAGTAGAAATTCCAGACCCTTTCCGATGAAAGGGTTTTGTAGGGATCTAAGCTTAGCAATGTCAACTGGCGCCCCAGTGTTACTCCAATCTTGACTCCAATGGCTATTTCTAGACAACTGCTGACCTGCTCTTGGCCTCTCTGGCATTCCCCTGTTGCAAATTTTACTCATGCCTTTTTAAAGCCATGTGAAGCCCAGTCCTGTGCTTTTAACTCCTGCAGCTTTTTAGCAGGAAGAGGAGCAGCTGTCCTTTTGTTCTCATGCTTTTTCCCGTTGTGACCTGCTTGCTCCTCTAAATTCTCACTGGTTTTAACAAGAGCTCTTGTTTCACAGGTGACCCAAGGCTGTGGCGAGCTCTACAAAACAGTTGCTCCTGTGAAACAGCTGTCTGTGGTGGCTTGCTGCATCACACAACAATTTTTATTGTCTGAGCCTACAGCATATGAGACCTCCAAAATATTTTTAAACTGTGTAAATCCTTTAAATATTGAAACATTTCCAGATAGGGCTCTTGGGTCTTCTGCCTTCTTGAAGACTCCTAATTAAATTTGCTAATTTTACTGTATTGAAATAGTTAAACCTGTTCTGTTCCAAAATTTTTTTAAGATTATCTAATCAAACTCTCTCATCAGCATTTGATCTTGATTATTTGAAGTGTTTTGCCAGCAGTTCAGCAATCCAGACCAAAAGGGAGGTATGGCAAGTCTTTAGATCTCCTCCAGGGAGATAAGACATCTTGTTCTACTTCTGCTGTGTTAAGTTCTGATCTGGCTGCCCCTCTTCTAGCACAAAGTGTGAGCCCCAGGTTCTTAGAAAGCCTTGTGTTTATGTTGAAATATTTTGTTAGGAGACAGCTATGCTATTTTGGGTCCATCTGGAGGGTTTTAAATTTTATTTATAGAGACACAAATTAATTTCAGACGGTTAAGGATGGGATAAGTCAGAGGCAAAAGATGGTAAGGACTGTACGTGATTGCAGAACCTGGTGTGTAGACACATTGCTACTCCTAGATGTAATAGGAAAGGCATGAAAAAAATAGTTTGTCTTCAGATTTTCTCTTATAAATGTCTCAGTCGCAACTGCAATAGGCTGTTTTGCTCTCTTTAAGGTAGGAAGCAATACCACACAATAATCATGTCACATTCTTACAGTTCCAGGCAAACGCTTTAGAGGGAAGGAAGCAAAAAGTGGAAGTTTCCTTAACTCTCGCTTTGTGCTGAGGTGGTTTAACCAGGGTTAAGAAGAAACTTCAAACCGGAAACCATGGCGCTCTACTCAGATGTGTTTTCCTTTGTTTTGTGTAACTTGTTCTTTACTTTGGTGTTCTTTTTCTGTATCTGTGTTCTTCAGCCCCAGAAGCAGTGAATCCAAGCAGCTGTTCCTCCTTCTTTCGCCTTTTCTTCCACTGTTTGTCAGGGACTGACAAGACGCAGATACGATTCTTGGCTTTGACAGTTGTGCTCACAGAAACCTCTGACTTCTGCCGAGATGTATTAAGAGCAGCAGCAATGAATCCTGCAGACTCCTGGTTTGGAAAGATGCAGCATGTTCAGCATCAATGTCCGTCAGGTTTGGGACAGATCTTGTTTTTCATGTTTCTCACAAAACTCTGTGGTGATCCCCAGAGGTGTTTTCCAACCTATTTGTTCCTCTGAGTAGCAAATCCATGCAGGTACTGGTACCTGTTGCTTTTGTTGGAAATTAAGTTAGGGCATTAAACTTTCTTGTTCAGCTTACCAGACAAATTTAAACAAGTTTTCTTTGCGTTTAACTTATCCTGTATCTTTGTCCTGTCAGGTTATAGTATAGCATGCAAGATGTGGTTCCCACAGCAACTAGCTCTGCTGTAGGTTTCTCTTGGCTCTGGGAGCATGTAAAATTCCAGCCGTAATAGTCCCGCATTTATCTGTAATCTTGTTCTAAATAAGCTTTCCTTTCTGCTCAGGTTTTCATACCCTTCTCTGCTTCAGCCTCATGTGCTGAAGCACGAAGCAGCGTCACTAACAACTGTGACGTGGTTGCTTTCTTCCTCTCCTGAGGAGGAACGTCAGAAGCAGGCTTCCTAAATGCCATTATGTGTGCTTGCTGATGTAGGTGAGGTCAAAGAAACGTGCTCTGGATTTGGAACAGGAAGCCCTGATATTTGCAGCCGCTTGCTGGTGGAACAATTAGGACTTGATGCCCCAAGGTGCGATTACACAAAAGTTTTCTCCAGCAGCAAAGCTGGTTTAAGAAGTTCCTGGATGCCTGGAAAACTATCCAGTTGCTGCAGTGATCTCATCTGTGGTATGGTTTCGTAAGCAGATGCATTGGCACAACAGGGAAGTGGTGAACCATGGAACTCCTTAAACTCATGCTACAGAAGAAATCTCTGGCGTAGCGCATAGTACAAGGTGTTGAAGGAGACAGTTCTACTGGGTACATGTGTGGGGTGCAAGACAGGACTGTGTTTGCTAGGTTTTGAGACAGCCCATTCCCTGATGTCAACACAGAAACTGAATATCTATCTTACAAATTCAGGCTACTGGACTGCTCTTGGGTTTCTTTGTGTCTCCATCACTCTTGATACTGCTGTCGTGGGTGGAAATCAACTACTTGCTTCTGGAAGGTTAGAACTGGCTTCTGAGGATCAAATCAGGCCTAATCAGATCTGCTGTAGCCATGCCAAAATAGGAAGGGAGAACTGTGGGGCTTCCTGCTCCTCACTCCTGGGGACAGTGGAGGGAGCAATGGGGTGTCTGTTCCATTTGTGCAGCTGGGCAGACACTGGTTTGCTGCAGAACTGGTGTGAGCAGTATGGACTTAAGAAGAAGCTGCTCACTGCATATAGTCTTGCAATAGTTACAGGTTGGGTTTTATTGGGTGAGGGCAAGCCTATGTACAGCTGGTTCCTGGTGTCTTCTGCTGTCACTGAAAGCTGCTAGTGCAATAGAGCAACCAGGAAGCTTGGGGGCTTGAGCAGAAAACCAATTAACTTTCAATTGCTCTAGTTTGCACTGTATTGCTCTACAGTTTGCACTTAGAATTTGTGCTTCACTAAGTGGATGTAGTATGGTTTGTGATTATCTGTATACTGAGACACTTTAATTAGCGATGAATGATGAATAATGCGAAATGCTTTATCAGATTGCACAGTATCTTGTAGGCTTCCTCTTGGTGTGCTGTTTGGTGTATATTTGATGGGCAGGAATTTGTTTATAGCCGCATTTTTTCCACATCAATCTACAAATGTCATCTCCTTTCTTTTGTCTTCTGATGGGCTTTGAGGTCAGTTGCTCATCACCAGACTTCTTTAAACATCCTTATTAATGACAGCATTATTTACATTTAGGCTTCAGTTTTGGCTCTTCCCTCCATCTTGTTTTGTCTTTTCCTGATACACTTCCCCTTCTGGGCTTGGACAAGCTTTCCAATCAGCCTCAGCCAAACTTCATTTTGTTTTCTCTCAGATTAAGCCTGATCCCTCGTTCTGTGAACCTGTAGCTTCTGCTTATGCCTTGGGAAACTCAAGAGGGAACTGTTGTAACCAAACATAGTACCATGTATAATACACACCAGAGTACTTCAGTGTTACCTGAAATAGAAGTTTTATACTAGGGAGCAGTCAAAGATAATTTTTTTTTTTAAAGACCTTGCAGTGGATTTTTTTCCTCTCAGAAATCTCGTAACTGTTGTCTAATATGGAGAGGGTGTCTTTATTTCCAGTGTGAACCTCATCATCTGGCTGCTAGACTAAGGGAGACTTTTTGTCTTACGAGATTGAACAGTTTGCATATAAAGCACAAATCCATACTGAAACTATATTTAAACAGAGATCCAACTATGTTCAGATACGCTCTTAACTTCCCCACTTACTCTTAAACTGGTTTGGAGGCTGGCTCAGAAACTGACAGTATCTGGAGTCACGCTGGTGTTTTGAAATAGGATATGGGTTTATAAAGCACCTGCTCTTGTGTAGGTCGAATCTCGATTCCAGTTCAACTGAATTGGTTTCCAGTTAGTTTCTAGCAGTTAATATGTGGCTGGATTTGGAACAGGCCACTTTGCCATTTGTAACAAATGGTCATTTTTCCCTTTAGGCCGAGGATGAGGCTCTAATTTACTAATCTGTTGTTCAAGTGTAACACAGGTGGTGTAAGGAAGAAAATTTGTCTACATCCTAAGGCAATGGAGATCTTACTTATACACTTATTGGTAAGTGTGCCACATGCTTAACTAGGATCCCTGGGAATGACTGCCTTTTGGCATCAGCCTGATAAATCCAGTGCCGTATCTACCTTCTAGCAGAAGGCGTTTCCCTCACTAGTGAAATTCCCAAGACTTCTGTTTTCAGAGTAGCTTTGTGCTTCCCTATGAGTTTCTGTCTGGGGATCTGGGTGTGCAGTTGCTCCATGTCAGGCTTCCTGAGCCAGAACGCCAGAAGATTTTCAACGCAGCATGAAGCAGCACATGGAAATGCATCTTGGCTTCATTCTTCATATCCTGTGGTGATCTATTTTACGAACTTGCAATTGAGATGTTAGTCAGTACCTACCTCCCAAATTTACTGATCCGTGAGGTGGAAAAAATGGCTGTGTGGTGCCAGCAGCAAAACTTTTTCCCCTGTGCAAACAAAGTAGAGATGATCCAAATAGCATTTTCCTTCAGCAGGAAGGTGGCTCTTGGGTTCTTTTCTGTTGTTTTCTGAACTAAGCATTTTGCTAATAGCCTTTTTGCTGTTCTCCTTTCTGTAGAAGACTGGCAGAGTTCTCCATCTCTTTGAACATCTGAATGTGAAAGCGGATTTTTAAAAATGTGCTTAAAGTGGCAGGCTGGACTGGAACGGATAGAGCACGGGTGTGAATCAGCCCTTTCATGGTGAAGGCTGGCTCTGTGCATGCACTCATGTCTGCTTAACCCCCACCCCCTTTTCTGGGTTAAATGCAACCTCTGACTTGGCTAAATACAGGATTTTTTTTTCTGACCAAATGAATTTGAGCAGTATATGATCTGCCTCCTCATGTTCCATGAGCCCTTTTCAGGAGAGGAAAAGGTTTTTGAATGAACTCTGCTAAAAGAGTTGTGGGTGGAAAGGGGACAAAACGAGTACGTGAAGAACCACATATTGTTACTGGACTTCTAAAACAAGTGACAGTTTGTTCTCCAGATAAAGGCACATTTGAGAGCAAAAACCTGAACAGTGGAGGATTTTTTGGTGGTTTTTTTCTCAGGTGTCAAAAAAACCCCTGGTCCAAAATAAGCGTTGAGGGTTGTGAGCATGTACTTTTTAAATACGGATGTGTGAGACTGAATCCCAGGTGGGTCCTCGTCATGCTCAGCAGAGGTTCCTTTCCTTAAACACTAGAACCTAAAGGCAGTGAAGGGGAGCGTATTCTCACATCTGGGGTTTTACAGTTTCCTTTGGTAGAGATAATCTTGCTTCCATGCAGCAAATCCAACAAGTGTCTGAACAACCTGAGCTGCAGGTGGGTGAAACCTTTGGCTAACTAAGACCCATGTTAAAGCTCACTGGTTTCCATGCTTGGATGGGGTAAAGGAAGGGTGAACACTAGGAGTGTTCTTGAGTGAAAGGTTGGGGAGGGTTCAAGTGTGTTCTCCCTCTTCTTATCCTTCTTTTCATTAACTTTGAAACTGCTCTGTTCAAAGATTGTGCTCATTTATGAACCAGACATAGCTGGGTTTTTTCCTCAGTTTATTTTCTTGGTGGATTTAGTGGGTGTCTTGATGTACAGCAGGAGCACTGACACTGGTGAAACAGAGAAACTGGGAAGTGTGTGGCTGGGCAGAGTGGGGAAAAGTGACTCTCCTGGCTGCAGCAACCTCTTAGATGAACTCGGCACATACCGTTTCCCACAAACTAAGGGACACCACGCACCCATGTAATTGTTTCCTGTGCAGTCTGAACAAAAACAAACCTTTCCACGTGGTGTTCGGATTTGAACCTTGCAGCCTTTTTGCTTTCATGTGCGAATCCAGAAGTAAATTAGGTTGCTAAGCAGAAACCTATCTGCGTGATTATTTTGGCCAAGAAATTCAAATAGGATAGTTAATAAAATAAACTTTAAACAGGGAGAAGTTTTCTGTCAACCTGAACCTTAAGGATGAAAAGAAAAATCAAAGACCTCTGTATTTTTCTACTTGTTCAAGAATTTACAAGGTGGAACTTGTGACTTCCCCATTGAGCAAACTCATGAGAGTGAATTTCTCAGCTTTTACTGTTCTTCAGATACAAAAATGTTTTGATTTTTTTGTGTTTTTTTTATTTCAAGTTAGGAAGAATGAACTTTCAGCTTTTCTAAACTAGCCGAATTAGTACTGAGATGTTCCTTCCCTGTAAGCTAACTGTTGTAAGGAAATCAAAGCTGGAATTTGTGCCTGGCAGTCATGCCTGCTTTTCTCATTCTTTAAGAACTTCCCAGTACTGCTGACGTTGCTTTGTGTCCTTAGTTGTAAAAATCCTACTAGCTGACTATAGAGTCATTAAACCATAGAAACCCAAGTTTAAAGGGGCTAAATAGCACAGGCCTGGAAAACAGGCTTAGACATCCCATATTGGAGCAATAAAAATACAGTTCTGAGAAGACTGCCGTCAGTCCAGATGCAAAGACGAAGAGTACAGTACCCAAGATAACACTAAAACAGGCCCTTGCACAAGAGGCGCATTGCTAGTCACTGATTCCATTTATTCTTGGGTGCAGTTCAAAGAGGTGGTTTGCTCTAGAGAGCTTGGTTTGTCATGCAAGCTGATGTAATTCACGCCATGGCTGGGAGGCAGACTAAGCGGGATGTTTCTAGGAAGGATCTAAAGCTATTCCCGTTCTGTACGTGGTAAAGAAGTGACTTATTGTCAGAATTCAGCATAATTTGTTTTCTATTTAATAATTTCTGCTTTTTTCTTTTAGGACAGTGCCATCCCTTAATGTATGAGATAATTTCTTGCTTTTCTTCTGCATCGAGTTTATACAAGCTGAAAGAGTCTAATTTTATCAGGCTCGTTGCCTCTGGTTTGTGAGTCCTGGCAGCCCCCTGCTTTTTCCATTTCCTCCTCCCACTTCTCCAGCACTCAGTACTGAAACAGCTGTAGTGTCAGTATCTACTTAAAACCATTCCAAGAGTCCTGTGTGTGTACATTTTACACTTTGACTTGTTCAAATAACTTCCCAGTTACTTGTGATCACAGGGATTTTACAGCGCACCCTGGGGATCTGCACCCCTGTGTGAGGCGTGCATCACTGCCTCCTCTTTCCTGCAGCAAAGGCTTCAGGTAGTGACTCTGATCCTGAGTGTTCTTGCTTCCCCTTGCAATAAACTCCTTGGACTTGTATATTAAGTGATTATAAAGTACACTTAGCTGTGAATTACTTCTAGTTTCAACTAATGTATTTAACTTTCTCCTAGGCTCCGTTTTGGATATTATAAAGCACATTGTGGCCAAAGGAGAGCACAAGACTGGTGTCCTGGATGAACCCTGTATAGCCACAATCCTTAAGGAGGTGCTGGAGGGGCTGGACTACCTGCATAAAAATGGACAAATCCACAGGTATTTTTAATTTTTCATACCTTTTTCCTGAAACTGTGTGTTGCTGAAATAGAGCAGCTGAGCACATGCAGTCTCATCCTACAGCCAGCTGTGAGGGCATGGAAAATAAAGGTGGGAGCTTAATCAAAACTCAGAATTCAAATGTCTGTATAGCAGCTGCTGCTTTAGGAAATACTATGGCTAGGCCAAGTTTGGGTAAACCTTGGGGTATCGAAAGGTCTGATACAGAAAACCTTTTTCCAGATGCCAACATCCAGCTGCAAAGTGTAGTTGTTGGAGTTAGAAAATTTCAGGTGGTTTTGTTTCTTGCAGTGCTACAAATCTCTAAGACCATGGCGTAAGAAGTGTTGGGCAGTTTAATAAGGAGCCCTTCAAGGCCTGTTTTGTTTTTTTTTTCTTTAAGGCTAGCTGCATGATCAACACCATGAAATTTGATTTCAGCTAATTTCATTAAAAAAAAAAAGATGGAAACAAAATGAGTGGAAAAACTTCTGTAGGCAAAGCTAATGGTCTGTGATTTGATGGATCACTGAAATGTGTAGGTTTCTGTGCTGCTGTCTCATTTGGGAGGTATTTTTAAATCATGTTTTCCTCTCCCCTGATGTCAAGGTGTGGTGTAGCTCGGGAAGAGAGGATACTAAGTCAGTATGTTCTGCCATTAAAAAGAATGAGATTTGCAATCCTAAGTATGTGCTGAAAATAGAATATACTGGTTGTGGGTAATATACATCATCCCAGCCACAGCCTGCTGCTGGAAACAACAACCGCCTCTTTCTTGACAATTTTGTGAGCTTGACTGTCTCCTGGTACAGTGTCATTATAAGAACTGCTGCTGCCATGCTGGACTAAGTTTTTGTCATCTTTTAATAGGAAAAAGTAGCTCTTTTTTGCCAAAATGTTACTTTAATTAGGAAATAAAAAGTTATTTTGTACTTTTGTTCAAACTGACTGGCTTCTGTAGATTGTTTTGTGTTAAAAAAAACTGGTTGGAAACAACGCTGGTGGATTTTTCTCTGAAAGAAGTCTCAAATTTCCATTTCCAGTCCTCCTAAAATTCTGATTTAACAAGAATGGTGGTCTGCGTTGAAGACAGTTTTGATTTCACAGCTGGTTGCTTAACTTTGATTTTTAGAGGTAAGATTCCAGGCAGCTCTTGGAAGTTGGAGTATAAAGTAACAGACCAACTTACTCACCGAGTACATGGTAAATTTTCACCTAAGTAATTCACAAAACCGTGCTCATCTGTGACTCGCAGTTGATTCTCTTGACTGATCACTTCATCTTCTGGTCTAATGAAATCAAAATGTATGTTAAAGCATCAGTCACCTGTTAAATTTGAGTTTGTCTGAAGGCGGTGTCATGCTGTGATTTCTGTTTTGAAAGAGGGTGGTTCTCCATCTGACTGGCTGTAGTGAAGCAGCAAAGCTGTAATTGTGGTAAAGGCTATAGAGGATATATTAATGTGTTTGTTTTTCACTGCACTTGGGAAAAATACGATGTTCACAGAAAAGTTGAGACTGCTTAGTCTGAAGATGTGATTCACATTGAATCATTTGGAAGCAGACTGAACCTGCTGCAGCCATTCCCATCCTGCCCATTTGAAGCATTTTGCCCTTGTTTAGTGGACTTGAACGAAGAAGTCAAAGCTGTGTCACTGCTGCAGTTTAAGGCTGTGGTTGTGTGTCAGCCACTCCACATGTGTCGCATCCCTATATTTTGGGGCTGCTCCAACAATTGCCTAATTTATCAGGAAAAAAAAGGGTTTGACTTACCTCATTGTGTTGGGACAGGGCGGTCTGGGGAACTTGGAGAAGCAGTGATAGTCACGATACAGGAGGAAAGTTGTGTAGCAAAGGAGGGTGATTGAACTCTCGGCAGAAAGCAGGCTTGCCTTGGAGGGATGAAACATCTTACCTTAATGGAGTTAATCGTGCTGCCTTGCATTTTATGCAGGTGTATGGTTTTCCCATTTTGTTTAACACAAGGGGTCATAATATTGGCCTGATGGGAATGGCAGGTGGAAATCTTGCTGTTGTGCCAGAGATGCTCTGAGAGGAAGTGTTTAAAATAACTAAACTTTGGTCCCCTGGGTCAGCTTGAAGTATCTGGCTCTAGAGGAAATGGCATCAGGTGATGGCTGAGCTGCTAAATATAGTGTCTGTGATTTTGGGCAGCTGCATTGGGGTGGACCTCAGGCCACAACAGGATCAGCTGTGAAGGGTCAAAACTGAAGGGCTGTGGTGAGACCTGGAGCCACCAACCCAAAGCAAGCAGCCGTCCAGCAGAGCAAAGCATTCAGCCGGCTATGCTAACTATCCCAGTTCCATTTGTGTTACAGCTAGGGGAACACGACTTGGTGGAGTTAGAGAGACAGTGTAGGTGAAATGAGTGTCATTAGCACATCTGAAGCTGGACCGCCAGGCTGGTGGCAAAGCCAAAAGGATGAACATCTGGACCCAAATGTGATTTTGTGGGCACTGTTGAGCTGAAGTGAGGGCTTGTTACTGCTGTGAATCACCAGTGAGATCAGAGAACGTGTCTGACAGTGAAGCTGCTCAATGCTTCTAAATTGTATATAATTTTAAATGGGCAAATTGAGGTAACGCGTGGAAACCTGGCTTAATGAAATTATGCTGCTGCGGAACCTTGCTCTGCATAAGCCCCCCTTGAACTTAATGCCACTTCCAGCTAAGGCTGGGAGAGCTGGCTTTGCATGGAAGAAATCCCTGCTTCGGATGGGAGAGTAGCTTGACAGTAGTTTCTGGAGGAGATCAGAAAGCCAAATATCTAGCGAAGGCTTAAATTATAACTTATTTTTTAATTTCCTTTCCTAATTAGCAGCCAGAGTGAGGCTGAGGCCTGAATAGATGCCATTGTTCAGCAACAAATGCTTAGGTCTCCCATGTTGTCCAAAATGATATTTTTTGCTTTCGTCTTGCAAGGGCTGTTGGGAGCAGTGTCTGAGGCTTTATGGAAAAGGCAAAGAAGAAGGCAGATCAGTTTTATTTTCATGAAACACTCTGTACCAAGGCAACCATCACAAATGATCCCCATCTTCCTCAAGATCACTACTACCTCCCGTGTCTGGGCCGGCAGCTCTCTGCCTTCATCCCATGTGCTTGTCCCTGGCTGTCTCTCCTGTGCCAGCTGCTGCCATCCCTGTTGTGGTTTTCTGTGTGGCCCGCTGGTCCCAATGACAATTTGAAATACAAGTAATCCAGCTCATGTTAAGTGTGTTAAATACCTGGGCACCAGCCAGCGCGCTGAGGATAGAGGACCAGACTCGGAAGCCTTCAGATGAAGCTGTCCTGCAGGAATCTGCCTGGACACATTTTTTTTATGGGAGTCGAGCAAGATTGACGTGTTACGAGGGGTTGCTCCTGGGCTAATCCCACCTGGGTGACACACAGGGTATGTTGCACCTCTTCTCCATTTGGACTCTGATTCCTCTGTGTATTTGGGGATTAGCAGGAGCTTGATGAACGACTTGGAAATAAAACTGAAGCAAAACCAACCGAAGAGATTTTATGGCTTAAAAAGACTTGTTGGAGGAAAGTTCAAAGCTTTTTCAGGTGGTGCTCTTTATGGCAGTCTGACAAATGAATCATACTGATTAACTTTTACAAGGTCTCTCTGTCTTGCTCCCTATTTTTATCTCTGAGCTTATCTTCTGTTCACAATTAGCTGTTGTGTAACTGAATATTTCAGTTAGTCCAGGTGAAATGATACCCTGCTCAAATATAACCAGATTCTCCTATTGCAGAATAATAAATGTGATACTCACATGCTTTTTTGTGGAAAACAAAAAAGCTTAGGAAGGGGTTTAGGGTTGTATGCGCTTGGAATATTGGCATGGAAGTGATCCGGCTATTCATTTGTTTGCTGGTCTGCTTCTTACAGGGTGAGAGGTGCAGCACTTGATATGCAGAGTTAGATCAGCTCGTGCCCCCATACAGAATGTTTCGGGGGGTTTTGGGTCTTTCAAAACCGGCTTTCAGAATGTGGGGCAGCAGGGTGCTGTGGCAGCTGTTTGAATGTTGCTTTGAAGAGACCCTAGAAATAATATTCTTGCTGTGTTTTTATGCCAAATATATTAGCTTATTTTTCGAACCTCAGGATGGTTTTGACACAGGATCAAAGTTTAATTGTCTGTCTCTTTTACCTATATTAAGAGAAGATAATTTCTGAAAACAGAATGTCTGTGCGTGAGTGCATACATATCACCAACACCTATGTGTGGGGTTCTGCAGGAGCACTCCTCTTGCAGCGAGTTTCGGAGTTACGATAAAGGAGCTGATGGATAGGTTTTGGCAGAAGTCAAGCTGTCCTACAGGATTCAAGCTTAATTTTCATGTAGCTGATGAATGCATTGATAGCCATGCTGGCAGGTATTGTGGTTAAACTGGATTCCAGTATGCCTCTGAGGATTTTGATGATTGAAATACTTCTTTTCTGTGGCCATACTGCAGGAGAACTTCACAGCCTTCCTCTCCATGGTGTGATAATCTTGTATTGGGGAGTGCATTTGGGAACTGAAGTTTGGAAGGGGAGGGTTGAGGGGTGGATAATGGGATGTGGAGCCTTCCACCTCTAATTGCCAGTTTAAGTCTGGACACTAGTAATTTGAAAGCTAGCTATTGCTCAGCTGTGGGAGATAGAATTTTATATTCACAGAAATGTTCTTTGGCCTCTTCTCCCTTATAGTACAGAATGGGTTGAAATAACCTTTAGAGGTAGTTGTTAATATCAATTTTGAAGCTTTAATGTATAAACAGTCCCTTAGTCAGAACAATAGAAATGTTACTTTTGACTGCCTTGGTGGGAAGGAAGAAAAGGTGTTGCTCTAGAGTGTACTGGACAGTTTATTCCCCTAAATAAACACCTTGCTGTGCAGCATCAAGGGCACAAGGGCCACTGAATCTCCACTCTGTACACAGCAGTCAAACTGGGGCATACTGGTGTGGTTTGACAAACCAGCATGTTCTCCTGGTGGCTGTTTCTTCCACTGCATCATACAGAACTTCATTGTTTTTAAAAAAAAAGTTTCTCTTGGTTGAAGAGAGAAAATACGAACCATATGTAAATCCCAGATCTGCAGACAGCCAGGAACAATAGCTGCTGTGGAGATGGTTTTCCTTAAAATGGATAGACAGCCTTTGCTCTGAACCTTGAAAACCTGGCGATTAACACTCTTAACGGTGAATATCACTGCTGATGAGAGTGGCGGGTACTGCGGGCCCTGCAGTGGCTCCAGGCTAATGTCAGTGTCCCAGCCCTCGGGGCTCTCGGTGTGATGAGGGTATGTGGGTGATGACTGAAGCCGAGCACTTGCTGTACAACTGCTGCTTTCAGGTGTCTGTCCTTGTATCATTTCCCTTGAACCCAAGTGCTGCATCTGGGCTCTGTCACTGGGTGTCCTGCAGCTACTCAGGGTAATTTCAGTTTAGTCCTACGGAAAAACAACTTTTGGTACAGCTACTATGCACTGCATTAATAATGAGGTCAGTTTTTAGGTTTTTCTCCCTCTTTTGTTACATGGAGATGAGAAGCAGGAAAAATATCACAAAGAACAGGAGACAGAAGTCGAGGTGATCTCTGAAAGGTTCAATAGCAGTGACAGGTTTTGGTCAGTGATCCGTAACTGAGTTGCAGACTCAACTAATACAGTTTGTAGCAATCCTTGAGTTGTCAGGAGTACTTGGATTTAATGTGTTTCCGGGGGGATTCATCTTTATTTGCTGTCGGCAGTGTTAATTGTGTCAGGTGAAAACATAACAGACTCTCTTAGCCCTTCACATGTAGGTACAACCACCCTGTTCATGACATCCTTCTCATGCCACTGCTTTTATCTGGTGTAGATTACTGGGGATAGATCACCCAGCATGGGCCCTTGCAGCATCTCTCCAGCAGTAATTGTTTAAATTGTTCATCCTCTCTACTGCAATGCATCAAGCCAAAAAGGTGGCTTTGAATATTGTCCCCTGTTGCAGTGCAGCAGATTATCTTCACAGATCCTAAAAGCTGCATATGTGGAGATGCCTTTAAGCATTTGCTCGAGCTACTGCAGTCTTTGTGTATATCTCTTGTGCTAAAGCACGAGGGAAAGGTCACTTGCTAAATTTGTGGTAGAGTATTAAGCACGCTTGAAAACTTTGCAAGGCTGCATCAGAAATTATTTTTCCATGTTTACTAAATCAAATTATATCCTGTCTTGCAGAGCTCTTATAAAACTTTGCATTAAAAAGTAAAGCTTAATACTTTACTTTACTTAATACACATTTAGGACAGCAAATAGAGAAGTGCCACAGAGAAATCTATCGTTTCATGGCAGCCTGGAAAGCATCACCAAGTTAGGCTGGGAGTGCCAAGAGGACTGTTTCCATTGTGCAGATACCTAGATTCCTGACTGCTTTCCCCATTTTCTAGGAGTAGCTGGATGAAATAAGGAGATCTTTCCTCTTCCCATGCTGGCCATGCTTAAAACTGTCATCTTCTGGCTTTTGGAGAAGGAAGTTGAGCTGGCGACTCTCTCGCGAGCCCTGGTTGTCTTGAATTTCTCCTCTTGTGTCATGTTGCAAACACAGCTGAGCAAGAACTGTGGGTGGCTTTAGAGATATGGATGGCTCTTGGCTGTGTAGTGGAATGCCTTGGGCCTCGTGTGTATAGATACATGTACCTCTTCTCCATAACAGTGGTGCTTATTCCCTTTTGAAAATTAAGACCTTTTTGATCTGCCCTATATCAAAATTTTTGTGTCTGCCTTGATGCAAGCTTGATCATGTGTTTGCTAAAATGAACTTTCATCTCCCTGTTGTGACAGAATCAAGATGTGTGAATCACCAGCTTTCCTGTTTCTTCTGCTACCTGTGTACTCAAACTGGGACGATCTGCATGTGGTAGTTTTGGGGAAATTCCTATTTCCGAGCACACTAGGAACATGCTTTAGCATGCAGGAGGTACCACAGCATGGTGGCATCCATCACTAGCATTGCCACGTGAAGCATGTGCATCTCCTTGCACGCTAAAGAACTTGATGTGAAGCATTGAAATAAGGCCGGGTTGTAACTTGACTGTTTTCCTTTTAGCAATGACTCAGGCAGGGCTTCCCAAAAATATCTGGCCCTCCAGGGGTAGGAGGCAGACCTTGTGACTCCACAGCTTGCTGTGTGTGTTGCTTTTCATGCAGCAGCTGTTAAAGGAGCTTTGTACCTTATCCCCATTCCAGTTCTTAGGAAGTAGGATCAGGAAATGGAAGGGCTGCGTAGATGAATTTGTGGAAGAAATCCTCATACGCGTCCAGTGGTACAAAAACTCAATTTTAAAGCCTACTAGGCAGAGCCCTTATGGGGATACAAGAGGAAAAACTGAAGTTCTGACTGAACAGGGGAAACTTTAAGAAGTGATGTGTGAGGTTAGAGATGTAGCTTCTCTCTTGCACTGACTGCTGCAGCTTCTTTGAAGTCCTGGCTGCTTGGCAAGTCCTCTTTGCCATGAGCTGATACTACAACAGCGATGAGCATTGAGGTGAAGGTGAAGCAACAGCCTCTTTTGTAGGAGGAGGTGGGGTGCTGTGTGGGTGGGTGTGATTAGATCATCTCCATGTTGGGACATAGGGCTAAGTCTAGTGTTTGTAGCACTTTATTATCTGACTGAAGGAGCTGATCTGCCTGGAACCTGTTCTTTAAGGTTTTGGTTTTAGCTGGAGCAACTTCCCCCATGCTGATGTGCGTTTGAGATTACTTGAGCAGAGAGGCTGGGCTGGAGGCATGGTGATGGATGGGAGGTGAAGTCCAAGGCAGACAGGATCTGTCACTGCACTGCATGTTCCTTTAGGCTTGTAAACACATGGGAGGAGAAGTAATTAATGAGAGCTCCGCTGAAGACTGAGTTGGCATGGGAACAAAAAGCGTAAGCTGGCCATAATTTGCTGAGATAAAGGGAAGTTGCACATGCTGCAATAACAGTGACTGTGTGACAGGCAGGAGTGCAGTAAGCAATGTGACACACCGCTCGCTGTCTTGCTTCATGTCGGAGACTTGCACCAAGTTAGCCCAAGGCCTGCAGCTCTTCCTTTACTGCCTCAGCATCTTACCAGCCCCCGGAGTTACTCACATAAGACAGCAGAGTGAATTTTGGGAGGATCTCCTGCAGCTTGCTTTGGTGAGCCCTCCCCTTGCCTGAGCTGACATAGCGACTTAACCTAAAATGAATCAAACTTCTGAGTCATGGTTTCTTGGGCCCCAAACACTCTACTTAAAGCAGCAGCTCACTTTTGCAGCAGCGGAGGGCAAAGAATCAGGAGGAATCATACCTAGTAAGTGCATCATGGGTCCTCTGGAATGTGTTTTATGTTTTAAAGTGTGGTGGGAGATTCATTTCTCACGTAGCCCTTCCTGGGGTTTGCCTGTGCCGGGAGACTGGATCCAGTTACCTCTCCCCAGGGGTCTCTGCATTGCACTGAGTGTGATCTGCCTGGATGCTAACAGTAGGGTATGGAGAAGATGAGTAGTTGATATACTCATATAGCTCGTCTTGTTGGAAGCTGATAGTCCTTTCTAGTAGGATTTGTCTGGGCACCCCTCTGTTTGCAGAACCACAGTCTGTCAGTCACTTCGGCCTTTCAAAGCCTTGCTTCATGCTGCTTAAAAGAACCCAAAAGAACTCTTTAAAATTCCTGATAGCACTGGATTATTCATCTAACTTCCTCCAGACATTAAAATGACCAGTTAAAAAGCCCTTAAATATTCCTAGCCCCTGGGCTTTAAAAATGCCTCCACTTTTTATGAGACTTGGATTAAATCATGAGTTGCCTTATGCTGCTGGCATTTAGCTCCTGTGTTGAGGCCCTGATCTTTCGCCACAGCCCTGCAGACAGCAGAGAAGCTCAGAGAAGAGAGTGGAAGCAGTCACTATGCTTCCCTGATCCTGAGCAACAAAGCGCATGGCTGGGCTGGTCCCCTGCTGTAATTTTTTATATCCTGTCTTATAAGGCAAAGGGAAGAAGTGGCACAGGTAACAGCATATCATTGAAAGGAGAGTAATGTTTGATAGCAGAGAGAGAATAGTGCTCATTTGGTGTATAATGTCACAAATTGCTTCATATTTAACTGTACATAGAGAGATTGTCCTGGAGGTGTTTTGCAAATTACTCAGAACTATGTCAACTCCAGCAACTGGTTGCATTCAGTATAAATATTTTGAGTTACTCATTACTGTCAACAGAAAATAGTAATTCTTGTGTCTCGCACCTTCTCTTTTTCAAAATGAAACATGGCAGGACCAACTGCCTCTTCCTCATGCCAAATTATGCACTATAGAGTCCAGTCCATGAAAATTTATTGTTACAGTTGATGTAAATTGCATCTAATGGGCAGATGACTCATGGCTGCGCTGACAGCCAGCATTGCATCCTAAAGGCACATCTGAGCAGGTTGGAAACAAAGGCATAATAAACAGGGATTAACTCCATTTCCCCCATCATGCGACAGCTTCCTTCCCAGTGCTAGGCTGCAGAAGCCCTGGGATGACACTCTTTGCTCAGCTCACTAGTATTGCAGTTGCTGTGGCCTTAAATTGTCCCAGCTTTTGCTCCCAATGTTGACTTTTGAACACCAGCCAAGTGAATCCATTTTGATTTCCAAACAGTATTAAGAAGCTTGTTTAAAAAGCAATAACTTAACATGCTCCATTGCTTTTCTTGCAAACGCCGCCTCTTTTAAGTCCATCATATGAAGCTCTATTGCATGTGCCAGGGTTGCAGCTGGTTACTGATAATGCTGCTCTCCACTATGGACCAGCAAGTCTTGCTTTTTCCCTTTGTGTCATCATTGCAAGGACAATACTACATGGTGGTGCTGAGGATTTAGGGCTGAGTGTGGGCAGATCTGATCATGTGGCAGGATTTTAAGGACTCATGTAGGCTTTTTAGAGTGGGAACAGGCCATTAGAATACAGTTCCTGTAGTTTTCCCTGCCTCTGTTGAAAAATTGTGGGGAGCATGGGAACTGCTCTCAAAAGTGGGAACATCATCTCATTGCTTTCCTGTGCTCCCAGGTCTCCTGTAGCTGGATGCTTGATTGTAATTTTGTTGGCAGGGATCAGTTTTGGTTATATAGGGTCTGATGCCTATGGCCCAGCCCTAACCTAGAGTCATTAATGTGATGGAACTGGTACATTAGAGTTCGGCCACACTGGGAAGCTGAACCAGTTTGGAATGCAGATGCAGGGATTTCTGCCCTGCTGTGAAACCTTTAAAGGCTGATGTGGAGAATCCAGCTTTGTTCTGGAGCAAGTCCAAATCCCTCTTCCCACTCTGGTGGTGAAGCATGAGGTAAATAAAAACATAATTGTTATTTTGTGGAAGGGCTCTCAGAGGCTTTGGAAGCGAGGACGATGACAGCTACGGAGAGGGAAAGGCCAGAACAGTGGTGGCATTTGTTAAGCTGCTGTCAAGAAAGAGTTTACTCCGACCTTCTGTAACTTCATTTAAAATGTGATATAATTACTATTTACGCTACAGCCTAAAGCTGCTTCCTCTTTCCAGGGTAAGTAATTATGCCAGAAGCACATGGTTTACTCGAAGCATATCAGCCCAGGATATGGTCATTACCACATTAATAGGAAGTACCTTCAAATTGTTATACTTGGCAATAACCATATCCCGGTGTAACAACCTTCTTGCTATTCAGCTTGCGAGTTTATAAGCATCTTCTGATGAGAATAAACAGGAAAGCCCTGTTCCTCTCTCCCCCACCCATTGCTTTAAATACAATTAATTAATCTTAAGGATGGTTTTAAAGGAGGACCTAATCTGGAGACACTGCAGGTGACAGCAGTGTGTGCTAAAGGAAGGGATTTGTATTCGTTGCTGCTCAGTGTTCACCTGGTGCTGTTGCAGTGGACAACATGATGCTAATACACTGGTGTGAGGAATGGGAAGGTTGGAAGCTGCCTCTGTGGTACAGTAACTCCAAAACAGAGTCCATGTTCCCAGACAGCTTGCTGTCAATCCGTTTTGCTGCTCCGGGGTGGAGTATGCTACGCTGGGGTGAGTAATGGCCTTCTCAGAGGGTAGGTCACCAGGAGGAAATGCCACATCAAGTGGCGATTTAGTTCTGCAGCTTGACTTGGATGCTTGGCGGTGGCTGTTGTTGGCCTCCTGGACTTCTTATTGTAGCAACGACTTGTTTTAATTTCTCAAAGCACCATTTTTACTGACTTTTGTTTCCAATGAGAAAATATGTAAATTTTGATGAATCCAAGCTGATGTTAAAAGGCAAACAAGCCTCTGCATTGGAGGGGTTTAAGGAACTGGAGTTCTTTGGCTCTTTTTTCCTATGGGATTCAATCTGAGTCCTTGTCTCACTACTTTTTGCACTCCAAGCCTGTCTAGCTGGCTCTGCTGTGCAGGAATGCTCTGGTGGTACTGAATGCATGCTGCTTTCTGGCTGCTGTTGCTACACCAGTGAAACTTGCTCTTGCTTTTTTTTTTTTTTTTTGTTCCTCAAGAACCTGTTTGTTTCGGCTNAAGCTTCAAGAGGCAACCCTGGTGCACGCTGTTCCTGTCCCCAAAACTTGGAACTGGAAGGCAGCTTTGAAAGGGCCTCGTGAGTCCTGGCTGTCACAGGAGAACTGACTGGATAAACATTTCCAGTAGGATTGGAGAATTTCCTGAACACCCTGTGTTCCCTCTGAATCAGTGCTGGTGCGAGGGGGTATTCCCGGAGATGGCTGTGCCTGAGCCAAGCACATCTTGCCAGCTCCTTACCTAGGAAGCAGCAGACTTGATGCTGCACTCCTGTGGCTCCATGTGCTCATGGGGTTGGATCCCAAAGGCAGCTTCTACCTAAATACTGTCAGGGAGCTTCTCTGTTCCCTTGCGGTTATGAACTGTGAACTCAGGAGTTAGTCAGGTCTGTATCTCATGGGGATTAACTCTATACAACTCTGACTGTATTGGGTCTGGCCAGCAGATGCTAAGAGGGGGTAGCATAGCTACACAATGTTGTATTCGATCCCTTCAGGTCCCTCCATCTGCTTAAGAGTCTCCATCCGCTGCAATGCTGATGCCTTCTTGTCTGCAGCAGCTGCAGCTGTTAATTGCAGGAAAGAAAAACAGACTCATGCTTCTTGGAGAAAAGCTGCCTTGTCCCAAGGTGCATGTTGATGTATTTGGCCAGTGTGAAAAGAGCAGGACTGGAGCTGACTAACAGCAGTTGTTTTACATTTATCTACTTATTCCAGCATCGCTGTCACAGCTTCTTACTGCTTGGAATCCCATTCTGCTGTGAAGTCAGCTTCTCAGTGCTGTCTCGCCATACAGCTTCAGTATTTCCATGAAGATCTGTCCAGATATTCTTGATCATTAAAGCAAATGAGTATTTTCCTGTACTTGCTCTTACTCATGCTTCAAACAGAGATTAGGACCCAAGATGGTCACTGCTAGCAAGAGGTGGACATTTGGCAGGACCTGAAGTCCTTGTTTGAAGGCTGAAGGCTGCCATCAGCTGTGCTTTGGTGATGAAGTAATCCTTGGTGGGACTTTCTTATGGACAGTCTCTGCTCGCTTGTGTTGTGCTGTATGCTGGGGGAAAGCCTTGTCACACCACTGTCCTAGGCTGGGTATTGGGAAGAAAATAACAAATACTAATGCTGGAGAGGATGTGTTTAAAATTATCCTGGCCTGGAACTGGCAGCAGCCCAGGCTGCTCTTCAGAAGAGTAAAGCCAGGAAGGAGATTTCCAAGGCCTGACCAGGGCTCTTTGGCCAGGCCATCATGCCAATTCTGTTCTCATGATGCACAAGGGAGGAGAGACAAAATAGCTTTTAACTTTTTTTGTGTGTGAAGGGATTGGGAACATTTGCAGAAGGCAGTGGAGGGAGAATCTGCTTCTTTTGGGTGTTCTATGTTTTTTTTTCCCTTTTTTTTTCCTCTTCCATGCAGGTGGTTGCCATTAAGGTGAGGTGTGTTGTGAATTGCTATCTATTCCCTGGCATCCATTCCCCGGGCAGTTGTTTTGCTCGCAGCCGTTCTTGAGACAGCACCTGCATGTGCTCTGGGTCTGCCAGGTTTCCAAGCCAGTGCAGCCTCAGCAGCTGTGCTGGTGAAGGCAGGTGTCCACTGTAAAGGTGCTTTGCTTGGTTTTGCGTGGGGAGCAGCTTGTGAAAATAAGCTGTAAAACTTCAAAGAATATTTGGAGTGAAAGCAACATTCCCCTTGATGATGGAGAAGAGCTGCTGTTAACCTAACAAACTTTTTTGGGGTAGAAGAGGGATAGGATAGTACAATAATTTTCATAGCATATGCTGAGTGTTCTTGTGCATTCTTTGACTTTGGTTGGGGAAAAAAAACAAACAGGGAGACTTTTTCACTTAGAATCGTGACTTACAGGACAGTTGAGTGGCCCCACTGTCCATTCTCACGGTCTCTGTTGTACCAACTCTGCTTGTCTGACCCTTGGTAATGCGATTCATTTCATTAAGCCATGAGCAAACAACGCTTTTCTTCTGTCTGGATTTTCACCAGCGTATGGGGCTAAACTGACTGAGGGTGCATGTGAACTCCTCCCAGGCTGGAGAGCAGCAAGACTTGGGTCTGGGTAAGAGTAGGGTACCTTCAGCGGTAGTAGAATCAACTCACTGTCTCTTGAAGTCCCCCTCAAGAGGGTACATGAGTACCAGACCGGCGCTAGGTTCTGTTTTCACATTTTTAGTTAAGAACCTGGGACAGGCCACTTCCCCTGTATTTTTGAGGGTACCTTCTGATAAGTGTTCAATTATTTTTGTTTTCTGTGCTTAGTACTTAAAATGCTACTGGCTGTAAACCATACAAACACCACTTGATGTCTGTCTGCTGAAGTTACAATTGGTGTTAAATCCCTACTGTTTCTGCATGATTGGAAGCAGGAGGTGCTAATGCAAGAAACAAACTATAAGAAATAATAATGTTTTAATGTATTTTGGTTGAGGGAAAGATTTAATGACTTCCACTCATTGTTGCTTTATCTTTCTACAGGGATGTGAAAGCAGGAAATATTCTTCTTGGAGAAGACGGCTCAGTACAAATTGCAGGTAACTTTCCTGGTGGCCTTGGATAAACTTTAGTGGTAACTGTGTATCCAGATAGATGGTTTAATCTTCAGGAAGAAGCCTACATAAAAATGTTAGTTTCAAGAAGTCCCACGGTACTTAAAACAAACAAAACAAAACCAACAACACCAGAAAAATCCAACAAGAAACAAACCACAAACCAAAACAAACAAAAGCAACCAAGTTTGACGTCTTATCTTAAAATAACGTTCTTTGGAGTAATGACAATCAGCATGAATAAATCCTTTGACTGTTAAGTCCTTAGAATCAATAGATCAGATAAAATTCTTGGCATAAGCTAATCAGATTTTTAAAACAGCAAGCTCGTAGGCTTGGAAGTGGACCACATGGACCTCACTGATTTGTCACTGATGTGTGAGGTGGTTTTCAAAATGACTGTGGTGAACAGTAGCTAGGTTCATCAGCAGGAAATCTGTATGTTAGATGGTAAAAGGCACTTCGCCTTACCCAAAGATTTGCTGGTCAAACTGCTCACGTGGATGCTCCCTGTCTGCATGAGTTGAACCGAGTGGCAGGCTGCATGTCTGAGTGGCTGCCTTAACCCAGCCCAGACTGGCATGGACTGGAAGTCTTGGAAGCAGTCCTGCAAGCTGAGGGACAGAGCAGGGAAGACTCTTAAGACAGTTGCTTTAGCTAATACAGATGTGTCTGGAGGAGTGTCGTCTTGTAGTCACTGATGTATCAACATGGGTATGCTGGGAACAGCTCTTGGTGTGGATGGATTCTACGGCTGTGGAAAAGGGTGTGGTGGTGTTTGGTTTTGATTTGATTTGTTTGCTCTCCCCAGTACTACTCTACTGGTCTTTTATTTCATACACGTTCCTGCAGACTTCACTCTTCTTTCCAGAAATCAAGAATTATTATTATTGTAGATGATTAAGTAAGACAAGATTTTTGGGGAATACATTTAGAACCTGTAACGCTTGGTTTTCCTTGTCCCACTGTGCTGTTTTCTTTTCCTGAGTGCAGTTCCTCTCTGACTACCCTTCCCCTCAGGTCTCTGTTCTTCCCATGAATCTCGTGGCACGAGGACTGGAAAGGCACCACTTCTAGCTGGAGGGCAGAGCTCACATCTGGTCCTGCCATCTTGGCAAAGATCCTTGTATATGTTTAAGTTTTTCAGGCCGATATTAAATTGAAAAGAGCTGTATCTGTTCGTGACAAGATCTCTCTCTGTGTCCTGTCCTGCTGGTGGAAGCACAGCAGTGGGTCAAGCTGATGTGCTGGGGATTAAGGGACAGAGATTTGTGGCAATGATTGTCGTATCAGGCAGGATTGCATTGTTGCATTGTGAGGTGCTGAGAGGTATGGACTCCTTTGATGTATCTGTGCCGGGGTTTGCATCTTGGAATGAAGTGTAGATTTTCCACCAGGAGTCAGAACACATTGCAATGCACAGGTTTTTTTTATAGGTAGCTCTTCTCCCTCTGCAGAAGGCAATAAGCCCTTGGACAGGACGTAACACCTAAAATAAAAGACATCTGTTTAAAACCTGAAGTCACTTTGTTTCCCCTTTAAGTCTCCTGGTGCTCTTAATGCCTGATGTTATATTTCCAACAAGGTATAAATAATTCATCCTGTATGGCAGCTGATGGAAGGTAGCGAGTGGCTTCAAAAATGCTCAAAGGAGTAAACTTTATAGAGTGAAATCCTACAGTTTTTTTCCATAATGGGGCCAGGATGCAATGTTTTGGATTTGTAATTGGATGGAGCTTTAAATTCTGTTCTGGGAGAGGTTACAAATAGCTGTTGCATTAGAGCAATGCACTGTTATTCCAAGTGTTTCTGCCAGCCTTGTGTTTCAATTCCGCAAGGGTGCCAGAGCTTGGCCTTTTTTTTATTAAGGCTTGCTGGTAGTAGGTACCTGTTAATGTATTTTTCTCTGCTGAATAATTTTTAGTTGATATGTAGTTTTAAGGTAGTATGAATTTAGGTTTTAAGGTCTCGTATGAATTTCAGAGGATTTATTTTGTCTGTGACTCGTGCACATTCCCCTGGGCTGAACTGTCTAACTAGCAGTTTATAAGTGCAACGTTTAAATGATGGAATCCACCTCTGCGTATCCTGTGGAAGCAGCATTGCGAGATGTGCAAAGTTCCCTCTTTGCAATTCTTTCTGTGACCATGCAAAAAGACCAATGCTGTAATCTTTTGTGAGGCACAGCAGAGCGGCTAAGCTCAACCAAGGTCAGTGAGTTCACCTCAGGAGCAGGAAGCTTGTTTCTGTGAAGGCAGCTGATGGCTTGAAAGAAACAAAAATAAACTGAATACTAGAGAAGAGCCTGACCTGGTCATAACATGAGATTTTGTTTCCGTGAGAATTTCTGACACTTAAGCTTCCTCCTGACTGAGAAAGAAAGAGCAAAATTTCTTGTGAGTTTTTTGAGGGGGAAAAAATGCTGAAAGCAAACCAGTCCCAATAAAGTGAGATCAAAACACTTGTCTCTGACAATAATACTAATGCATATTATGAATAATTCTGTTGATCACTGAGTGCTTCAGTTATCAGCGGGATGACATCACTGTGTTCCCATGGAACAAACGTGTTAAAGTTTCACCAGAAAGTTACACCATGAGGGGAAAAAAAATTGATCAACCGTGGAATGAAGCCTGAGGGTTAGAGTGAATGAGGCACCTCCCTTGAAGGAGCTGGTTTGGTGGACATAAAAATGCAAATAATGCAGCAGGAAAGAATTACTTCAATTCTTTTGTAATGGCTCATTTCCCTTCTGCCATCCCTCCATCAAAACTGCCTGCGAACAGTTGTGAAGGTCTTACCTAGTGTTTGGCTTTTGTGATCTCCTGTTCCTGTGTGTTTCCTGCTGCTCAACACAATTCATGTTTCTTGTCTTGGAAGAAATGTAAATCTTTAAATGTAAGGAAGGTATATCTCAAACTGGAAATCCTTTGAGGAAAAAACAAAGCTGCTTACAAGGTTTGGAAAAAAAGTGCTTGACCCTGTGGTGGAGGAAACCCCACTGCTGGGCTGTACCTCCACAGCACGTCAGTGAATTTAATTACTTGGGAAACTCACTGTATAGAACTTGTGGCAGTGATTTTGCTGCAGGATTATGCAGTTCTAGACAGTGAAAACTAAAGCCCCTTTCATTAGGCCAAGTTCAAGGTCTTGCATGTGGGTTAGGGCAATCCCAAGCACCAGTACAGGCCGGGTGGAGAATGGGCTGAGAACAACCCTGAGGAGAAGGGGGTATTGGTTGATGAGAAGCTCACCATGAGCCGGCAGTGTGCGCTTGCAGCCTGGAAAGCCACCGGGATCCTGGGCTGCATCAAGAGCAGTGTGACCAAGCAGAGCAAAGGAGGGAATTCTCCCCCTTTACTCTGCTCTCGTGAAACCCTCCCCTGCAGTGCTGGGCCCAGTTCTGGAGTCCCCAGCATAAGAAGAACATGGAGCTGTTGGAGCAAGTCCAGAGGCAGCCATGAAGATGACCAGGAGGCTGGAGCACCTCTGCTATGGAGACAGGCTGAGAGAGTTGGGGTTGTTCAGTCTGGGGAAGAGAAGGTTCTGGGGAGACCTTAGAGCACCTTCCAGTGCCTGAAGGGGCTACAGGAAAGCTGGAGAGGGACTTGTGACGAAGGCATGGAGTGATAGGACAATGGAAATGGGTTCAAACTGAGAGGGGGGAGATTTAGATTGGATATTAGAAAGAAATTCTTTGTCATGAGGGTGGTGAGACACTGACCCAGGTTGCCCGGAGAAGCTGTGGCAGCCCCCTCTCTGGCAGCGTTCAAGGCCAGGTTGGATGGGGCTTGGAGCAACCTGGTCTGGTGGGAGGTGTCCCTGCCCATGGCAGGGGGTTGGGACTGGATGAGCTTTAAGGTCCCTTCCAACCCATACCATTCTGTGGTTCTGATCCAATCTATGTAATTCTATTAAGGCTGAACAGAGACAGTGACTTGATGAAGGGGAGCCTGACGTTTCTCAGGTTCTGTTTGTCATTCCGAATTGGTAGCTGCACGTTGGATGTGGAAGCCACTGTGGGAGCTCTTTGAGCTGGGAGGAAGCAGATAAGTGAGGGAGGAGAAATCTGAGTTTGGGGACATTTTCTCAAAGTAGGAATTCTAAAAATTCCTCTAATGGCCTGTGTAAACACCCAGCTTCAAACACCTCTCCGAGTTCTGTATTTTTGCATAGTATTTTTGCTCATACTCTGTCCGTTTTTAACTGTGTAGCTCCTTTTGCTTTTAAAATGTGCATCCACTGAATCAAGGCATAAAACTGCCTTTAGCAGATCCAGCTGACAGTGAGAACTAAACTGAGGTTGTTTGTGTCTATCTTAACATTTTTTTTTCCCTTCTTTTCTCCCAAGGGCACTGGCTTGGGCTTGTGGCTTGGCACCAACTTTTTGGAGCCTGTTATAATTCGGCGAGTATCGCTTTCTCAGTTTGAAGTGTTTTCCTGCACATTGAATTAATCTATCTTCTGGAGAGAGCAGGGCTCTTTCCCAGATACCATTGTTCGGGGCTGTGCTGACGGTGGTTGCAATGTAAATTGAGATAGCTGTGTTCTTTTGTGTTCCAGCCTCTCCATGGCAATTATTGTATTTTTTTGTTTAATCAGAACATAAAACCTCTTTGCCCTGGCATTTATTGGCTCCCTGGAGTCTAAAAGCTGCACGAGGAGAAACACTCTTTGTCAACATAAACTGCCTCAGCACCAATATTGCTGCATAAACCAGGAGACTTTTCTCACAGTAAGCAAGGCTTAATATTCTTCAGTTTATTTAACTGTGCAGGCCCTGTAAATTATTGTGAAATTAAGTGAGAGTATTGATAGACTTGGAAGGGGTGGGAGAGGTTGTGGGAAACTCTCCCAGGGTGCATGAGACTTGCTTGGTATGAACCATACTCCAAGCGTAGCACGATTTTAGCATCCTACTGGGGCTGGGGGAAGACTAAATCTTTTTTCCCCCTGATTTTATCCACTGGGATATTAAATAATGCTACCACCCACTCCTCCATGATTGTATGTGAAGAAGCAAGGGTCTACTGAAGGTTGAAAGGCACACGTCCCTCCACGTGTGGGGTTTTTCTGTTGTAGCGACACCACATGTTGGGGTTTTAAAACCAGTCAGATTATTGCCATGTACTCCGGGAGGTGCTCGGTGTGCCCGATGTGTCCCGGGCAGCTCGTGTTGCCAAGCAGTTGAAGTAGATTGAGATTTCACTAAGTTGTTCAGGACTTGCTAATTGATGCTGGGCAAATTGCCTAACCCTTCTGGCTTTATCTATTTATAAAATGGGGATAGTTAAGGCCAGGCAAAACTTGTGTAACTGAATTTGTGTAACTTTCCACAAATCCACGCCAGCTTGTCACCGGTTCGCTGTGTTCCTGACTGCTCTTAATTCATTGTACAAAAATAGCGCTCTACATAAACATAGAGCTATGATACAGGCAGTGTCATTCCCCCACTTTCCCTTAGGAAACTCTAACTTGGGGAGATTAAATTGCTTTAACAAGGGGCAAGATTGAGTTGCTTTAGCTTGAGTGCTGGTCACAGGGCTGACTCAAGCAGGCGGAGTGGTATTGCAGATGCCTCTGAGCCTCTTCTCTCTTTCAGGAAAGGGGCACAAGTATTTTTCTCTGTGGTTGATGGAGAGTTCTGGCGCCTTCCCTGCAGTGTCGTGATGTGAAGTAACTTATCCTTTGTGTCACTTGCAATATCTTCATTTCCTGAAGACATGTAGCGCTATTTGGTTGTTGAAACCACTTGTGAACTTCTCCAAGGCTGATGGCTTCGCCCAGCCTGGGCTTTGTCATCCTTAAGTTACTTCATGCAGTATCAGCCTATCTTTATTAATATGCTGTTGGGGCTCAGTTTTATATGTGATCTGTATAGATCTACCTTCCCCAATGAGAATTTGAGAGAACAAGTGTATCTTTATAGATCCAAACCCACTTTATAACCATATAGTCTTTAAAAAGACTTCTGACTTCTAGATTTGGATAATACAATCTAACTTGTGATGCTGTAGAGATGTATCTTCCCAAGGTACACAGCAGCAATGGCGCCCGTGGTGATGGTGTCCTGCCACAGCTTTTTTGCCTTGGTGAGTTGCTTAGGTCTTTGTTTCTGCAATGCAGAAGACTAAGAGGAGATTTTTCCTTTCAGCTTTTGCATTTCCTGAATGGCCAGAATAGTTTTCAAGTTTGACAACTTGGATACCTTAATAGCAGCAATTGTTGCCTAATACTGTGTTTTTTCACACTACCCTGCAACTTCATTGCTACCGTAGAGTGTTTTGTAGGGTGTGTGGTTTGCAACACATGATGTTTTGACTGAAAAAGGCAAAATCAGCTGTATTTTCTGCAGAGCCTGGCCAGGCAGAATTGTCATTCCTATTCTGGGTTGGTTTTGCTGTGATATGAGAATCTGGAGACTTATTTTTTTTGAAGTCTCTGGTTTACAGGTCCATCAGATTAATCTTCTCTACATTGCTTCAGGAGGAGGATAAAAAAAAAGATCCTACCACTTGCATTCAGACATCCCAGAGACCATCACTTGCTAGCAGACTGCAGAGAGTCTGCGATTTTCGGGCTCCTTTAGAATATCTAACAGTCGTTTGATTCCCAGCAGTGGTGATTACTGGTATTGCAAACCGGGACTGGACACTTCCCTTTCCTCTTTGTTTCTGATGATGCAGTCCTTTCTGTTTATCACGATAGTGAGCCAATATAAAGTACAGGCTGCCAAGGAAGAGTATGAATGTAAACACTCTTGAGCTATCCTACCTCTGGAATTTCATGGCTTTCCCTGTTTTCTAGAATTAAATTAATTTGCCATAACCTAGTTCTGTTTTAGCCCTTCCGAGGGCAGTTAACAATGGCAGAGGGAAGGAGACGCAGGTTGTACTGACTGCTCTGAACTAAGAACTGAACCCGAACTTGCAGTGAGGATTTGATTTTATTGCTTTACAGGTATTTCCTGAGAGCGGCCACATGCTTATCTCGATATCCGGGACGTGGATAAAGCTAGTAAGATGACATTTGAGGAGGCTGGTTCAAAGTCATTCCTTACAGCAGAGTTTGTGCCTGTGTCAGCCCACTGGAAATGAGGGGAAATTGATTGGGAAAACATTGAATAAATCAGCCATGTAACAGAACGCAATTTAATTCGGTTTAAGCTTTCTGCTGACCTCAGATGGCAGATGTAGGGGCACAGTTTCCAGCTGGAATTTATTAAACCCCTGTTTGATGTGAAATGTGGTAAACGCTGTGTGTGCTGTGTAAAGGGCTTGTGTTTTTACTGCTGGAATGCTTTTGCTTTGAATGGCATTTCCTTTACCCTCAGAATGACTGCATGGAAACTTGAGGTAAGACAATACACACAAGTTCAAATACAGCACATCACAATAATATACTGATGGCACTCGGACAAGTTTCTATTAATATTATCTTATTTAAAAGAACTTCTAATTGCAAGGTCTATTGTTCTAAGCACA
Source organism: Aegotheles bennettii (assembly GCA_013398125.1). NCBI lineage: Eukaryota > Metazoa > Chordata > Aves > Caprimulgiformes > Aegothelidae > Aegotheles > Aegotheles bennettii. The sequence continues at coordinate 38,580 of VZRW01009274.1, read as the reverse complement.
AGAGCAAGAATTCCTGTAATGAGGGGGAAAGTGCAAGTAATTTTTACTCTGAACTTTTTAGGAAGCTCCCTCTGCTTACAGAGAAAAGCAGAGATGCTGGGTATGCACACGGAGGAGCTCAAAGGAAAATCGCTGTTGCAAAAAGTCGGTTTCCAGAAAAATTGCAGTGGTGACGGGGTGGTAGTGATCCATCTAGATGTGCTAAAACTTCTAGGTTAGCAGGAAGACAAGGTGCCCTTGGAAGAGATCAAGGCAGCACATCTAGAAGAAGCTGCACCCTAGATAGACACTTGCTAGTACTTGTTTTAGCCCCGTGATTTCTGCGCAACTTTTTTAATGTCAACTTTCAGTTACCCATGTCTAGTATTTTAGCAAGCGCTAAGTTCCTGTCCTTGGAAGTCTCTTAACTAAGTGGGCTGGAAGCTTTCAGCATCTTGCTCTTCTGAGTGATAATTTCAGTGGTGTTTCTCAAATAATGAAAGGCTGTTGGGATGGGGCTCACTGCACTGCTGGCGTGATGCAGAGGGAAGGCTTGGGGCTGTCCTCACACAGATGCCATTGCTTGCAAGTTGTAGAGGGACCTTTTGTTGCCGTTGGTTCCTCAGTTAGGATAACATCCTTAACCCATGGAATAACTCTTTGGCACCTCTGAGTAAAAATCCTCTACATTTACAGTTAAATATGTCAGGCAGCTGAGTTTCAAGAGTTTCCAAACCAGTTGTGGTCGATAATGTTCTGGTTTTATGTGAAATAGCCCTTGAATTTCAGAGACTTATCCTCAAATCCCATCATCAATCTCAAAAATGGCATTTAGGATTTTGATTGCTTGTACTATGCTTAAAAAAAGGGGAACATTACATAAGCTTGAGCTATGAAGAATGACTCCTTGCAGGTTTGTAATTCTTCAATACATAAGCAATGTAGTTTAGGCAGACTAGAAAAAAATACTTGTACCGTTTTGTGTTTACAGCTTCCTTGTCACCTGATTTATTTTACTTATTTTTTTTCCTCCAAGGAAAGTCTGCCATCCTCTCTTGAATGATTTAGTGCCAAATCTTTTGTAACACTCTTCTCCGAGCAAACACTGCATCCCTGGACACTGCTTGCTGTTCACAGATCCTGTTTTCCATGTCATTCTTGGTTGTGTAAAACAGTGTTATTTTGGAAAGCATAGTTTTCATGTAAAGGAATGGTTTACTTTAATCCAGTTGCCAGCGAGTGCATGGGGTATCCCTGATGTTTCAGGTGGGGGTAATGCTGCACAGGGTGTGAATGCCTGTTTGCAAGGCTTCCCCTGGGATGGTTGGGCTGGTTAGTGCCATGCGCTGCTCAACTCAGTAATGTTGCTGTATCATCAGGACCTGATCCAGGTTCCTGTTAAAGCACTGAGCATCTTGGTAGTGGAAGATTACCAAGCAAAGCATATTCTGGTAATAAAGCATCCAGAAGAAGGGGCTGATGCCTCCACTCTGCAGGATGCAGCTAGGACAGTTAAACGTTACAAAGCCTAGTAGCTTCTCCTGTACTCCATTGCTGCAAATATTAACAGGATGCTAATTGGAGTTGCAATATTACTTGTTATGTATGCATACAAATGGGGCACAGCGCTGGCTGTCAGAGGCAGGTTTGTACAGTAGCAGTTCTGCTGGGGGAGCGCGGGCGTGCTGTAATGTGGCCAGTGGGCCGTAATGGAAAGTGGAATTTTCCTCTCTGCCGGCCAGCCCTGAAAGCTCTGCTGTCCCCAGGAACTGAATGGTGGACTAGAGACCATTCATGTACCAGCACACTTACTGTTGATCATTCTTCGTTTATTAGGAAACTCCTCATGCGTAACTGTATGATCTGGTACTTAATAGGTGGCTGGGAATATGAGGGGAAAGAGGGGACAACCCTTCTGTTTGCTTGGGATGTGTTCTTAATAAAATCTGGTTTTGTTTTCTTTTCAGACTTTGGTGTTAGCGCGTTTCTGGCCACTGGCGGTGACATTACCAGAAATAAAGTCAGGAAAACTTTTGTGGGCACACCTTGCTGGATGGCACCAGAAGTTATGGAGCAGGTTAATTGTTTTTCCTAGTATCCTATTGTTTTTCCTAGTATCTTTTTAGCTGATTTGCACTTGGAATTCCCTGTTGTCAACAATGGACCTATTTACATCAAACTAAGATGATAATTTGGCATCCCCTAAGGCTTTCTTAAAACCGCAGGATTTTCTTTGATTTGTCTGTTGCAGCCAAGCTTGTGCTGGGGAATATTAAATGTTCAGTAGGTTTTTGCCCTGTTGCTTCACTTTGGGCTCCTGCCTAAGGTAAGGATGAGACAGCTCAGCTGTTGCATAAAGAAGATTAACCTGCCCATCCCTCTTGCCTAAATGTGGGGTAGAATATAAATAGTTTCACAAGTGGTAAATAGGCACATACACAGCTCGGTAACATGTTCCTCTGCGTTTGCAAACATCAGAATTTGGGGTAGCTAATTGCAGTGTGTCAGAAAGGGGTGTTATTACAGTAAAATAACATGTAGTTGATTTTATTCAGCTTTTTAGTTTCTCTTGGCTTGTGAGGATCCAGGCTGTAAATACTGAGGAATGCTAGCCTCTCCACTTCCCTCCTCTGCTTTCTTGGCTGGCTACAAGATGCCATACTTCTTCCTATTAGGTGGAGATCTATCACTTTTTGTACCCCACTATTTCTAGACTAAACTTACAGAAGGTTTTTCTGTGTGACTTCTGATGAAGGCCACCTAGAAACTTCGTTTAATGTAAAATATCATTGTACATTTCTAAGCAAGATTCACAAACAAAACTAACTGCACTCCTCACAGGTCATCTGCAGTAGCTGTCTATTGTCCACTGAGGTTCAGTGCCATAAGCATTCTGAAAACTATCCCTTATCCCCTTAAAAACAGTTTGACAGAGGGCTGGAGTCAGGGATTAATTTTTGACCGGTGCACTGGTGGTACTTAGGATCAGTACTGACGATCTGAGGGCTGGAACACCTCTCCTGTGAAGACCTGCTGAGAGAGTTGGGGTTGTTCAGCCTGGGAAAGAGAAGGTTCTGGGGAGACCTTAGAGCACCTTCCAGTAACTGAAGGGGCTACAGGAAAGCTGGAGAGGGACTTTTGACAAAGGCATAGAGTGATAGGACAAGGGGGGAACTGTTTCAAACTGAAAGAGGGGAGATTTAGATTGGATATTAGGAAGAAATTATTTCCTGTGAGGGTGGCCGAGGTTGCCCAGAGGATCTGTGGCTGCTCCCTCCCTGGCAGTGTTCAAGGCCAGTTTGGATGGGGCTTGGAGCAACCTGGTCTGGTGGGAGGTGTCCCTGCCCATGGCAGGGGGTTGGAACTGGGTGATCTTTAAGGTCCCTTCCAACCGAAACCATTCTGTGATACACCAAGCAGAGATAGATCTGGTTATAAATGATTTTCTGTTTTTAATTTTCTCCTTCCAGAAATCTTTGAAGCAAAAATACTTTGTGGAAACATAGTTTTATTGAAGTAGACCCATCTTGTTACTTTTTCCTTGCTGTTCACAATAAAATATTTTGAAGCTTAGGAGGAACTTGGGTAAGACCCCCACATGTAGGTATCTAAAATGAAATGCAGCTAAAACAGTGGTAGAACTTTAATGCATTTTTTCCTATATCTAAAACTTCTTCAAGGATTGAGATAATTTTGGAGTAGCTTAAATATACTGTTGATGAAAGGCTTTTTCAATTTTTATCCTTTTCAGTGGCTCCCCATGGTGTCATTGAGGGGCCGGTGTGTTACAGCAGTCCTCCAATCTCCTCAGAGTATGAGTAACACCATAGAGTACAAGACACACTCCCCAAGGCAGGAGCTGTCTTTGTGAACTTGCTTCTGAAGTGCTTCACTGTCTCACATACTTCTGGATTTTAAATAAAAATAGAGTAGTCAGTGTTTCTAAAGCCAGATCAGAGTTATCCCTTACATCTTCTGTCCTTTGTATGCCTGGTTCACAGGGCACAGCAGGCTGTCCAGGACCTAATGGTGCTGCTCCAGGCTCATTTTGGTTAGGGTGGCTACAATCCTCAGGGCAACAGGGAAAAAAAAGATCTTAAAAGGTGTTAAAAAGGGGAAATAAAGGTTTTGATGATAAAGGGGCAATTCTTGATGCAACAGATGTGTTTCCAAGGGAGGCAGATTTTCTAGGGTGTCCAGTACTGTCATGAAGGCTGTGCACATCTAACTTGTTGCAAACATTGGATGGTAAGGAGATATTTTGGGTGCTGCTGTGAAATCCTTGTGTCCCTTTGCATCATCGTGCTGCCTTCCAGCAGGTGTCACTCTGAGCCGCTATATCCAGGTCTGGGAAAAAGTTGCTGTGGGTTATAAAGCGTTTGATACGCAGATATTATCAACCTGATTCTGTGTGGTTTACTTCAGCATCATTAAGTTCCTTTAGCGTGTTAATACATGATAGTCTGGCATTGTCTTTTAATGTACCCTCACTTGATAGTTTTATAGCAAAAAAAAAAAGTTGATGAGAAAAATAAACGTGGCTGTGAACTGACTGCAGGGTGGTGACTAATTTGTATAGGACAGATGTCAAGATGAACTGCTGGGGACAGTTTTGAACTTCATAGCTTTCATTTTAAATAGGATTGTATGATAAAATGAAAAAACGCACTCCACTTGTCGTGGTTTGAGAACTGTTAAAATCCCAGTTGGGAGTGGGGAGCTGCACAGTGTATAGATGTGCTGCAAGACTAACCCAAACAAATGTCCTAAAGTTGTTATTAAAACCTAAAAATAGCTTTGTGGGGAGAGGGGGAGGAAACCACTCTTACAGTGTATTTCTTCCTGCACTGTGTTCTTTTAAATTATACTAGATAACTGTGCTTGTTCAGTTAAATGACTTGAAATCTGTTCATAATCATGGCACTTCAAGAAACCTTTCAGGCCTTTAAGGCTCACGAAAATGATGCCTACAGAGTTCAAGAAATTATTACAAGATATAATTTTCTCCTGCTATAATAAATCTCAGCTCAACTATAGTATTACATGAAAAATAGTGCACGAGGGCTTTTGGTTTGCCAAAATTCGAGGTAATTTTAAAGGTAGTTTGGGGAATGATTTTGGCTCCATCGCAGTGAGTGATGAGTGCTCCTAAAGCTTGTTAGCTTAGCTGAACACAGTATCCCGATTAGCTTTGCTCCGATTCAGTGCTCATTTTTCCATAGTCTAGCAAGAAGAAATACAAACCATTGTAAGCAGCCAAAACGCTTTGATTTTTGTAGCTCTTGAAGATAGTACATAATGTCTCTCCCCTGCAGCAGAGAAAGCGAGTGCCAAAATGTTACCTAATGATAATGAGGAAGTAACCACTTTGGCCTATGAAATATTTTTTCCCGTGCATGAGGGGAAGTAAATGCTATAAATTTTCCTGAACAAGCCTGTGTTTAATGTCAAGCACAGAAGCTACTATTAATTAGCGAAGGGAAACATTAGTCTGCTGACAGGAATGAGGGGCTTTTTACTGAGCCGGTGTGTCCTGATGTTCCAGGGTTGAGCATGTTTGCAGTCAGATTGATTAAGCGGTTGACTAAAAGTGTAGTGAGGCATATGTTCCAAGGGGATAACGGTCCATCTATTAACTGCGAGAGTTTCATTATACTGTTTAATGACTCTGTCTTTGTGTGGAAGTCGGAGCCTGGGTTAACCCAGTGCCCTTGTATGCTCTACATATGAAGAGGTTTATGGCAGAGCAATCCTAGTTGCACAGTCCACAACCATAGTTTTTACCAGACTGTGACTTCTAAAACACCTCCTTGAAGGTATAAGGAGCTCAGGGGGAGAGAAGGGGGAAGATGTTCTTTTCCTCTCCTAATGCTATAGTTCTGGTCTTTCTAATTTTGAGGGGAAAGGAAGGAAAGAATGTTTAAAAAGGCTGAAGAAAAGGATTGTAGCGTAGGATAGCAAGAGGCACATACTAACATTCATTCTCTAATTTTTTTCAGGTTAGAGGTTACGATTTCAAGGCAGACATCTGGAGCTTTGGGATCACTGCTATCGAACTGGCTACGGGAGCAGCTCCTTACCATAAATATCCACCAATGAAGGTGAACAAGTCTCCAGATACTTGTGCAGGACAAGAGATCAGTGTGTTCTGGGGGTGTTTCCAAGAATTTGGCCAGCACATTTTGATCAAGAGTTTGTCCCCTCAGCTTGCACTTGCAGATCATGATGTTCTTGGATTTATTTGAAGTCACCTTTTAAAAATACTCCACTTAATCAGCATTGTCTGAAACTGTGCAGTTCTTACTTAAATCTGAGTCTCACCGGGGTCACCGTTCTTGAGGTGAAGTGCTGTGTGTTTTAATTCTGGAGCCTCTGAAGGTAGCAGATGTTTTTAGGGCTATAAGTAATGATTCAGAGCATGATATCTGGCATCCAGTGACACTGGGATGGGGAGCCATTCCTTTTCCTGCACTGATAATCCTTCTTGATACCTTTAAGAAATCCTATTACCAGTTATCCAAAAGAATGTCTGTCTTTGTTTAATGCCAACACAGTCCTGTCAATCACTGAACCAGTGGAAAGTACCACATCAGTATGAAATGGTGTGGTATTGGCAACATTAATATTTTATTGAAGTTGAGGTGGAGGAAATGTTTGTGTTTAAACACTGACACTTAAAAAATATTTTTAAAAGATCTTGAACTTTAGATTGCCTTATAGCTTGGCTACCTTTCCCTGTTTCTTGAACCATGAGCTATTTCCAACGTGCTGCTCTTTCAGGGAGTCTACATCTTAAATTTAACAGAATTGACCCTGTCAGTTGAGGTCTGAAGCATCCTGTCCTTTTGCTGAGCTTTGAGATCATCTTCTCTAGCCCCTTCATGAGATCTGATGGAGTCCTGTCTCTAATCATGAAACTCTGAGCCCCTTTGGTCCACCCTCTTGAAGGCCACCTCACTTCTACTCCTGGATTGTGTGCTCCCTTGGAGCAAACAGGAGAGGGTGAAGAGCCCTTTCAGTAACCCCATAGCTTATGGTTGAACTAGTTACCTTGGATATGAGGCCTGTGGGTGCCAAGTTCCTCAATTTTAGGCACACCATGGGGCAGGTTTTTCTTTTCTGAGTCTTTTAACTACTTGCTATGCAAGTTAGGTGCCACCTCTTTAGGACCTGGGTGCATCCCCTCCCACCCTGCAATTGCAATAGCATTTGGGAGTCCAATAGCTCCTAACTCATTAAGCAACAGGCACATCCATGTATGACTTTAAATGCCAGGACTTTGCACTGGTTTAACTCTTGTAGGACAGAATTGGTTTTAGGATGTGTGTCATCTCTGTGCAGAGGCTGAGTAGCTGAGTGGATCAGAAATGCCATTAAAGTTGGTACCATATCATGGCAGATCATGGCAGAGCAGTGAAGAGTACATGGAAACATGTTGCTGATTTAGCTGTTGCTGTTTTCATTGATATTTCTGTGCTCTAATTGGTAGCATTTTACAGTATCTTGTGCAAGCTGTACTTTGTTGTGCTTTGAATGCATAGGTTGTAGCTTTGAATACAAAGATCACCTATCTAGTATCGTGTGTTGGCATATGGTAGATGGAATTGAATCTCCAATTCCGTTAGGTTGTATGGATTCCAGTCATTCAGCCTGTGAGAGGACTTGTGTTTTATTTATTGAGTGTAATTGTATTTCATTGCAGATTAATTTTGTTATGCAGCAAAATGACCTATGCATTAAGTAACTCTCCAAGGAGAGGGGAAGAAAGGCAGGGAATGCTGTCATGGACTGTATAATTTCAGCTAGATTGATGGGCTCATGCTGCCCTAAGCAGCGTAGCTCTTGAAAGCTATTTAAATGTGCTATGTGCTGTTTTCTTTTCTAAAAATAGATATTCATGTGTATGTAGGTGACAAGTGAAAATGGAAATGAGTAATTTTCTTCCTTTCCTTCAGAATATCTGTGTGTGAATGTGAAGGAAATAATCAGCTTGGCTTGATGGGTACTTGTGTGAGAAATGGCTTCCCCTGCTGTATTTTATTTTTAATGTCGCCCTTCTGCTTTTACATTGATTTGATTGTTAGCTAAGGAATACCTGCAGGGAGCTCTAAACAGAGCCTTTGAATCAAATGCCTCAAATGAGGAAGACTGGTAGAAGTTCTGCTGTGCTTACACCTTGAATCACATCAAACAGGCCTGAGAGCACATCCCAACCTTGTGTTTGCCCCCCAGACCATAATGTGGGCCAGGAGAGGCCATGGAAAACAGCAGCATAAATTGTTTGGTGTAAATTAGCCTGGCTTCCCAAGGAGAGGAAGTGAAGGTAACACTCTCTAGATCCTGTTGTACAAGTCTTGAACCTCTCAGCTGACAGGCAGGATTTGAGGTGGTGTAAAGGTTTTGAATATAATTGTTTCTACAAAGTTGGTGAATGTGGAAAGCAGAGGGAAGAGGAGACACCCTGTAATTGCCTTGAGGGAAAGGTAGGTGAGGTTTTGCTGTCTGGTGAGTGCAAGGAGACTGACTTGTAAGTAACTTCACTCTGAGCTCAGGCAACCCTCAGAGTACCATTGTAATGAAACAGTCCTGGTTGACTCAGATGCTTGATGAAAATGGCTGTTTAAAATAGTGTTCCTGAGATCTGTCTCTAACAAAGGCCAAGAAAAATCTCATTGCCAATAGATATAATTCTTCCAGGTTTTAATGCTGACGCTACAAAATGATCCTCCATCTTTGGAGACTGGTGTGCAAGATAAGGAGATGCTGAAGAAGTACGGGAAATCATTTAGGAAGATGATTTCATCATGCCTACAAAAAGATCCCGAGAAAAGGTAAGAACAGGCAACACCAAAATAAATTAAAAAAGAAACTAAAACCAAACTACAAAACTCACTGTATTCCTTATTTTTTAAAGTTGGTACACTCTCTAGCCCTCCAGCCTTTCAGTCCCAATGAACACAGCAGTCTTGCTGTGTGGCAACAAATTCTCTTGGCTGTCCTTATTTTTAAGGATAAATGCCTGGCGTTGTGCCTGGCCAGGACACACATCTTCCATTTGGGTTAATGAGAGTGCATCCCAGTCTACTGCATGTGTAGTGCCATTCTCCTCCTTGCCACCTCCAGCAGGTGACTGCAGTTCATGTTTTGTTCCCACTCAGAACTGCTCTGTGTTTATACACCAGAAATTACAGCGTTGGGCAATACGTGTTTACTTGTGAAGCTTCATAAATAAACTACTTAAAATTTGCTGGTGCAAAGAAGGCTTTCAATGTCATTTTGACTTGCTTAATTGTAAGTTATTTTTGGCTTGGGGGGAGTATCAGGAAAAACACTGGCAAATTTACCAATGTGTTTTCATCAATGCCAATTGCTTAAGTGACCTGATGACACTTTCAGTTGTCCTCGTAGCAGTAGCTTGACTACTCAGTGATGTTAGAAATACTACCAAGGGGGTGGTGGATGTGTTGTGGTTCCCAGGACAGCATTTTATCGTTATGTTATGGCATTGTTCAAAGCTGTGTGAGGGTCCAGTTGTGCACAGTGCAGTTTAAAACCCACAGCCTGTCATACAGGATAGCTCAGATGTCTGTGGAGGACAGGCAGAGCCTTTGCCAGTTTGTGAACCTGTTTAAAGGAGTGCTCATACTGCATTAAAAGTAGTGTTCCTTAAAATGCGAAGGTAAAGAAACAAGCATTCCCACAGATCAGTTTTTATACCCCTTTGTTTTCTTGGCTCCTCAGTAAGCAGACTAATTCTGAAAAGGAAAAAATCCCTTTATAAAATAATGATAATTAAGACATTTTTCAGTTCCCTCTTGTGACAGTTCCAGGAGCAAAGGCTTCTCACGCATTGTGAGATGGGATCTCTCTTCTAACAAGCTTTACACTTGAAATGCTTAATGAATCTAGTGGAGTGCTTGATAAATGCTGATAGCAGGGTTCTTTTCCCAGTATGATGTTTTTTCTCCTTTCTAAAGCATATCCTATCCCTGCAGGTTAGAATGCGTGCTGATCAGAATTAAGCATAATCACTTTGAATCCCAGCATACCCCTTCTCAAGTACCACTAACAGCCACTGTCATCCTGATTTTGGGAGCAGGAGGTTGACCCATAAAGAGCAACTGACAGATATCAGATATGCTTATGCAGATTGTATGGGTTCTCAGAGAGAAGCATTTAGTGCAATTGCCTTTTAATTATTTTTGGGGCTCCCTTGCTATAACGTTGATGGCTTTTGTTGGAGTAGTCTGGGGTGAAATAAGCCCTGTGATGGATGGCCTTTGCAGGTCACTAATTAATCTCTGTTACTATTTAAGCACAGTTTGCAGTGTGGAAAATGCTGTAAGCTGGTGACCTTCTCATGTAGGGCTGACTCTTTAGAGAGCTTCTAAACTGACCAAGGGATGGCTTTTTCCAGTATTTATCCTGAAGTCTAACTTTAAAAGAGAAAATAGTTTGTATTTGTTCCTTTTCTATTAGACAAAGGTCAATTGTCCCGCCTGTGTTTAATAGAACTAATTACACATGTATAATCAAGTATCTCTGAAATAACTGTTCCTTGCATGTGGCAAGTATTGCACTCCTGCTGCAAGTGGTGTTCCTTCGTTTCAATTTTGAGCAAATTGTTTCTGTGATCCTATCAAACTGGCTTTGAGAGACTCAAGTTCGGCATCAATATGGGAGGAACTTCTGCCCCCCAGCACCAAGTCATTCACTGCTCTTGAGCAGAGTAGGCTTTGATCAGAATACATTGAGTGTTTAAAAGACTTCTGGTGTAAAATTTACTTGGAATACGCTGACTGATTTTTAGGAAAGTTGGTCAGGAGAAGCTGATGCCCTTATGAGACACCACGCAACAACAAGCTGCAGCAACCTGGAAGACTCTTGTGTTGAAAGGGACCATTTATAATTGTCTTTTCTGTTTTTATTGACAGACCAACAGCAGCAGAGCTCTTAAGACACAAATTTTTCACGAAAGCAAAGGTAAGGAAGCACTTCCTAAACGGATCTGTGGGGAGGGTGTTTCAGAAGTATGATACGTATAGTGAGAGCTTCGTTGGCTTGAGTGTGGGCTGTTTCACTTAGGACCAGCATAGCTGAGGGAGTTGAATGGGTCATTGTGAACGACCAGAATGAAACCCCTCTCTGTACCTCCTCATGCATGCTGCTATTAAGATAAATTATCTAGAAATTCTTGAGCATTTAAATGTTTTCAGTGTTTTGGGGTTTTTTTCTTCTCTTGTAATGGTGCCATTCTGGCTGCCTGTCCAACCATAAAGGTCTCTGTGGCAGTAAAAGTGAGTTCTATTTTGGTAAACTCTATAATCAGTCTGTACGCAAAGCAGTGAATGGGGCCCACTGTGCAGAGGGCTGCCTAAAACTATTTCACCCTGTGTTGCCTTATGGAAAGTGAAGATTCTGTGATACAAAATAGTAGGAAAATCCCATTTCTAGCCTTGGAGTCAACCTGCCAGTGAGCATTTATGTAGCTGCTGCCTGGAGATTAGTGCATATGTAACATGCAAGGTCTTATTGAGAGAGACAGACAGAAATAATGCAGAGGAGAATTCATATTTCCATGGGAATGAGGAAATGTTTTTGTCTTGCTTATTTTTTCTGTGGCATGTTTGTGATCATAATACATGAGTTTTATAGCAGGATATGGATTAAACTGTCAAAAAGATATCTGATACCTGGGATATCACAGCAGCATCACCAATTAATCAAAGTAGTTTTCAGCTCCCAGACTAGGATGCTTAAATGAAAGTGGCCACATCTGGGCATCTGTATAGGAAGGAGCTGGCTGTCCTATTAGAGTTGACAGTCATCTAACAAATGCAATCAAGGAAGCCTAGAGAGTGATTCAGTTTATGAAATGTAGAAGTTTGCTTTAGGGCAAGTTTAATTGATGCCTGGGCTCTTGACAGTATTAACTAGGTTTTCATTGTCCATAATGGGATTTTAGGCAACAGAATAGTTTGTATCTGTGCACTGGATGCACACTTGGTGTCCAAAGTGACAAGATGGTTTACACATTGCTGACCTTTCTCCATTTGGTTGTGCGAGTTCTGGTTCGTGTTGAATCTCCTTCATTGTGTTGAATCTCCTTCATGCTCTCATTAAGCTGCTGCATAGTAACATATTAGCATATGTGGTGATAGAAAATTAACATCATTGTGAATGAGGCAATACTTAAAGCAGCACCTGAAGTGAAAATGTGTGCCAATTAGCACTCAATGTTAAACTGCTTTCATACCTAAGCCACTGCCACGTTGACAGCTGTAACTTGAGGGAAGAAGAGTCCAACTTCTATATGTCCACATTGAACCATACATTTAAATACAGTCTATGTTAAGTAAAAGTACATTCTGATAATGCTGAGAGCCACTTACCAGGACGTGACAGCGTATGTCTTGAGGCTCTCCATCCTACATGTGAGAAACATCTCCCTTATGAGCAGAGGCTGAGGGAGCTGGGGCTCTTTAGTTTGGAGAAGAGGAGACTGAGAGGTGACCTCATTAATGTTTATAAATATGTAAAGGGGGAGGGTCAGGAGGATGAAGGCAGGCTCTTTTCAGTGATGGCCAGAGATAGGACAAGGGGGAATGGGTGCAACTTGGAATGCAGAAGGTTCTGGGTGAACATAAGGAACAACTTTTTCAGTCAGAGTGACAGAGCACTGGAACAGGCTGCCCAGAGAGGCTGTGGAGTCTCCTTCCCTGAAGACATTCAAACCCCGACTGGATGCATTCCTGTGTGACCTGCTCTGGGTGGTCCTGCTCTGGCAGGGGGTTGGACTAGATGATCTTTTGAGGTCCCTTCAAACCCCTGACGTTCTGTGATTCTGTGTGATGAGGGGGTTCTGGGAACGTTTCATGGACAGAGGAGATGGCAGGGTTATCTAACCTGGCTCGTGTGGTGTGAAATACCCAGCCAGATCGCAGTGTTATTCCAAGGTGCTTGCCTGGCTGCCTCCTCCTACAGCCAGCAGTTTGGCTCTGCAGTCAAGTGTTTGGACAATTGTGTGCCCAGGAGCCAGCCCACATGCTAGCCAGTCTGGAGTAGCTTACTGAAGAGGAAATTTAATACCGTAAAGCATCACAGCAGTTTCCCAATATTTAATCTGGTGTGGTCACCGCATTTACTTCCTCTCTAAAGGTCACATGCTGTACATTTTTTTTCAGCCACTCTACCTGGTGTTGCCCTAATTTGTGGGTCTTGGTACTTTAGCATATAGAAGTTCCTTCATCCCAGCCCACCTGACATCTGGGGCTTGCCTTTGACAGTTGGACAGGCATAAGTTTAGGGGCAAGATAAAGCAAAGGAGTTGGGTCCAGGTGGTATAGTACCTGCAAATGGAAGGATGCCAAATGTCTCTGCAGGGTATCAAGTGCTGCGATATAATATGTTCCCTAGTAAATCAGACAGAATAGTATGCAACTCAATTGTTACTTCAATATCACTTTGCATAGGGAAGTGCCACCACTAACTGAAAAGATACTTAGGATGAAACATCATGTACTGGAAGGAAGGAAGTGGTTAATATCTTTAGGGGAATGGGGATGAAACAGGTAAAACACTTTGTGCTAGAAGCAGCTTAACAGTTTCTTTGTCAGAGACGCTAATAAGGGGCATTTTCAGGAATGCAGATGTTTGGTATTTTTTCTTTTGCAGAATAAAGAGTTTTTACAAGAGAAGATGTTGCAGAGAGCACCAACAATCACTGAAAGATCCAAAAAGGTACCAAAAACGTCCTGGGCTCTTGCTGTTACAGTTGTACTAGTTTTTTATGCTTGTGTTCACATTTTTAATGCTAATTATTGTATTATGACATTTTCTAGATACAGAGTTAGACATTTCAGTAAAATACTCAAGCACCTTGGCAGGTGTTGCAACCTGAAGATGCTCTTGTGCTGTTTTTCCTAAAGAAGATCAACTACAGAAACTGATTTGCATATCAGTTCTTTGTCTTTGTGCTGATCAGGTCCGGAGAGTCCCAGGTTCCAGTGGCCGTCTTCATAAGACTGAAGATGGTGGCTGGGAATGGAGCGATGATGAACTAGATGAAGAAAGTGAGGAAGGCAGAGCAGCAATTTCACAGCTCAGGGTGGGTCCTCATATTCTTGTAGCTCTACAGTCTCTGTTTTGTTTTCTGTGGTATGTCTAAACATCCCTGGGAAGCATGTGATACACAGTAAGTTATTATTCTTCTCCTCAAGATCATAGCCAAACCAGAGAAGGCAGACTGAAGGTTAAAGAAATTGTATTGATTTCTTTTCTGTCATCATTCTGAGGCACAGCTGGTCTCATTCCGGGATACTGAACATAATTGGGAACAGGAATTCAGAGGATCTGCTCCCAGCTCAGCACACTAATTCACTTGAGCTAGGATATTTATTTATTTTTTTAAGGGTGCTGATTGTTTGAGATGCTTTTCTCTGGAAGTGTCAGGAGAGGTTTTGTCCTACTGCCCTCTCCAGGATGGAGCTGAAATCAATAGGGCTTGTGCTGGCTGATATCTGAAACAAACAGGGCCTGGTTCAGTCCCCTCAGTTACGCTGAAGTTGCTTAGTTGTAATAGAATATGTTACAGCATCCCTGAAGTCGCAGTGATTGGTCTAGTGCTTGCAAATCCTCCAAAAAACACCACCACCTCCTCTCCTGACACGTACACAAAAACCCCCAAACCCAGACATAACCCCAGAAACACAAAGGAGTTAACACATAATGATCAACTAAAAGATTCCATTAAATTTCCAGATTTAAGTGTCACTTCTTATAGAGACACTTAAATATTAAATGGAAGATTTTATATATTTTTAGCATCCTTTGAAATGCTTGGTGTTTTAAAGGCCACTATTGATACAGTAATCCCATACTTCATGGCAACAACTATTGTGACTTTTTAAAGTGCTTACTATATCCAGCTTCATATTACAGTTGAGGAGGATCTCTTGGTACCAGGTGGCTACTACTGGAATTCTTGATGCTTTATGAACTGAAATCTTCTAAATTCTTTTTGTACGTTAAAATATGATCAAATTTTAGGAGGCAATATTTTGTCTATTGCAGAAATTACTTAGAACTTTTTCTATCTTGTCTCTAAACGCAGGGTACTATGATTTAACACAGCTTACCGGTTTTTGAACAGTACTTCCTTGTTTTCATTTCTTACACAGAAAAAAGCAGATTGACACACATGTTTACAAGCTCCTTTTCAAGCCATTTTTTTTCATGGAGCTTTGGCACATTTCCTTGTGCTGCTGCCTGTTCTGATTGTTCTGATTTGGGCGCTGCTTGGCCTTCTAGGTCTACTGTTCAAGAAGCCTTATGATGGGTGTTGGAGCAGTAGGTCTCAATTCAGTTACTTAAATGTAGATGTATATTGCTACTTTAGAGGCACCCTGTGTAGGTATAACATGAAACTTTGGAAGACCTGTACCTTTCTGGAGGTCAGGAAGGGCACCATGGCATCTTAGACCTCACTGCTTGTCTGCCCAGGTACTGGAATCTTCTGCACAGCTTTTGAGTCATATTCTTCAGCCTGAAGGTGAAAGGAATGTCTGTGCAGCCCTTCCATTTGATTCCTTTTTGAGCAGTCTTAAACGTGTATTTAAACTGCTAGTATTTGCCATGAATATGGTGGTGGTGTTAGTCCTGTGTTTTGGCCATATATCAAACACAGGGTGTAAATTCCTGTAATCCTTCTGCAATTTTGACTAAGATGTAAGATAGAGTAACTTAGATTAACTATGTGTCACCTTTTATTCCTGCCCATGGCAGAGGGGTTGTTTGAGATGGGTCTTTAAAAGTCCTTTCCAACCCAAACCATTCTGTGATTCTGGCTGTACCTGTGTTTTGTTACTGTCAGTCTTAAAGTAAAAGAATGGCTTGCAGATTGACTTAATTTTCTAAAATACTTGAGGATTATCCTGCATAAAAGCTTCTGCATAAATGTGAAGTGTTTGTATTTTTTGCTTGTCTCCACTTTCCAGAAAAAATAGGTTGAGTTGAATATGTACAGATGTGTATTTTACAAGGCTTTTGCTAGGACTGCACCTGAAAGCAGGCAAATATTTATTACAAATGACCAGAAGTATCTACCCAATTTGCTGAATAAGCTGACTCGCCAGCTCAGTGTTCCCTTTTGGATATAAAGACTTATGGAACTACTTTGCACTTGGTATTTAAAACCTTGAATTCAAATTAGAGCAATTGTGCTATGAGGGCTTTTAAATCATTCACCTTCTGTTACTCAATAAGTCTGTGTAGTGGCATGCTGTGGCCACACTTCACTGGTTACTCACCTCACCTCTGATTACACAAGCAAAAGCAAGTCAGAACTAACATATTTCAGTAAATCCCCAAAGTCATCCTTTTTGTGCCTTAATTAGGTAAACATCTCAATGTTTGTCCTATTTCCTCTCTGTGTGTGTTTTTCCTTCATTTATTTCTGCTTGCTGTTTATCTGGGTTAGCTATGGGGCAGGGCCAGTGTTTCTTCTGGTCTGCACAGCATCTGTCACACCGTGATCTTTTAGACAAGCTCATTTTTAGTTATTCCTTGTGGCATCCGGGAACTTCTGGATACAAGCCTAACGCCTGGAAGAGCAGCACTGCCACTGTGGCCTGCAGCCGTGGAGCATGGCTATTTATCTCTGGGAGCAATGCCACGTTTTTCATCTTGCCTGGTAACTGTCAGGTGAAGGCTCAATGTACAGAGATGGATTTCAGCCTTCACCTTTCCAGCTGCATGGCTTGTTTTCCTGACACTGTCTGCATGTAGTCACCATGAAGGAACTGTTCCTTCCCCTCCTGTCCAGAGGGCTTTTTGCAGCTTGCTGTTCTGAGAATAAGAGCTTCTGCTTTCTCTCATGAGAGGCCTCTGGATCGCACATTACGAATGGATCCAGTCTGCTTCGGTTAGGTTAGTGGTGTTGGTTAGTGCATAAACTGGCTCAAAGTGAGGTAGTGGCATGATGAGACTTGTGTTCTTCTGTCAAACTTGTGCTGTCTTAATCACAACCTGGGTTTTAGGTCATTGTGTGGAGAAGGAACATCTATTTTATTAATCCCAGCATGGACCAAGCCATCCCACCTGTCCGTCTCCACAGGGCAACTGGACCTGTTAGAAGTCAGAGCTGCAGGCTTTCTTAATTGCAGGGCTTTCCCAGAGTACTTGGCAATTCCTTCCTGCTCATGTGAAATAGCTAATGCACGTTATCTTTATTTTACTGATAAGCAAAGATTGGTCACATTGCTTCAAATACATTTTCCCCTTTATTCCACTGATATCTTTGTTTCACTGCTGAACTTGAGCACAGCTGTCAGTTTTCTGCTTTCTCTCATGGAGAGCATAATGCAGAGCTGAAGGACAAGGAGAGCAGGCAAGAGATTTCTTTCTATAAAGCAACACCTGTAAGGCTGACTTTTTTTTTTCTTTTTTCCAAGATTTTGCAGGGTTTAAGCAAGTTGCTTTGCAAACTTGTTCCCTAAGTATATGAAAGGGATTTGTTTTCTAGCAGAATTCAGCAAGGCAGACTTGTGTGGCTTACCTTCTTCTGTGAGACCTGGGTAGCTTAAAATGGATTTTGCCATACTGATGCACGAGTAATTTGATTCAGTCTGAGTGATCTTCAAGAGTACTGGATTTTGCTAATGGTTAATGATGATAGCAGCTTAGGGTATTGTATGCCACTGTGTAAATATCAACTGCAACATGACTATGTTTCTGGGTGGTATGATACAACAAATTGTGCAGTGTCCTTTTATTATGCATCTTAATACATATATACATAATTTGGAAGCAACTGTGTAGATTACATTTGTTCAGTATGGTTCTGAAAAGTCCTTCTTGTCAGTAAGTTTCAGTTTTGCCTAGGCAATGACAGCTTTTTCTCTGTTTTTCAGTCTCCAAGAGTGAAAGAACCTGTACAGAATTCAGAGGTAAATTATAATTACAAACTGCTTCCCAAAATGACAGCTCCTATTTATTGCTGGTTTTGCAAGGAACATGTTTTTGTTAGTTTTGAAAACAATATTGTGTGAACTAGAAGCTGGTATCTAGCTGAGCTCTGCTTGAAAACCTCTCCATAAAAGGAATCATTAGCTGTATATTGCTAGGAGGACTTTCTGAGGTAAGTTTGGTGTGTATCTTTTCAGCTTTTCTTGCTGTGGCAAAAGTCTGTTGTAAGATAATTAACTTGTCACAAGAGCAACCTAAGCAAAACAACCGTGTTCTGATTTCCTCTTTAAAAAAACCCACCAAAACACAGCTTTAAAATGTCTGGCTTACCTAGTCTAATTCACTGATTTGGAATCTAAGTTTAGAACTGTGCAATAAATCTGTAGTAGTATTCGAACAGAACTTCAGTTGGAGTTTATAACCTGCCCTCAGTTCTGTCCTGTGTTTCTTACATTAGGAATATTAGTCTGTCTTATCTTTCAGTGACAGAGACTGCTCATCTTCTGGAGACTGTGCTATGTCTGTCTTTTTCCCTACCTGTGTGGAAAAACAGAGCTGTCTCCTAGAAATTAGGCTTGGGTTAGACTGTCCTGTTCTTCCTTCATCTGTTTCCAAGGATTGATTATAAAGGGAGACCTTACAGACTGCAGTTCTGGCACTGTAATTTGACATAAACTCTTATATTCAAAGAAAAATGCTGAAAACCAGGTTCCATTTGGTATTAATTTCTGCATTGTGAAACATCCCTTGAAATATATAGGCAGATTTGGAGGTCTGCTGCCCAGGTTTTCAGTATTCAAGGTGATCTATATTTCCTACAACTTACTCTGATAAGTTGGAGGGCACACTGGAGAACTGCTATCAAGCTTACGGTTCTTTGGCTCCCATGCCAAAATCAGTTTCTCTGTTCTGAATAACATAGGAGGTAAAAAAGGTTGAATTTTCATTTAGCTGTTTTCCCTCACACTCAAATTAATTGCATATTTTTTTTTTGCAAGGATCTAACTTCATTAAGTCCAATCCTAAACAGTCTTGTCTTCTGTGTTTTGAAGAACTTACGTGGCAAACAAGCACTATTTGGAAAGCTGGTGCTTGAGTCAGAACTTGAGTTCCTTTTCTCATTAAAACACCTTTTTGCTTGCAGCTGTTCCCACCAGTTGAGCCTCCAGGTCCTTCACTCAATGCTCCAGCACAGGCACCTACTCAACTACCTCAGGCTGCAGGACAAGTACCTGCACAACCTCAAACTGCTGGACCTCCACCTAATCAGGCTCCTCCAGCAGCCCCAGCAGAAGCCCAGGTAAGACCAGAAACCCTTTGTATCAGCTTTGCACTTTGCCATTCTGTTCAAGACATGCTAAAATGATGTAAAGAGTTGCTTGTCTGGAGGTGAATTAGTGCTGCTGCTTATGTGGAAGTGACAGCTGTCCTGATGGCTTGCAAAAGGAAAAAGTGGCTCAGCAGTTTTTCTTATTCTGTGGATGAGCAGTGACTTTTTATGCTGTTCAGGGGGTGGACTCTGGCTTGAGGCAAGGTTAAAGGTAAGAAAAAAGTCTTGCTTAGGTGGCAGCTGTTTGTTCCTGGTATTTAAGGTGCAGCACAAACAGGTTCTGATTGTGTGTCTCAGCTGGCATCTATGGGATAAGAGTGGAGAAAAAAATGAGAGGAAGAAACTAGAATATACAAGGTCTCCAGAGAGACGGGAAGCCTAGGTTAGAACTGTCCTTGTAGCAGTCCAAAATTGTGGAGAAACTCCATCTTCCAGAAACTCTGAACCTAGTGGTGCTTTCAGACACTTCCATTTCAAGCAGAGATGGGAGAATGGACCTGTGAGGGGAAGTACAGGGAATGTGAAAGCCTGACAAGTTTGTGTTTAATTCTTAGCTACATCACCCCAAAGTGAAGATACAGGTTGGATAGGCAGGCATGGCACAGTCAGGAATGAGCTCTGACTTGTGTTAAAAAAGAAAACTGGCTAACCCAAATAGCTGCTGAGACCTGGAACGTGTCTTATGGTCTGCTGGAGTACAGCACTGCAGAATTTGCCAGACTCCTGAATGATGGCACCTTTCTTTTATGAAAGACACTATGTTTGTATTTATTGGTGGGGAGGGGCTGTTACTGTTGGAGAGGGCCAAGCTGCCATCACCCTTTGGCAGACCCAAGGGGAAGAGACTTGAAAGAGCTGGTCAGAAAAATAACTCTTAGGCTTACTTCTTCCTAGAAATGCTTCTGTGGTTTTATTTTAAAGAAGGTAGAAAGGATATGTCTATCCTGCTCATGTTCCTGTTTACAAAACTGTTAAAGGCAGTGCATTAGTCAGTAAACAAAAACAGTGGAGCTGGGGTCTGACAGATTCCTGGCTACATTAAAAGTAGCTTTAATACTTAAATCAAACCCCTTCAAATCTCTTGAAAAAGGGCCAGTGTTTAATCCCTGAATTTTATGCATCAGCAGCAGCGAAGGCCAGGTCTCTCAGCTCAGTAAAATGAAGTAGCAGTGTTGGTTTCAGTGAAAGTGTTTGGATTCACACTAGCAGAGTATCTTGCTCCCTGCCACTAGTGCTCAACAGCTGATTTATTGGTAGCTTTTCCTAAGGTGAACTTCATACCTCTGTGTCAGTGTGTTCTTCCTTATAACTCTGTGTGTCAATGTGTTCTTCTTTTATAGCTCTTTTTTGTCAGCATATTTTTCTTCACAGCTCTTTATATTGGAATGTTATTCTTTATCACTCTCTTGTGGTTCTTGTAGCTCGTTTTGCAGACCTGTGAACCCTTGTTTGTTTTCACTGACCTGGTAAAGCTTTCAGCTTCAAACAGAAACCAGGTTGTGATCAGAAGCCCTGAGCTGCATTACTAGCACAAGAGAATGAACAGATGGAGCAGAATTAGTATCTTAGTAAGTTATTAAGCAAAGGGTTGTTTTTTGTCTCTCATGAACAAGCAGGTTATCTAGATGAAAAGCTTGGTCAAGACTTCTGGGCTCAAATTATCGGCCTGACTATGTATCTGTCTTGTTACTGTGGATTTAAAATCCCTGCCTCAGCATGTGCAGTACAGATGACTTGCACAGTAGACTCTTCCCTGTTTTGTTTGGGGTTTTTTTTGGTGGAGATTGATTGGATGCCTGCATCTGTCCTAGCGGAATTCTGCTGCTGATCACTGTGAAATGCTTTGATACATTCCAGTAATTACTCAAAAGTAATTTAGAAGTGAAAACAGGCAGCTATAAAGTTGCTGCTAGGTGCTCTTAAAGCCTTTGATTTCACATAAAGGTAACAGAGTATATGCTAATCTGCCAATTAAATTATTTCCTAGGTTCTCTTCACATTTGTATCGGGTTTTTAAATCAGATGTTAGGGGCTGAGAACTTGAAGCTTTCATGAAAACCCAAACACCCAAAGTTTTGATGCAAAGCAAGCAGTTTTGCACTTCTTTTGAAGTCTCCTGCCATTTTGGTATTTCTCAAAGTTGTGTAGCTTTTATTCTTTCCAAGGCAATTGCAGAGGGAACCTCCTGGGTTACTATTTAAGAGTGAAGCTCTCCTGTTTCATTAGTCTGTTTTCTTTTTCACTGTAGTGTCATGATTCCAATGCTGAATTAACCTTGATCAACTATAAAGATAAATAAAAGTTTATCTCTAGTTTTAAAACCAGATAAAGGAGGTGTTAATCTGCTTTAAAATTACCTAATCCTATTGCAGGCCCCACCTGCCCCTGCTGTAGCTCCAGTACAGGAAGATATGAAAGTCCCCATCAGCCTTGTACTAAGGTTAAGGTAAGGACACAAAACCCACCTGTTCTATCAAAGTGAACCTTAGTAGAGAGGGACACTGAAGTGTAGAGGTTGATCAGAGTGTGAACTGATTGTTGGTTGGTAGGGCAGCCCCACTGATCATTACACTCTCAGGTGATAATTGTTTTGTACTAATAAGGTTAATTACTTAACAAGGCTAAGGACCTTAAAAGGCAGGGCTGGGGGCACTAGGGCACCTCATTGCCTGAGCACCAGAGGAGAGAGCAGTATGTGCTCTGTGTAGTGGATGTTGAAGACTCTTCAGACCTACAATACCAGCAAGGACATCAAGTGCTCGAAGTGCGGCCGGCTCTGCGCACCCTGCGCTCCGGGGCGGCTTGCTGCTGGATTGGTGTTACATCACCTAGCTTCGCCTGGATCCCCTACACTGGAGGACTTCTGTAGTGCATCTTGCCATCTGCCTTTTAACTAAAAAGGTGGTGGCTGTATGCTGTTTGTCAGCTTGAATTTCATCCACTCTTCTGAAACTGAGACCCAGAAAAGCGGTTTCTCATATACTTCAGTTTGGCAAGAGCTGTAGAGTGAAAGACATTTTGGTATTTGTATAAATATTCCTAAACTGTAATGGGACAGGGAGGAATTATCTGGGTTCCCTAAAAGGGATCAGGGATCCAGGGGTTCTGGCCTTGTGCTGGACCATCTTACTGTTCAGGCAGAACTTCAGACTTCAGCCAGTCTTGAGAGTGAAGAGCTTTTACCCAATTGAAGGTGTGGATTCTGGTCTGTGTCCCTAGAAACAGGCAGAGAAAGGATTTTAAGTACATTCTTCTATGATTACACATACTGAGGTTTCTCATTTAAGGAAACTGCCTCTCGTCTCTGTAGGCATCTTGGTTCTTGATAGGCACTGGGCTGGGACTTCTGAGCCTTGTCTCCCAGTTATTCCTGGACAGCTTCATAATGGGTGTGCATCTGCAGTCAGTGAGTGCTTCCTTCCTCTGAAAGATGTGCTCCAAGGATCTATCTGCTGATGGATATGAGTTGCTGAAGACAGTGGAGCAATGTGGCAGTCTGTGCCCTGAGCCCTGCTTCCAGACGCACATTCAAGTGACTAATTTCTGCCCTTAGAGGTAGAAAGGTGCAGTGAATTCAGTTCTCATCACAGACTGATTATTCAGTGACAGCACTTTCTTTTGGGCACCTGACAGTGCAATGAAATGGTCTCTTCTATATAAAATTCTCTTCTTTCCACAGGAATTCGAAAAAAGAGCTCAATGATATTCGATTTGAATTCACCCCAGGGAGAGGTGAGCTGGTGGAAAATTCCAGTGTGTGAAGGTGCTTTTGGTGATGGGGAACTTGTGTTTGGTGTTGTGCAGCTGTGTGTGTGGTGACCCTGTATGAGTCTGTCCACAGTGCCTTCCTAAAGGGGTTTCTAGGGCTTGCCTTTTGGTTGGGCTGATCGCTGGTGCTTTGAGCACTGCTGGTGAGAAGACTGGTTATGACCAAAGTGCAGCTCTTCAAATTCTAGCTCAGAGTTTGACAGCATAGCTCAGAACTGTCTGACTGCACCTGGTGTACACCCTCATTGATATACACTGATGTCTTGTGTAGACAACACTTCTGCTGTTTGGTTTGTACAAGCTCCTTCACATTTCTGTGTGATGTCTTCACCAGCTAGACAATTTGTACGATGTGGTGACTGGCTCTTGGGTTTCTCCCCAACAGATACTGCTGATGGTGTGTCTCAAGAACTCATTTCAGCAGGTCTTGTTGATGGCAGAGATCTGGTAATAGGTAATTATGTGTTGTTTTTTCTGCTCTAACCATTTTAATCACATTTTATACGTTTAAGATGACCCCATCAGTGGGTGCTAGGCGGGCTTTCTGTGGCCTTTTCTACCCTAATGGCTCTACAAAACTGCCCTTAATTCTGGTGACAGTTCTGTGCCAGTACATTTAGACAACCCCCAGTCCACAAGAATATGGTAACATTATGAAGGAAACGTTCCTTGCAATGCAAAATGAAGGCTAATAGATTAGCTAAATCATTATCTGACATGTATGCATTGCCAAATTGCTAACCAAGCCTGTACTGCTCACAGGTCCTGCGCAAGAGAGGTCTGGGACTGGAACCAGCCAGCCTTTTTTGTTTTAAGTAGGGCTGGGGAAGGAAGCATGTAGTGTGCACACACTAGGGCAGCAGCACACATTGCTGCACTTTGAGTGGGTATGAACAGCTAGATGAACAGTTTGCTAAATAAATGTATCTTCCTGTGCAGCAGGTGAGACTTTCAAACTGTCAGCACTGCCTGTTTTAACAGCAAGCAAAATTACTCCTTACATACAGGCTGCAATGTCTGGAAAGGCTGCGAGTGCAAAATTAACTGCGTTTCCTAATGCTGTTGGGCAGTTTATTACTACTAATCCCACCACATCCAGGAAAAAAATACCTCTGAAAAAGAAGCATAGTAACAAATGATAGCATTTTCACAGTTTAATGCTTTAGATCTAAGTAGGTTGAGTCTAATTAAGAGCTAAACTTTACCGTTTTATAAAGTTCTAAGTTTACTGAGTAATAGAAAGAGGCCTAATGAGTTTGAGATGTTTTTCTCTAGCCTGTCCTAATATTTGCCCATTTTCTCTGTGTGTTTGTGTGTGTGATTTCAGTTGCAGCTAATTTGCAGAAAATTGTGGAAGAGCCCCAAGCAAACAGATCTGTCACTTTCAAACTGGTATTTATTCCTGTTCCCTAATTGTACAAGTTCTTACTTGGAAAGAGAAGGCATTGCATACAGATGCCTGTGATGCCTACTGTAGGCATCTAATGTATGCAGTCCGAATCCTCCCTTCTTTCCCAAAGCTTCCTATTGGTTGTATAACAGTAGGCAATGCAGGCTCCCTGCTTGTGTCCTCTGAGCAGCACCTGGGTTAAATAACTGTGTGAGATGATGTGTGAACACAGACCTTCCCATATCTTAGCTAATAAGAATATCAAAACATTACCAAAGGGTATTTTCTGGGCTTGGAATGTACACTTGCCTAGAAAGGGCAGGTAAAGTGGACTGAGAAGTGCCACAGACTCCTTTCTTGGAGGAGGAGAATAAATAGGGTCCAGATAAATTGTTTCTGAGGAGGAAATACAGAGGAATAAAAAGGAGCATGGGGAGTGAAGGAAGGGAAGCAAAACTAAGAGAAGATAAGCTAGGAGAGGAGAAAGAACAGCAGATGAATCCTTCTGAGGCGGTGAAAATCAGAGGTAGTTACAGTGGCAAAGCAAAGTTGTAACCAGGTAGTGAAGCAGTAACTGGCATTGTTTTTGACACTTTCTGTAAGGAGTTTTCACGTGTTTTACCCCAGTTAATGCATGTAGCCCTAGTCAGAGCAGACATTGGCAAAACTTCAGTCCCAGCCCTTCCTAGCTTCAGAAAAAGGAAAGGAAAAAAACAGCTCAATTTTAACTTTGGGTAGTGGCAGCTGCTGAATGCAGTGCCCAGCTGTCCCATGGCTGCTCCCTCCCCAGAGTATATCTGGTACACCTTGCTGTGGCGTGTAGCACAGTATGTGTCAGAGGGTCAAGCGTGTGTTGCTATGTGGGTCTCTGTTCCTTATGTTTCAGGCATCTGGTGTCGAAGGCTCAGATATTCCTGATGATGGCAAACTTATAGGATTTGCACAGCTCAGCATCAGCTAAACAATGGTCCCAGGAGATGTTTCCCATCTGAGAACCCACATGTGCATATTCGTAATGCTTCTGTTAGCCTAAAAAAAGAAAACCACTACTGCCAAAGAATTGAACTACAGCCCCCTTCCTAGAAGCTTTAACATTTTCCTTAATAGGATCACAAACCTTCCTGAAATTACCGATGGAGTTTACACCTTTTGTAAACAAGTCTCATGTTTTTGTATCTGTCATCTCAAACATGCAGATCCAACACATCATTGCCTGCATGTTCATTTTATTATTGCCTTACTTTAAAGAATTTTACTACTGAGTACGAAGCAGGGGGTTCCACTGCTCTGATGATCTTGCCTAAATGTTTGCTTACATGTGGTTTCATTTTTTTCACTTGCTATTTTTGCACAAGTTTTAATACTGAACGGATCTTTTTTGTTCTTTACTTGCTTCTCCTCCTATATGAAACACCAATGTACATGTTGTTTGGGTCACCTGGAGTGCTGAGAAATCTGCTTCTCTTCCGCTGTGTTTTTTAAAACTGCTGGTTTGAATGCTTGTACTTGAGAAAAAAAGCAAGCCAAGTCTTAACCTACGGGAGGGAGAGTCGCCTTCCCTTGTGTTAGTGTTTTTGAGAGGTTCCTTGACTCTGAGGTATTAGAAGTCAGCTTCCCTTTGTATACTGCCTTAATTTTTATTTTTATTTTTTTTTTACCT
Organism: Aegotheles bennettii; assembly: GCA_013398125.1. Lineage (NCBI taxonomy): Eukaryota > Metazoa > Chordata > Aves > Caprimulgiformes > Aegothelidae > Aegotheles > Aegotheles bennettii. Next base: position 12,489 of record VZRW01009274.1, on the reverse strand, counting down.
TTTTGGTTCTCTCCACATGAGTGCCAGGCATGGCATGAGGGCTGAACCTTTTCATTTATGTTAATCAGTCCTTCCTCAAAACGTCGTTCATTCTGCATCTTAGATGTAGTCTGCTCTTGAAGCAGACCAGTGAGGCTTTGCTGTCTGGAAACTGGTCTTTCAGATGATCAGCAAAACATTCGTGGTCAGAGGGAGAGGAGATCTGTGTCATTCTGCATTTGGAAAAGATGTGCTTCGAGCTGTCCCTGAAACCCAGTCTGTTACACCTGTCTGCACGAGTCCTCCTGACGTGTTCCCCAGTCCTTTGCAAACTGGTACCCGTGGAACCATCCCTGTCATGTTTTACAGCAATAATGAATCGCCAGTAGAGTGGTGGTACTGAGCAGGCGAGTGCCGGGCTGTGTCCCTCCTGCACTAAGAGCTTAGGTTGTCAGCGTCCGCGTCGGCCCAAGCCTCGGCATTTGATCAGGACGTCCCCGAGACCCCATCACACACGTATTTAGCTTTTATTTCTGTGGTGTTGAATTTGAGTTTCTACATGGATAATATAAATTATACTCTGGGTTTGGTAAGAGACACTTGTAATGCAATATGTGAATAATAAATGGTGTTGATTTTTTTCTCCCCCTCCTGTTTCACAGTTGGCCTTTGTGACTGCTGTTGGCTCTGGAGTGTTTTCTCCATGGAAATTGTAAGCCTGTAATTTAACACACAGGTGGAAACGTGCTTGGTTTCCATCAGCCACAAACAATGCAGAAACAGTGTTAAAGCGGGATGACTGGCTTCAATTAGGACTCTTTATTTCCAAGTCTTCTGATGAACAATCCATATTTATATGTTGTTCCTATGAGCAGGTGTGGAAGCCTCCTGAATGGTGCATGTTCTTTTTAAACTGCCCTTTTTGTGTTTAGCCTCTAGGTGGATATTGGGTATGTCTCCATGGGCTGTTTGCATCCCCGAGGCTGGTGAGTGTGAAGGGGAGGGAGAGGAGAAAAAGGGCTTGGGAGCGAGAGCTTCCCAGGGTGCTGAGCAGATCCTCTTAAGAGCCCAGGAAGCCCAATACCAGGGAGTTGGTGGTGGCTGGGTTTGGCCAAGTGTGTGCGTGCCTGCACGTGTGGCACCTCTGGCACTTTCTCCCATTGTCTGACACAAAGCACTCCCTACGGCTTTCCCATCAAAATTCTTGGCTTGGGAGGAGCAAGCTGGCATCTCACTTTCCATGTCATCCTGTGGTCAATGTGGATGTATCAAAAGCCCTTAGCATACAGAGACAAGGTAGTCTCAGTACAGTGTTATTTTCCCTTTTGCCCTGCATGCTGTCAGGGCCTCCTTGTTCATTTGTGTACTGGTGCTGAGAAAGGTAGGACTCGAACTGCTCAAATGGAACAATGCGACATCTATTTATTAAATTATTCCCCACCTTCCCAAAGCCAGGACTTACAGAGCTTGAGCACGCACCTAACCCCAGGTCCTTAGTTCTTTAATGGAGAAAACAAATCAGGAAGAGACTGGTGGTTTTTGCTCTAGATCTCCAGATGCTTTGGGTAGGAATCCAGAATACTTACTTGGGCTATTACAGTGCTAGACAACTGTCTTTTCAGATGTTGTTCCAGTAAGTGCCAATGCTGTTCATAATTGTTTTCCAGTGTCATTAAGAATTTGGTTTTTGTGCAGATTTCTCATACGAACCTGGAAGCAGGTTGTAATTTTAAGTTGGTTCCTACTTTTAAGGACAATACTTTGTTAATGAAGATGGATCCTCTTCACAACTTTAGTGTATTGTAGATTATAATGAAAGATGTAAAATATTCAGGCTTTTTTTCCTTTTTTGGACTTTGTATTTTACTGCATGTCTCTAATTTTTAATCAATAAAGAACAAATCGTCCATTGCCATGTGTGTGGTTTGTCTGTCATTGAGTTGGGTGGTCTATCTCGGGAAGGGATTTGGCTGAGTGGTGTCTGCAGCCCCTGGGACACGTCTGTTTGGGCTGGTGGGAGGTTCGACGAGCCCCAGGCAGACTCTGTGAGGAAGGACATCCCCACGGATGCTTTGCAGGAGCTGTGGGCAGGAACAGAGCCAGGATGGCACTTGGGATTGTACCCTGAGGGCTCGTTTCCAGTTGAAAAGTTTGCTCCGTGCTCTGCATGCCCTGCGCAGCTGGAGATGAGCTTCCCCTCCAGAACACCTCAGGGTAACCAGAGGCTGGTATTAAAAGTGGGACGATTTATACCCTGAGAAGCATGTGGAGTGTGAACTGCCCTGTCTCCTCTCTATCTCCACAACACTCATTCTTTCTGAATTTGAAGCTTCAGGGCAGATCTGATCTGGAGGTGCCTCTGAGGTCTCTTCCTGGTTTGTAGTGGAGCCAGGACTTCAAGAAAATGCACTAATGGTGAGAGGTAGAGCCCAGGCATGTCTCCATCTCTCCTCATCCTGGCAGCTCCCAGCTTGAGCTGGGCTATTCCTCTCTGTAAGCACCAGTATTCCCCACTGCAGCATGCTCATCTGCTCGTGGTCACGTTTTGGGCTGCAAGAGCAAGGCAGTGTCTCAAGTTGAAAGGTCTTGTCCAAGCATGCAGGGAGCAGGTGACATGACTGTTGGCAGACTGTTATGGTTTGAGAGGGCACAGGCAAAATTTATGGTATCAATATGAGGACCCAGAGGGAGAGTGGTGTTTAGGACCCTGTGAGGGATCTGGGGGGGCAGGACAGGGAGGGGTCCGTATTCCCTCCCATTTCCTGCCAGACTCGGGAGGATGGGAAGTCCTCTTCCTGCTCCCTTCTTCCTTGTTGCTTTGCTGTGCTTAGATGTCTCGAAGAGAGGATCCTGCTCTTCTGTCATCAGCTCGCCATGTGCTCTGCAGGCTCCTAATCCATTGGGTGCTGGGAAGAGCTTTGGACCCTTTTCCCACGTCGGCTCTGTTGTGAGGCACTTTCAGGCACTTATGTCAGCGATCACTGAGATCAGATTTGGTGTATGTTTGTATATTTGTGCCTTCTTCCTTGTGTTCCTCTCCCTTCCCTGTTACATGAAACCTGTTCTAGTCTTAACTTCTAACCTTTTAAGTGTCTCCTCCTTATTCCCCTTTTATCCTCCCCTGGGAGGGCGGAGGGGAGCAGCAGAGAGCAGTTCTGTTCTCTGGGCTGTGGCCATTAAACCGAGACACAGACTGTCATGAAACCTCTTGCCATGAGATTTAAAATCCTGTGACCTGGCACTGAGCCACTGCCATGGCTGTGGCAGTAGATTTGTCACGGTGAATGCTGCAATTCAATGTCAGTTAAACTGAGTTGGCATCTGGACATCTTTCACCAGTCATGGTCATCCTTTAACAGTGACCTGGGCTGCAACCTTTTAGTGTCATCTATATGTCATGCTGGAGAAGTGCCTGGTTGCAAGCAGACTGCCTGACTCCCTCTTGGAAAGCCAACTCTCTGAAACGTTGCACTTGGAGAAACTCTAAAGTTTTCTTTCTAGGAAAAAGATTTCTAGAGATTGGGTTGAGAACAGCCCCGAGGAAAAGGACTTGGGGGTGTTGATTGATGAGAAGCTCACCATGAGCTGGCAGTGTGTGCTGACAGCCCAGAAAACCAACAGTATCCTGGCCTGTATCAAAAGCAGCATGACCAGCAGGGCAAGGGAGGGAATTCTTCCCCTTCTACTCTGCTCTTATGAGACCCCCCGTGCAGAGCTGGGTCCAGTTCTGGAGTCCCCAGCATAAGAAGGACATGGAGCTGTTGGAGTGAGTCCAGAGGAGGCCACAAAGATGATCAGAGGGCTGGAGCACCCTTGCTATGAAGAGAGATGGAGAGTTGGGGTTGTTCAGCCTGGAGAAGAGAAGGCTCCAGGGAGACCTTAGAGCACCTTTCAGTGCCTGAAGGGGCTCCAGGAAAGCTGGAGAGGGACTTGTGACAAGAGCGTGGAGTGACAGGACAAGGGGGGAACAGTTTTAAACTGAAAGAGGGGAGATTTAGATTGGATATTAGAAAGAAATTCTTTGCTGTGAGGGTGGTGAGACACTGTCACAGGATACCCAGGGATGTTGTGGCTGCCCCCTCTCTGGCATTGTTTAAGGCCAGGTTAGATGGAGCTTGGAGCAACCTGGTCTGGTGGAAGGTGGTGGTTGGCACTGGATGATCTCTAAGGTCCCTTCCAACCCAAACCATTCTGTGATTCTAAGATTCTTTCACATCCTTCAATATTTCTTGCCCATCTTCCACTCAGGAAATGTTCCAAAATTAAGGGAAACTGTACTTGAGGAGTAAAAAAACCTGAATATTTCTCACAGGAGATTCTTTTGGAAACTTCTCCCTAACGTATGGCTTCTGTTCCCAGGATACCCTGTTCATTCAAACTCTGACAGCTTTGTTGTCGTGATTTACCCAGTGCTTAGTGAGGTTTTTCTTGAGTGAGGCCGTAGTGTTTCCATTAAGAGAAGCAGAAAGGGTCTTCCCACTCAGAGTATGGGAGTGGAGAAGTTTCTCTAAAGCTTCATGGACAAGGTGTGTCTTCTGGGAGGGGATAGGGATGGTCCAGTTCTGGGCATATTCCCCAGACCTTTTGGCTGGGGTGCATTCATTGTGTTTGCTTAACAATATGCATGTTCTTGCTTAAAAACAAACAAACAAAAAACCAAAAAAATGTGGTCTTGGTGGTACTTTCTAAGGTGCTTCTTCCATTCATTCTCCTTTCTAGAGTTCTTGGCCTTAATTTGTCATTTGCCTTTCTCTTAAGCTGTTTCTCTTTACTTGCAGACCTAGAAAACTTGATCTTGGGTGAATTTAACTTCTAAGTTGAAGAGGGGGGATGATGAGGGATGTTCTGGGTCACTAAGCCAACTTCTGCAGTCTAAGCCAACTTCTTTGCAGTCTTTCCAGTATTTGGACAAACCTTGCTTAAAAAGCCCCAGAGAAATATATTCTATTTTTATCTCCCATCCCTGCCTCTGTAAGAAATCCCTTTATGGACACTCCTAAAGGCTTTTCACTCTGCCTTAGCCCAGTACCTCATAGTCCTCCTGTGAGTGAGTAGTCCACTCCCCTTACCTTCATCTTTGGATGTTTCCTTTTGTGAATGCTCACTGCGAGGTATCTCACACTGCCCGTGCCTCTGGGCTTCCCTGCTCTTCCTGCCTCAGGGAAGGGCTGAGCAGAGTTGATCTCATGTTCTCAAACACTCTTTTTAAGGCATGAGGGTGTTTGAGCTGGGATTTGCCAAGCCTGCCTCAAGCGGCATTGCCCTGTGCCTTCTCCAAGGCCTCCCTGTATACAGTCCCCACCCGCCTGCAGTGTGGCCCAGAACTGGTGGGAAGGATGGTGGTCCTGGGTGTGGCTTGCTCATGGTTGCACTGGGAGGCTCAAAAGATGAAGAAAACGGAGTGATCCTTTGCTTGGGCCTGCAGATAACTGCCCACCATTCCTCGTTTCCAGCTCTGCCCATCCGTTGGTGTGGCTCCCTTCATCCCCCTGGACTTTTCCCAGCTCAGCATCACCCTGGGCTGTCAACCCCTCGGAACCTTGCTTTCCCGAGTGGAACTGCTGGGGACCATCTCGGCGCTTCAGCAAATGCAGCACTTGCAGTTGCTCTGGAGAAGAGTCTTCTCTCCTGTCGGTGCCACCTGGCCCTGGCAAAGGGGGTGACCCAGGGGCCTTCTGCTCCAGCCAGCAGCAGGCACTGTGTGTTTGTGAGTGGCACAGAGACGATTAATGTATTACACGGTGTACTTCGGACAGGTAAAATATAAGGCATTAAGTCTACCCTGACTTCACGTATTTGTGGTGGCTGCCTGTGACTGCAGAGCTTATCTTAGGTTTAAATATTAATTCCAGCCCTCTACAAAGTCTGTCCCAGCACTGTCCTGTTCCAGATGCAGCTGCCAATGTCGGGCATTGGGGACGCTCTGAAAGCGGTTGGTGATTTTGGGCCGTTACAGAAGAGGCTGGTGCTGATCTGCGTGATTCCATGCCTCAGCGTAGGTTTCCAACAGTTTTGCCAACTTTTCATGGTTCCGCATGTGCCTCATCACTGTGACACCAGCTGGATCCGTGCCGTCGGCCCCAACCTGACGGAGGAAGAGCAGCTGAACCTCACCCTGCCCCGAGACGTGGACGGGGCATATGAGCAGTGCTCCATGTACTCGCCGGTGGACTGGGACCTCAGCTCCATCGTGGCATACGGCCTGAACAAGACAGAGAAATGCAGCAGTGGCTGGCTGTACCCCTCAGCACAACCACCATCCCTGGTGACTGAGGTCTGTAATTTCCTCTTGGTGTGTGGGGATGTGGAAGGGATGGGACACCCAAAGGGCCGCCCTGTTCTGCAGTTCAGTCGAAGCCGGTGTCAGCCGTTGGGCGAACGGGCTGCGCTGAGATTTACATCAGATGTATTTTGGGGACCTTGGCTTCACCACCCAGCCCCCAGGTGTAGTCCTGTAGGGGTTACATGCAAGCAGGCTGCCATACAGATGCCAGCAGGGCCACAGGCAGAGCCAGTGGAGAGATTAATCACTCCTGGTGGGACCTCTTGGGTCTCCCTGCCTCAGCTGCCCCTTTGCAGATGGGGTCACCTTCTAGGTTGTCCCTGTGCACAGCTTTGTGCTTCAGAGACCCTGGCCAGGGTAAGGAGGCAGGGCTCAGTGCTTCGTTTCTGCCCCCTCCCATGGTGAGGAGCTGTCAAAGTGAGCAGCTGTGGGGTTTTGGGGTCTCAGTGTGGCCACTCCAGCTCAGGGCTGTTGCAGACAGCTCAAGTTCCTCACTGCTCCTTGCTCTATGTGGTGGTACCAGGCTTCAACACCAGTGATGCTTCAGGGAGCAGTGCTAAACTTCTTTCAGTGCTTTCTGACCTCTCTCTACTTCCTATACCTACCCTTCCCTATGTAGCTCTTTCTATAAATTGTGTCTGGATGCTTGCAGTTGCAGAACCTTTCTTGAACAGAAACTGCTTGGCCTGGCCATCAGCATTGCACTTATCCTCTGTCCTCTGGGAGCAAAGGCAGTCTAGGAGGAAGAAAGCTGCTGGGACTTCTGTCCCACTTTAAGCAAAATTTGCCAACCAGCAGGTTCCCCTGGGAGTGCCTGGGCTGGGGGGGGGTTTCCTGCAGGTCCCAGTGCTTGGGAGAGGGACACCAATTGAGTGCCCCATGGGCTTGTCCCACCTCTGACTTGTGAGCTAGGTGCACACCATGGAGACTTGCATCCTTGGGAGTGGGATCTCTGCTCCCAGGGGCTGGAGCAAAAGCTTGAGCACCTGACTCCTGGGTCCACCATGCACCAGGAAGGCTGCCCACTCTCACACAGCAGCTGGAGCCTGTTGAGATCAAAAGCAGCCGTGTTTTCTTCCTCCAGTTTGACCTGGTGTGTGACAAGAAGGACCTGACCGACATCTCGCAGTCCATCTACATGATGGGGCTTCTCCTAGGAGCCATAATATTTGGGCCACTAAGTGACAGGTGAGGAACAGCACCTCCCTTCCAGGGTTTGTGCGAAGCTGGCAGTGCACAGAGCAGCACACTGCTCCCAACCTGGCTAGGGCACTCCACCCTGTGCTCCTCACTAACAGGGACCCGGACCAAAGTCCTCGGGTCCTGTGAGGCCATGGCCACATGGGGATGGAAGGGAGAAGAGCACATCGTGTGCTCAGGGTGCTTCACTTGTCAACCCAGAGCCTAGTCTGAGCCTTATCACCCTCAAGAGAAGATGACACAATCCCTGTGTAACCTGCAGGACTCTTCCCCATCTCCACGAGGTCTCCTGACTGTGTCTTCCCTCTTTCTCACCAGGATCGGCCGTCGGCCAGTCATCCTGATCTCCGCCTTCCTCCAGGGCTTGTTTGGTGTGGCAATTGCCTTTGTGCCCCATTTCTATGTATACATGGTCTTCAGATGTGTCGTGGGGGCTTCAGTGTCAGGGATCACCATGACCATACTGGCCTTGGGTGAGTAGGATGCCCTTGCCCCGAGGCAGGCAGATGTGGTCTCTCCAGGCGCAATGGGAAAGGTCTGTAAAAAAATTAAAATCATCAGATAGGACTTGAAAAAAACCCAAGGTGAGAGCAGGTCTTGCTCTGCACTGCCATTTTGCACTTTGGCATCTCTCCAACCCTGAGTGAGGGGTTGGAGACCACAGGAATCATCTCTCCCATGCCATTGCTCAGAGGGGTGCAAAGTGCTCAGTGGGGTACAGTCTCTCAGCTCAGGAGGTCAGTGCGGGCACAGAACCCCATGGCTCTGGGACATGACAAATTTGGGCCCCAGGTATGCCCCAGTGAGTGACTCTGTGCACACTGAAAGGAGAGAAGTGATGTACATGAGCTTGATGTCCTCTTGCAGAGAATCATGACACCCTGAAAATATGGAGAGGTGATGCATCTGGTGAAGCACGGGTGACTTGCACATGTGGCTGATGCCAGAGGTCTGCCTGCTGGCCTCCTCTCCTAACCTCCTGCAGAGCTCTTCTCCAAGGGAAACACCCTGTTTGTACCAGGGGAATTCACTTGCGTGGATGAGTCTGAACCTTCATTCCTCTTCTCAGTTACAGAGTGGGTTGGTGTCTCCTCCCGACCGAAGGCAGTGCTTATTTCTCATTGCTATTTTGCCATCGGGCAGATGGTTTTGGCTGGCTTGAGTTACAGTATTCGCCACTGGAGGCTGCTGGAGATTGCAGGATCTACTCCTATATTGGCCTTTTTCTTCTGTATCCAGTAAGTGGGAAGTGGGCAGAGCTCCTTGGAGTGATAACAGCAGTGTGTCTGAGGGGTGACAGTGAGGAGGCAGCAGCTCAGCAGCAGGCTGGGTCTTTCCCATTGGAGTGCAGATGCTGGAGGGGCTTCTGCAGAACTCAGCACATCTGCCTGGGGCACTGGACCCCTGAGAGCAGCAGGTGCTTTGCTTCAGGTCATCAAATGTGGCCTTTGGGGCCTAAAGGTAGGGTGTTTAGACCCCCCACCCTTTCACATGTGATACCACAAGGAGCTGAGCTGTGGAGAAACTTGGCAGGTCATGGCAACATCTCCTGATTTCACCTCCTTGGCAGGGTGCTACCAGAATCGGCTCGGTGGCTGGTGACAAAAGGCAAAATAGAAGAAGCTAAGAAGGTCCTTCAGAAGGCAGCATCCACCAACAAGCGTACCATCCCACCAGAACTCCTAGAGCAGGTACCTGTGATGGCGTGCAGAACTACTTGTGGTCTTCAGAGACTTTCCTGGGCACTTGGGGTTGTAGCAGCCATTGGAGCTGAGGTCATCCAAGAAATATCTTTCCATGCCCATGCAGGGGGATTTGGGAATGGACTGTGGGTGACTCCAGTTTCAGCTGTGTTGTAGAGAGACAAGGTCAGGGAAGAGGCATAGCTTCTGCTGAGGCTCAGCCAGGGGCTTTCTGGAGTCCACCTTGGGATATGGAAGGGACCCCAATGCTTTCCTGACTTTCCCTTAGTGAGCATTGCAGGACTGTGGAAGATGAGCACAAATCTCTCTTTAGTCTGTAGTTTTCCATGCACCAATGCCTGAAGGGGAGTTACCTCCTTGCCCACCCTAAGGTCCTTACACTGGGGAAATGTTCCTGTCGAGGAAGCTCTTACTCACCAAACTGCTGCACTGGGCACCCAGATCGCAGGAACCCAGCTCCACTGGGCGGCCTTTCCTCCCAGACCAGTTTGGGGTCATAAGCCTGTCCCACTGAGGCTTTCCTTTGCCTGTGGCTGGACAAGGAGCCAACCATGGGTTTCCTTCACCTGCTTTGACTCTTTGACTTTCTACATTTTGAAGCTGGAGCCTGAGACACAGACCAAGTCTGGAAGTCTTCTGGATCTCTTTCGGAAGAAGCACCTCCGGAAGGTGACTTTAATCATGTCATGTACCTGGTAAGACATCCCCTGGTCCTCTCTGAACTTCTAGATGAATAAAAGAAGGGAATTGAGTGTCATCACTGTACATTCACCTCATGTGTTTTGACTCTTATTGATGGTTATTTCTGTTTCTGGCTATTCAGGTGCTGTGTGGTTTGAGGGAAAGTTTAGAGCGATTCCTGCTTTGGTAGTCCTGTGGTATTCATCTAGTTTTATGTCCCTTTGAAAATGCTGTGGCTTGGTCAAAATGTTGTCACTAGAGATCAATATTATGTTTGCTCATGATGAACAGACATGCTCAGTGCCACCATGCCCGGCTTTCAGGTTTGTGAACAGTGTTGTCTACTATGGGCTGAGTCTGAACGTGACAAATTTTGGTCTGGACATCTACCTGACACAGCTTGCGTTTGGAGCAGTGGAAATCCCAGCCCGTGTTGGTTGTATCTTCATGCTGCAGTGGTTGGGGAGGAAGAAAACCCAGACTGTTCTTCTGCTGCTGAGTGGCCTTGTGTGTCTGATCATCGCCGGCATCCCTGAAGGTAACGACCACTTCTCATTCTGAGAGGACAATCTCTGGGAGAGGGAGGCACTGAGCCCAAATCATTCCCTTGCTGGAGCAGTCCCTGTACTCCCAGCCAGATCCATTCTGAGCAGCACACCTTTGCCTGCTAATTGTGATGGGAGAGGGTAGAGATGAGCCCTGTAGGCCACCTATTATCAGAGTTGTCATCTGGGAAAATTAATATGAGGGGAGTTGAGATCATGGATGTAAAGTGCACTGGAGGTGGCCCCCAAGCCAGAGCTGCTCCTTAGTCCTTGTTCAGGAGCTGTTCAGAGGTGATGGCTCCCTACAGATGACACAATTGTTGCCATGCATCTGCAACCTCCATCCCTAAACCGTGTTGGGCCCTCCCTTGTCCCACAGCAGTGGTCTATCCTCCTCCCCTCAGACCAACCTGTTGCAACCACCGTCCTGGCCATCATCAGCAAGTTTACAGCCACAGGCTCCTTCGCCACCTCCTACGTCTATGCTGCAGAACTCTTCCCCACAGTCATCAGGTGAGGTCTCCCCATGCATTGGAGCTTCCCTCCACCATGGCCGGCGGCAGTGGTGGGGCAAGAGCCCAGTTGTCCCCATGGCTGCACTCAGTCCCATGGTGGTCCAGGGGATCCTGATCCCTGCCCACAACTCCCACTTGTTCCCACAGGCAGACCGGTGTGGGGCTGTGCTCGATGTCGGCGCGGGTGTCGGGGATCATGGCTCCATTGATCTTCCTCCTGGGCCAGTACCACCGGGCCATCCCCATGGCCATCTTTGGGAGTGTCCCTGTGGTGGGGGGCCTGCTGTGCTTCCTGCTGCCTGAGACCCGTGGCATTGAGCTGGCAGATGACACAGGGCACAGCCACCCCCCAGCTGAGGTGGGTTCCTGGCAGTATGTCTGCTGCCTCTTGGACAGGGACATGGGGTGCCAGCGCTCTGGTAGGCAGTTGGCTTTGCATGAGCTAAGGCTGAGCTTTGTTTGAGGGCTTATGGAGGTGAGAGGGCAGAGAGTGGGGCTGGGACACTGCAGAAGGAGGAGAGGAGGCCTCATGATGCTGCCCGTGGTGGTCATCCCTTTTTTCCTGTCCCTGGAATGGAAGGACTCCAAGAGTGGCCAGCGCATCGCTTGGCTCGTCGTGTCATTCCACCAAGGGGCGGTCTGGGTGCCTTGTAGCCATGTTCTCTTGCTTTCAGCCTGGTGTATCTCCCAGTGCCCCATTGCCCATCAGACAGGGTAGAATTGCACCCCAGTACTTTTGTTGGGAGAAGGGTATCCAGGGGGGCCCAGATAGCGAGTGGTTCCTGGTGGCTGCATGTCTCAGAGAAGGCCACCATCAGCTCATAATGGGTCTTTCTTCACTTTTAAACCCTTTTTCCTCCCACCAGGTCTGTGAAAATTCCAAGAGGAGCTCTGAAAATGGTCCAGTGAAAGGAAAAGATGGTGGCCAAGACAATGAGTACACAACGACCACTCACTTCTAGGTGGGCCTGGAAGTGGCTGGAGCCAAAGGTGACCCAGTGCTGTTCTTGCACTGGGGACAGGCAGGGTCTCCATTTGCAGAACACCACCACCTCAAGCAGTCGCTGCCAATTTTGGGTTTTCCTTTTCTTTTTTGCCTTCCTCTATCTCCCTCTATAGCTTGTCCTCAGGCACTGCATGCTGTCTCTGGTGTTCGAGGGTGGCTCTCGCTGGAGAAAATCTGATGTTTTTCATTTGAGGGGAAAAAAGGAAGAAATCAGAAACCAGGATGGAGGCAACATTTTCTCTTCCTTTTTCATATCCAGGAATGTGGGACTGTAAACTTTACCCAAGCGAGACATCTGCTAGAGCATGGAATGGACTTGCACCAGGGTAGTGTGCTCTCTAAAGAGAAAGGCAGAGGAGATGCAGCACTGAAAACTATCTCACACTTGTGAGGAGGATTGATTTCTTCTGACTGCCTAGCACCATCTCCTCACCCGCTTTCAAAAACACACCTTTTTTATTTTTATTTTTTTTTTTATTTTTTTTTTTAATTTGAGACACTCAACTGAGAAAAGGAAGGTGTGGTGGCAGAAACAGCAAGGATGTCTAACAGGCAGCAGAATAGTCACAGAATCACA